>JAIEZT010001214.1:32745733-33153233 GCA_019594935.1 Periophthalmus modestus
CAGACAGACTGACTTTTTGGCAGTGACATCGGATGGGAGGAGTCCTTTCAGGTGATGATCTTGATGAACTTCTAATGAGCCACCGGATGATGACGTGAAACGCATCGCAAGTAGGCTGCCGCCGTATCGGCACGACAGTCGAGGGGGGGGAGGCACGCTGCCATAAAGCGAGCCAGATAAAAAGCTTGTTCTGTTCATGCGTAAAGCGAGCTGCACAAGTGACCAGCAACATCATGGTAGTGATTGAATAACATTGGTCAGGGAGTTTCTATTTAATAAAACATTATTAGATGCATCTACACATATATAAATAGCCGCACATTTGATATAACACAAAAATTGTGTTGTCATGGGGCTAACTCAAAACATGGGACTAAAAAAACATGCGTCCAAATTACAAATTAGTAACCTCAATGCAGGTAACAACATTTTCACTGTAATCCTTTAACTTTTACAGGCAGTAATGGCGTGGGCAGCAGCAGTCCAAGTGGCTTCGCTTGTTCTTGAGTCCAAGGAAAAGAAACAAAGCGATAGTGAAATATTTAATCTGAAGATGATTAACAGTGTGGATGAGTGTACTGTTATTAAGCAAGCTTTACACAAACAGCTGCGAGACACTTGCCTGGAGAGTATTAAAACAATAGACCATGTTCCCTTTGTGCTAGATGTCTTTTTTAAACCAGAGGTAAGTAGTACTGGGAATTTTAACACTATTTTGCCATGTTTAACGTTTTGCTGTATATATTCATCGTTTTATCTATCTGCAGGCTATAATTCCATGTCCATAGCTGGGAGTTGATAACATTCAATGAAAAAAGCAGAAGAAAAAATCTGGAAGGGCGATGTATAAGCAACAGGTAAGTTAGAGGAAAAATAAAGAGCATTGTGTCCGATACGATATGTCAGATCTATAATCTCTCAGATAAAATAAAAATGTCTTTCGTTTTATGTCTTATATTAGGGAAAGGCAAGAATTTTGACCTGATGATTGAGCAACAAGTTGAAGATGAATCGGCTGCTGCATTACTTTGATTGTTTTATAAACTCAAAAAATAATGACTATTAGTAGAACGAAAGTGTTTTTTTTTTCGCATTAATATCAAATCATCATAAAATTGTCATTAAACCATGAGACAAATTTCCACATTTCGTTCGTATTGTATACAAAACGTTTGTGCTATAAAGTTTTTGTTTTTTTTTATAGATGCAGAAGCATCTGTGAAGCATTTGTTCAGTACACTGCGGCCAATACACTAATGCTACAAAGTGCCATAGTTTTATTTTCTTTTGTTGTAATTTAATAAATAGCTCCCAAAAAATGCCAAAGTGCTTTGATATCTATTATAAATACACAACCTAAACCTGTGGACATCAGCTCTGACGGCTCTCCAACCATCTGGAGCTATAGGAACATGCAGCAATAACCCGAGTGAATCAAAAGAATCTATATAATATATCATATGTTTTGTTATAGTTTTTATTACAGTTACAATTTAGTGTATTATTAGAATCTCCATGTGCTAGAGTCCAGTAGCCAGCTGTTTAAAAGACATAATGTGTGACAAATGGCAGACATGGATATTATTCAAATCAAAATTTACAATACAAATTAACATGCAAGCTGTATCACTCCAGAAAATGTGCTATGCAGTGATTCCGCCCAGCCTGTAGGGGGCGTTTGTTCTTTGGAGGGCGCAGTGTTTTTGAGCTGGGACTCTTGTGCAAGTTTTGATGGAAATGGCGCTTATCCCCCGTGAAAGCCTGAGCTGGAGTTGTGTAGCGTGCTTGTCCATCAGCTGTCTCTCTGGATGACTATTTGATAAGAGTTGATTATGACCCGTAGGGAGGAGATAGAAATAGATTGGATTTATCACCTGAAAAAAACAAAACCTTGGAGGCTAACGTGGCTACCCTCAGCAGACAGAACAGGTAGGCTATTAGCGGCACATTGCATCACGTTTTAAGAAAAACAACGCGTGTCTGAAGCCGCCTAAATGGAGTCTACGTGCATATATAATAATGCTCGGACATCTCAAATAACAGGGTTGGGTTTGTAAGGGTGATTATTTTGTTGCTAAGCGTCAGTGTTGGACATCCTATTAGCTACCACGTTTATTTGAACTGTCACTTGCTTAGTAAATACTAGTGGCCATTGAGACTGCGGACTATGCAATTCTGAACGCTCTTTTTAGAATTGTCAGTTGTCGGGAAACTACATGATTTTGTGTTATTATTCTAACAATAAGGACTCTCAAACATTACCACATAACTATCATTTGTGAATACTTGCACTGTTGTAATTTAGCCGTGGTCCTGTGGCTAACGTTAGCCTCCATGCTCAGGGACCACAGTGAGAGTGTCATTTCAAGTTAACAAACAACACTGTGCCACAGCTCAAAGTCTGTGCCTTAAACCTCGTGTTGAGTCACGGTCCTGATCTTTTTAAAGTCATTATATTTAACCCAGGATAAACTTGGAAAGGCTACTCGGTTATACTAGCTAATTCCTGCGAGCTCTGTTGTGTGTGTGACCTTGTAAGCTAGCAGGATAGCCTCCTTGTCCCTCCTGAAATCATTATATCTGCATTATCTGCTTGCCTGCGAGCTGTTGTTGCACGCCGTGTTTGTCTTGACAGTTTGCCGTGACAAAATGTGTCTGTTTACAGTGCTAGAAAACTGAGTACTTGGGCTATTCCCTGCTCAAACTGCGACCAGATCATGCTTCCTCCTAATAGTTAAGAGTCTGCCAATAAATATGCAAAACCATCCGATCACTTTATGCTGTGTGGCCCACAACAATAGAAAAGGGGCAAGCTTATTTAAATGTGATTTTGAAAAAGCATGGTCTGCATCCACACGAGTCAGATTCTCCCCGCATGCCCGCCTGCCACTGCGCACTGACAGACAGGCTGCGCGGGGAGTTTAACTTGAATAAATTGTGTTTTCAAATGCTGTCGAAGAGGGCAGTGGTTGTGCGCAACTTCAATCCTCAAGCATGTTTGTGTTATTTGCCGTGTTATTAACTAGATTAGAAGCAATAAAAGCGATTTTTATGTCTCCATATGTTTACAAAAGCATGAGATGTATATGTGCTGTGCACGTGTGTTTGTCTCGGTTCATTCACAAATTCAGCTGCCAGTCAGTTTGCTGACAGCTGTGTCTCCAACTGTGTGCTGAATGAAAGACCTGATTTGTTCTACTAAGTGTGAACAGTGGTAACAATTGTCCTATGCCCCTTATTGCTAGACTGCACTTCAAGGTTAACTGGTAAATGTTGTTTTGTTACCAAAAAGTCCACAGTGCGCATAATTTTCTTTATTTCTTGTAGTGCACAATGCATGATCTGACGGCTCAGGTCACCAGCAGTCTCCTGCCCTTCCCTGAGTCACTTTAAATGCCTTGGGAGAAGATGAGATCACACTGGACTCTGTTCTGCAGGGAAAAATTCACTGTTGGTATGTTCTTTGGATATTAACTGATTTACAATAATAGGATTGATATAAAAGTGCAAACACTCCAACATATGTTTGTTTAAAGGGAGAACTGGGCTCGCCTGGTTGGCATGTGGGCCCCATCATCTGGAGGCTGTCCACGCAGTGACAGGGGAGCGACTGTCTGCATACACTTTCAGTGGCGGAGGGGAACATCCACCCTGCATCCTAGCTGCTAAAGACTTCAGTTTGGTTAAAAAAGGTCAGCAGAAAGTGTACTGTTAACATGAATTGTTACAGTAATAAATATTGTAATACAGTGATATACTAATACTGATTTAGACAATGACACTCTTGGTATGTTTTAACTATAGATCTGGGTTACTTATTGGCTTGGAGGAGGCCGAGGGCAGTGTACTGTGCTTGTATGACTTGGGGTTGTCACGTGGGTAAAAGCTGTGGTTATACCGGGCCGAGTGAGTACATGATAATCCGTTTAATCATCATTCAATTTTAGAATCCTAATATTCTAATTGATACTCAAACAAATACGCATCTCAAACTGATCTACATATGCTAATGAGTGTCCTTTATTTTTCATGAAGATTACAGCTATTGAGCCATTGGTGAGTTATGGTGGTGCAAGTACCTCAACGCAGCACCTCCATCAGAGTTTGCGCTGGTTTTTTGGCATCGCTGCAGTTGGAACAGACCTAGGGCATGTTCTGTTGGTGGATCTTTGTCTGGATGATCTCTCATGCAGCCAAATTGAGCTAGAAGCGGTCAGGTGAGGGAAAAGAGAATTTTTTACTAGGGTCAAATTTCAACACATGAAAGATTCGTTCTGTATAGCAATATCCTTATTATGGTTGTTCTGTTTGTAGACTTGCAGGTTGTGACCAAGTCCCCTGCAGAGATCCCAAAGCTTAGAGAAGTCAGCAGTAGAGAAGGCAGGCATCTTTGTCTCCAGCTGAATGGAGCCACAGGTGTTGGGGCTACAGCTTTACAAATAAACATCTCCAGAACTAACAGTTGGCTGTAGGGTTTTCAGATGGATACTTGCATCTGTGAACATGAAGACTCTTAAGAAAGAGTAAGACTTAAGATGTTTAAAATTGTATTTTTGGTATATTTCATACAAATTCCTGTTTTTAACCTATTTTATTTTTATTTAGATACCATTCTCAGTTGAAGGTGGTAAGGTCCCTGTGAATGCATTTACCTTCCAGGAGCCTGAAAATGACCCCAGGGAATTGTTGCTACCTCTGGGCTGTTCAATCCTCTCAGACCTGTAAGCCACATTTCCCACCATTATTAAATAGAATAAAAAGTAAAATACAGTAAATATTTATGTGTATTAATCTTGTTGTTTTATTTCCTGACAAAAGTGAAGGGGATTAGTCAGCCTCCGTCTGCTGCAACTGGCCTTCAGTGAGAGGAAAATGTTCAGCTCTGGAAAGATCCGTATGAGGTATGAGCATTGGGGCAGCACTGGTAACTATAACTATATTTCTGTGTGTTTGTGTATTTTAAAGATCTTTTTGTCTTCAGGGCCGGGAATACTGCGAGGAGCGTTACAGTCAGGAGTTGAGTGGGACAGCGTTTCCTCTCAGGGCGCAGGCCACCAACACCCGCTTGCTTAGTTGTCAGACCATTGAGAAATTGTAGACCTCATCACGACAGAGATGATAGTATGCAATGAAGGTATGCTTGTTTAGGAAAATTCGCTTATATATGTACAATTTTATTTTATATAAATTTGAAAATGTATTTTAATGTTTTTTTAATTATTATTTAAATCTTTTTTTTAGTGTCATCGCCTGATACCAGTGTGGTCTATCTTTATTTGGCAAGTGAAGGCCTATGGACAGGGAACCCCAGCTACATTTATTGGAGAAGTGTTTGACATCAACCGCTGGTATCATGCACAGATGCCAGACTCCTAAGGTATGGCCAGTATTGTTTCCTTAAGCATTTATAAGAAACAGTATTATAAATCTATATGGTCTCTGCTTTGTTAGAGCCGGAGAGTCATTGCAGAATTGTCCCTCTATTGGCCGTGTGGTCTCTGGACACTGTAATGCAGATGGTGTCACCCAAATGTGCTTTGGATGTGCTAGTGAATGACCGCAGCCTAAGCGGGGGTTTACCGTATACCTGCCCGCCACCTGAGCAGTACTTCAATCCCACACATACAACAATTTGTTAGTAGGAAAATAATCAATTCATGAGTTGATTAAAAATTTTTAATCTAAAACTGACATTCATTGACAGATGCTACCCTGTTTGCTCAACACTGGAATTGTACATCTAACCCTGCTCTGGATATCAAAAAGAGGCAAGCTCTAAAATTTTGATTTTGACTAGCTTTTATTATTTTATAAAAATATGGAAGTTTGTTTAAATTAATTTGTGACACTTAATTTCAGACTCTGAGCTTCTTAAAGAAAGCTGCTCCTTGTTCTAGTGAAGTCATATCTACCAGTTATTCTCGCTGCCTCCTGTCAGGTCTGCTCTCCAGCCGCCTGGCAGACACCCAGTCATCCACCCTCACTCAGGTACTCATTGTACACTTGTAGCAACTCATGCCATTTTCTTTTGTAAACTACACTTACAAATGTTTCAGGAAGAGCAGCTAGATGCCATTTTATGCACAGCTGTGGAGACCAGCTCTTTGGGATTAATTACTGGCTGTATTAAGCAATGGACTGCAGAGGGTGAGAACACTATTTATTTTGACATTTGGCTTAATCAGTGTTGTTGCTTATTGTTATTTTATTCCAGAACAACCAGGGTCTGCTCTGAACTTGCGTTACATTCTGGATTGGGCCTGGAGCAAAGTAGTTCAGACTAAAGAGGAGCTGATGGCATCTGTATGTTACTCTGTTATATAGGTTAGTATAGTGTGTTTGCTAAATATTAATTGATTCTTATTTCCATGCTTGTACTCACAGGTGCACCCGTTATTTGATAGTTCATCAAACTTTACAGACCCTCAGACAATGCAACTACTTCAGCACAGCCAAAGATTACTCACAAACCTCAGCACCATTTTAATTGCTTGCTCAGTGAAGCTCATGAAACCACTCAGAAAGGTACCTGTAATTTCCCTCTTCCACAGTGGTGTGAGTGGTATGTTGCAGATAAAGCATTCTGCTTTATCTGCAACATACCTTTTATAAACCTGTTTTGTGCACAGGACTGTTGGGCTGATGAAACAAGAACATGGTGTCTGGCCTCATTTCAAAGTATGCTCAAGTTGTGCTCTGGTTCTGTCGCACTGGCCTTCTTCCTGAGGGATCAGGTAAGAAAGTAAAGAAAGTAATGAAAGGTAAACACTAAAGCGAACAGGCATTTTTAAATCTAAATGTGTGTCTCTCTGCTTTCCTTCAGATGAGGATGCTCTTCAGATTTCCAGGCCTTTCTATAGTCATTCTGTAATCAGCAGTTATTACACTATCCGGAGGGAAGAGCTCAAAAGGCTGGCTAAGTGCGTAGTAAAGCTTAACAATAATCAATGCGCCACATGTAGGAGCATTCTTACGTACTTAACATTGGTTGGAGAGAAGAAAATTTAATTTGAAAATGGGATTCTCTTATAAAGTTCATAAAAGTGGATTTTACAAAACATTTCCAAGAGAAAAATCATTCATGAGGCCAATGGAGAAAAAAAAACGAGAATGATTGATTAAAAGTGGTAAAGTGATTAAAATTGTTAAATGATGTGTGTATATTTTAAACATTTCAGAGGCAAATGGTGTGCAGACTGCCTTATGATTGATGGCTTGGTTGGCCAGTGTGGCGAGCGCTTGGTTAATTTATGGAAAAGGGATGAGGACGGAAAGAGGACAATACCCACCACCTACTTTACATGTAAAAAACAAAAATTATAATTTTTTTCTTACATATAATGCACAGAATATTCACAAACAAGCTTTGGTCCACAGGCTTTGTTGGATATCTATCTACTTGATAACATCGATGAAGCTGCCAAACATGCAATTGTATCCTTATCAGTTTAATGTATCATGCTCAAAGATACACTTTTCATATTTCTTCTTCCTATTGAAAGCCTTAACTAAATTACTTAGGTAATTTACCTTTTGCTGATGTCAGGTATGCCTTCTCAAACAAAGAGGGAGCATCTGTGGAGTCTTTCCAAACAGCCTTTGCGATTCCCATTGGACTTGTCAAGTTAATACAAGGACTCTGGCTGCTGGACCATCACGACCACCAGGTACATGCTTCAGACAGTGTGCCACATGAGAATAAGATTGGTGTAGATTTACCTGGTTTGTTTTGGTCTCCATTAGAGTGCCTTTGAACCTGCTTTTACACCCTGCTGCATCCAGTGTCAGTTTGAGTGGCAGCATGAGCGAGTTCTGCAGGCTCTGATGTGTCAGGGCCAGCATACTGAGGCATTGAGATATTTACATGTCACCAAACCTGCGATGGCATCAACATCACAAGCAAAACTCTGCCTATCAGTTCTGCTACACAACAGGATGGTACAGTTCAAATAGTTTCTGTAGTTGGGTTAGTCCTTGTTTAAAACTAGTATAGCAACTAGTCCCATCCTCCAGCTGGTTTAGTCCTAATTTATTCATATTTTAGACCTGGCACATAGATCTGGTGATACTCAAGAAAGAAAGTATTTTTTAGGTGGTACAAGGTGAGAAAATGTTAGAGAACCATGATCTACAAGATTATAAAGGGATTTGGTGAATTTGAAAATATCAATAAATCTATTTGAAATATTTTAAATGTCAATAAATCTATAATTTAGTCATTCACATTTGTGCCATTCTGAACCTTCAGCCAAGCCATATATATATATAAAATTATATATGTATATGTGTATATATATATATATAGATATATATATATATGTATATATGTATATATATTGTATATACATAATATATATATATATACATAGATACCAATATAGTATATATATATATATATATATATATCTATATAGATTTATATATATTATATATTATATATAGATATATCTATAGATAATATGTATATATTATATATATATATAATATGTGGTGTATATATATATATATATATGTATTATATATAGATATATAGTATATATGTTATATATGTATGTATATATGTATATATGTATATAATATATGTATATATGTATATATATATGTATATATATATATATATGTATATATATATATATATATGCTATATATATATATATATATATATGTATATATATATATATATGTCTATATATATATATATGTATATATATTATATTATATTATATATATATATCTATATATATGTATATATATATGTATATATATATTATGTATATATATATATATATATATATATGTATATATATATATATATATATATATGTATATATATATATGTATATATATGTATATATAGTATATATATGTATATATATATATATATATATATGTAGGTATATATATAGATATATATATATGTATATATATATAAACAATTCCACCTATTTTTGACAAGTTTTTGTATATTTTAGATGTCTATCGAAGCATGGTCCTTGGCGCGTCAGGCACTCAAATCGTCTAAATATCAGTGAGCTTTGGGCTTTCTTTATGAGACCTGTCAGGAGCTGGGTTTGATCAAGGAGCTGCTAAAACTGCCCTTAGGCCTTTCTGAACAGGTAGGAAACCTTACTACATAATGTATTGGTTAAAAAAGTGGGCAAAACTTGTGACTATTAAATTACTTTGTCTTATGTTCATTTGCAGGAGGGTTTGGAGAGAGTTTCTTCAAGGCACTGGCGGGCTTCAGAATCGAGAGCTGCTGATGGTGCATTATCTTCAGCAAGCCAACTACATACCCGCCCCTGCAGCTCAACCACTCGCTAAAAAAATGAATCTGGTGGTAAGTTTAGCACAGTACAAACAGCACATTTGGTCAATGTTAAACATGACCATACATGTTCAACTCTTATTTAGAATGAGAGGGATCCAAAACTCAAAGAGCAATCAAACACAAGGAACTCCATACTTGATCAATATGGAAAAGTTTTGCCCAGAGTTCAGAGAAAATTAGCAATGGAACGATCCAAAACCTTACCAACGCCCACTCACCATTCACAAGGAAGGTAAATTTATCAATATGCTCGTGTTTACATTATTGATAAACATTTAAGTTATTGGTGTCAATAAAAAATATTAAATAAAAAAACTTTGTTTTGACCTCATAGTCTCACGGCCACAGCCCTCTTTCAACTATCACAAAACGCTCCGCCAGTGAAAAGGTGATTTCTAGGGCTGGATTCATCAATAATGTCCTGACCAAGATCGAGGAGGTCTGGATTGGTAAAGGAGATTCCCCAGCCTTCTCCAGCAAAGAGGTGAGCTCTACAAAAAGTAACATTAATTTATTTTGAACTATGATAACAACACATGAATAAAAACATACATATTTTTGCAGCCCCAAAGCAACAGAAATAAAAAGCCCTAGTCCAAAACTTCCTCTGCTCTTCTGACCCTTTTGGGGACACCCATCACCATGTCAGCAAAACGAAAGTCAAGGTTTGTAGCTTTGTGATGTAGCAAGATATAAGATTATTTAATTCTGTTATAATTAATGAGAATGTTCTCATCATTTTAAATTAGTACAGGTGATCTAAGTGAGCATTTATTAACATCTGCCGTTATCTATTCTGTCTCAGGTTGATGAAACTGGTGGTGCAACCGTCCTGTCAGATGCCTCAACCTCTCCTGAGCCCACCCAGACCTCCCAGCTCCTGGGTTTCACCAAAAAAGCGTCAGCAAAGCTCAGAGCTGTGTCTACTGCAAACCCCACAGGTTGTCAAGGTAATGATGAAAATGTATAATTTTTTGCTGGGAGATTATGATATTTTTGATTATTTATTTTTATGGGTCTTTGCTGCTCACAGAGAGCTCGAGCTCTGGCTGCTTCAGGTCCTGTATTTGCTGCCTTCACTCCTCAGTCCCATCCTGCGGAGTAGTCTAAGGCCTACCCCTGTAGCCACGCCCTCTCCTCTCCAGGGCGCTCCATCACACCCCCACCTCGAAAAAGGAGAACCGCCATCACATTCATTGAAGAGGAAGAATCTCCTGAGATAGAGAAAAACATTCGTTGGACCAATGGGGGTTAGTGTACAAATACAAAAACATTATATTTTTTTTATTGTAAAAGTAATTACATTGTACTGAAATGTGTTTAGGAGGCATCTGACAGTGAGATTCGTCTGCTGACTAGAGGGGCACTTCTTTCAAAAGCCACACTCAAGTCTGGTCTTCACAAGCTGAAGATGAAGAGGAGGATGAGGATGTAAGGAGGAGAAGCTACAGTCAGATATGACTAATGTGGGCAGCTCCTCGCCCCAAACAGAGTGTGTCCAGTCCTCCCTCACTCCATGAAGAAACTGAAGAGACCGAACCATCAGTACCCCAGCTGGTCCTAAGCTTTGAAACAAGCCACACGAGTCTGTCCGATCCACTGATACCACACCTTAGAGTTCTATGACACCATGACAAACATCCAAGCGCCTGCAGAGGACGGAGGTGAGACTCAAGTTCAGACGGAAGGACGACGGCTCAGACTGAGGCAGTGCCTCAGGAGGACCATGAGGGACTATTGGAAAACCATGAGGGACTTTTGGAAGAGCATAAGATTGAGATCAAGTTTGAGGACATTACAGAGTCCAATTCTGTTCAAGATGTACAAATGAGGCTGAAGATAATTTTACGGATGAAAAGATGAATGAGGAGGTTCTTATTGAAACAAGCACTGATACTCCTACTGAGCAAGACAAACCAACTGATGGTACAGTCTGAGTACTAATTTAAGTGTTTTTACTTAAAAGGGTAAATTCAGTACTGTAAATGTGTGCCTTTTTTCTTAAGGTTGTAATGAGATGATCAAAGTGTCAGACTCCCAAGGTGAGGATATATGTGAGCAGCAGTGTTCATCCCTGAATCTGCTGAAGGAGGAACTGAAGCTCTAAAACTGTCTGAGACAGAACTCATCGACGAGCCAGAGCCAGAATGTGGAGCCATCAGCAGGTTCATTTAAAGGGGAAAGAGGGGAAAAATACTGCAGTGGATTGTGCTAGGCCTAGAGGATTTAAAGTTAAAGCAAAATAAAATGAAAAAAAATATCCAAGTGTGATTTTATAATAACCATCTTGTACTTTATTCACTAGATTTGACAGAGTTTGTGCAGAGGCATCTCTTTGGCGATGATCCATCTTCACCTCTGACCCGATCTGGAATACACTCTGTGTCGTTGTCTCAGGCCTCAATCATCAGGTACTTCAGTCTTTTTTTTAAGTGAATGCTTATACTGTTTGTCTATGTTAAGTGTAACAGCTTTGATCTTTTAATTTTTATTTTTTTACAGTGACTCGGTGAATCAAGAGGTAGAGGAGGAGCACACTGCTCCCAGCACAACACCCGTATTTTTTCCTCTCAGAAATCGACCACCTCAATAACCTCCTCTGAACCCCACAGGCACAGACTCCCACTGTGAGCAATACTTAAACACATGCTGCTAACCTTTTGTCTCCTACACATTAATCCGTATATTTATTATGTGCTTTTATAGCTGTTTCAGTGTTAATGACAGCGAGGAGCTTTCTAGACCTGTTTTGAAGATGAAGGTGAAGACGAGGAAGAGTCTGATCATGAGGAGGAGGAAGACGAAGAAGATGAGGAGGAGGAGGAAGAGGAGGAAGAAGAGTGTGAGGAAGAGGAGGAAGACTCAGGAAGCGAGGTGTGGAGATAATTGAAGAGATCCAGGGCAGACCACCTCCAGCTCAGTCAGAGTTTCCAATACAAGAACACACCCACTTCTTGCCAGTTTAGCTGAACAGGAAGCTGAAGCCTTTTCCTCTGAGATTAAGGTAAAACACACAGGTTACATTCATTCTTAAATTCCTCTTATTCCTTGTGGTTTCTACCTTACTTGACATTTGTTACTAGCAAGCTCTCAATATGTTTGTTACTTTGTACCCCAGTGACGTGCGGTCAGGTGAGGCATCACAGAGAAAAAATAAATTAAATGGTTATATTTATCCAATGATTTGTACTGTAAAGTTTTTTTCTATTTAACTTTGCAATTTTTTTTTTTTTTTACTCAAAATCGCAGAATTTTTACGTTTACCGTTGAAATCCTGAAAAGAGACGTGCGGTGAGGCACCAGCCGTTCGTGCCTCACATGGACTGACTGTGCTGTAGCTCAGCAGTGACGCTGCTGCTTTAAGGCTGTGAAAAGGCGCCGGGTGAGGTACGCAGTTACCCTGCCTCATGTTAGGGGGCACTCGTGAGCCCAGGGATTCTTGTAACTCCGCAGAATAGAGGCCGCAAAACTACAATTTAGAGTTAGCAAGTCAACTTTAGCAATCCGTTCACTTTTTTCTCTTAACTGGACTTTCGGTCGAAGCAGGAGGGTATAATCAAAGGAAGACCAACGCTTAAGGAGCTAAATGGTTTTCTCCAGACGACGGCATGAAAGACTCACTCTTTTTCAAACAGAGTGGTACGAAATGGTGAGAAATTTAACGACTTCAATCCACTGAAAATTGGGGAAACCAGAATAAGAATAAAAAACAATACAAAACAAGCTTGCTTATTATTTTATACAATTAGAGCTATTTCATACGGACTTCGGAACATTATTTTGAATTCTTTTTATTCTGGCCCCAAGTCACTGGGAGAGAAATGGACCTGGGGCCAAATGTACTGACACCTGGTTTATATATTTGTAAATCTGATTGTGATAACATCAGTGCCTCATCAGCCACAAACCTCACCGCACGTCACTGCTTGTACACAATTTTGCGGTGGAGTAGTCACTTTTCATTGCAATACTCTTTCCCCTTTCAACATGTACACAATTAAAATGATTTGCCACATAATTCTTCTGTGTTTTGTACAGAATGCTGAAGAAGATGGCGAAGGAGAGGTTGTCATGTTGCGCCTGGGTACTGATGAAGGTGAAATGGATCAAGATGAGGAAGTAGCTCAGGCAGCATCATTTTTTGGAGCTCCAACCTCAACCACTCTTTTGGTTCCTCTGGAGCTGGTGGAGGGACAGGATGCTCTAGTGAATGCGGCTGAGAGCAGTCCCCAATGATATTTTTCAAACAGATGTGCCAACTGACCACAAAACTGAAAGCCAAAGCAGCTTCTCGCTCACGCTAGATTTGGAGGAAGATGTAGACAAAGAGCCTGAACCAAACCTTGAGAACAACCTTCTGTCTACTGGAGTCTTGACAGAAATAAAGGGTTCGACTGAAGAAGCGGTGACGATTTCTGAGCTAGAGGTTGAAAAAGTTGATACAAAATCACCAGAACCGAGGTCCTTGAGGAGCAAGTGTTGGAATGCCCAGAGACTGACACACCAATAGAATCAAAAGTACAAGAGCCAAAAGAAGAGGCACTTCCAGAAAACATACCAGAAAATGATCAAATAGAAAATACTGAACAAGAAGCTCAAGTCAAAGAAGCTGAAGTTGAGCAAAAAGAGACAGAAATGCAGCCTGAAGAGCAAAAGGTTGAGGTACTAGCGTCAACAGATGAGCCCTCAGAGTTGTGTAAAGATGAAGACGTCTCAGATGCACCAGTACAGATGAAGACGTCTCAGATGCACCAGTACGAGATGAAGAGGTCTCAGAGGCACCAGTACAAGATGAAGAGGTCTCAGAGGCACCAGTACGAGATGAAGTGGTCTCAGAGGCACCAGTACGCGATGAAGAGGTTTCAGAGGCACCAGTACGAGATGAAGACACCTCAGCAGTATTGGCATCGGAAGATAAGCTCTCAGAGCTCTGTAAAGATGAAGATGTGAGATCTCAGATGCACCAGTACAAGATGAATTGGTTGAAGACAAAATATCTGAACCTTCAGACGAACTACAAGAGCCACTCAAAGAAGATTCACTCTCATCCAACACAGAGGCTGTACAGGGTTGCAGAGTCAGAGCAGGCCACAACCTCAGTCGATACCCCACAGGACAAAGAAGAAGGAACAGATTCAAGAGAGGATGAAAAGGAAATAAAAAGAAGGGGCAGATCAAGGAAACAGGAGCCAGTGGTTGCACCTGGGGAGCAGGTTGATGAGGTTCCAGAGGAACAGCCAGTGTTAGAGCCTCCAGGCTCTGGCCGAAAGAATAAGGCTTCTTATACCCCAACTCGCCGGGCCACCAGAGCCAGCAGGGCGGTCACCTTCATCTCCCCTGTGCCTGAAGAGACCCATGACGAGGAGGGAAAGCCTGAACAGGAAATGGACAGGGAACATGAGCAGGAACCAACAGTTGCAGTCACCTCTCCTGGTCGCTCAACCAGAAGAAGCAAAGTTAAAGAAAATGTAATTGGCACTCCTCGAAGAAGTACTCGTAGAACTCAACCAGAACCTGAGCCCAAAGCTCAAGTACAACAAAAGGAGGTTAAGGTGGAAAACGTGAGTGATAACACTGTGTCCAGCACAACAAGGACCTTGTCTCCAGGCAGAAGAAGGGGTTCAGAGAGGAGGTCTTCAAGAACCAGCAAACGGAGCCGCAGTGAGCAGGTTGAAGCCAGCCCTGAGGCTGAGGTGAAACAAGAGCTAGCAGACACAAATGCTGTTGCTAAATCTTCTGGCCGGGGCAAGACCCCACCAAAAGAAAAAAGCGGCACAGTCTACTACTCCTCGCAGGTCCAGTCGTAGGAACATGAGCGTGAATGAAGATGCCCCACAACTATTAGAAATACTCGAAGAGGTGGAGGAGCAAGAGCTGGTCAGTACGACTCCTGCAAAACAGAGTTCCAAAAAAAACAAAAAGCTGTACCAACGCTGCTTACAGCAGTAGAAGAAGTAAATGATAAGAAACTCCAGACTCCCAGTCCGGGCCGAACCACTCGACAGTCCAATCGCATCACTCTGAGTGTTTATCCACAGGTGAGTGTCTCTTTCAGGTGTCAATTTCATACACTTTATTTGTCATATTTCATATTACATTTGTTGTGGTTTCTTTCAATTGATCATTTCATCAACTTTTCATAACCATGCATCCAGGTAAACTGGTCCCTATTTCACTTCCTCAGAGTGTGAAAAGAAGAGGAGAGAAAGGACAAGACCAGCCCAAGCCTGAACCTGAACCCCAGTGAAGTATACGCCTTTCGCAAGACTAAAAAGAAACTGTGGGACAAGCCTGAAGAGGAGCAGCCTTTATTGGACCCTCATTTGGAAGTGAACACAGAGACCCCTGTAGAAGATGCGCTCCTCAAGAGGCTCAGGATGAAGAACAAAAAGGAGGAAGGTGTGTAGGTGCTGCACCAAATGTCAAAATACAAACTAATGTATTAAATGCCAACCTCATTTAGTTTTTTTTAACAAAAAATGTTTTTGTTTTAACAGTTTCCAAGTCGCAGACAAGAACAAGTAAGAGACGCGCCAAGTCTGTGGTGGACCCTGAGCCTCTAGTGGAGAACAGTGTGTCGTTTGACCCTGATAAGTCTAGTCCAGGCGAGAGCTCTTTCATCTATTCCCCGTCACGAAGAAGAACTAGAGGTGGGCCATGGGCATTCAACAAAATTGCAAACCATGATTATTTGGGGGCTAATCAGTGTGTGTGTGTGTGTGTGTGTGTGTGTGTGTCTGTGTCTGTTTTAGCTACAGTAGCGGAGTCTCCCAGTCAGACTGCACCTGTCACTCGAAGTGGGAGGAAATGTGTCACTGTCGATGCTGTTTCTCCAGAGGTGAGTAGATATGAAAATATGATACTCAAAATAATCATGTTGAAATATGAAATGCAATTTTTGTCTTTCTCAACAGGATGAAGTGGCTGTAGAAATGGAAGAGACTAAAGTTTCAAATACTAGAAAAACTAACAAACGAACAACAAAGTAAGGTTTTCCACTTTCCGTAACAAAAGTGTTTTTACAGTTTGGCTGTTGGTACACATATTTATATACATTTATTTTAGACCTAAAGCAGTGTTGGAGCCAGCCTTGACAGCAGAAGTGGACCTACTGTCTCCTCTGCCTAGTCCAGCTGATTCGGTTCCTCGGGCCCAGAAAAGGACAAAGGAAGTGGAAGGCCCAACTTCAACCATGAATCTTCGGCGCAAGCGTATTATGAACACAGTTTTAACCAAACCTGTAACCCGAAGGAAGAAGCTATAGGAGGCTGGGCATCTTTGAACTGTAAACCTCAGGTAGCCCAGAGATGAAGCCTGGCCAGGCTTCGTCGCCCATAGAGCTGTTGACTGTTTTTTTATTTGCCTCAGTGCTGGAGTCGAAGCAGAATATTTATGTAAATATACATTTCTTTGCTTATGGATAAAATAAATGCTAAGGCATGAACATATTTTTGGGACGGCTCACTTTGTGTAAAAGAGGACTATTTTTGGAGTTTACATGTCCCAACCCTTTAAACTTTATTTCACTAGATTAGTGTACATTAGCCATTTTGTGCTAGTCAATATGCAAATATTGGAATCTGCTTCTCTGGGTGCAAAATGGCAAAAGGGAAATGTGATCTAAGGTTGTACCTTCAATTAAATCAGAGAAGAAAAATTTACCTCTGATAAAGAGGTTTTATATACATTCTAATTTTATTTGTTTTTATTTTGATGACTGCATTTTTTCTACTATAGGAAAAAAAGCAACCAATCCAATGAAAAAAAACACATTTCCTACAAATAAAATGTATATAGTATTTTGCTATGTTCCAATAAAGTTAATAAATAAATCTTAAAAACAATTATGTTTGTTTGGAAGTGTCTCAAAAGCATTTATTTTATGCCGATGCAGTCTTAAATTTGTAATTCTCTGTAAAATGCAAACATGTACTAATTGGACTATAAATGAAAGACTGGCTGCATTTGTATTTGAATGAGTTGATCTGGAACATGCTTAGATGCTTGGCAATATCACGCACATAGGCTATTTCTGATGAATGTATGTATAATTGTATTTGATGACTGCTCTTTGATAAACATGGTAAAGCTTCAAAACCATATGTCTTGTGTGCAATATTTGATTCTACAGGTCTTAAGTAGGTCCTGTATCTAAAAGAATATTGTACAGGATCAAACCAAATGAGTAAAGACTTCAAATGATCTAGAGCAGAGAAGAGGTCACCCAGTTAACATCTCTTTCATAACTATTTGTACCATCATGTTTTGTTTTTATTCTCATATTTGAAAAATTTATAACGTTTAGAGTTAGCTCTAGTTAGGTCTTTAAAGTGAAAGCAGTTATCCTCTAGTAGTATACTTTTCCTGTGTGCAGTGAGAGTGGCTGTGTTTTGTCTTTTGTCTGTGTAACTGGACACTGGTCGCTTATGCTGGTGGAGGAGTGGAGAAGCAGATCAGTTTGTCTGCTCTGGACCTCTGCTGTACAATGAGACCAAAAACACATGGACATGCAAAAGGACTGTGTCAGGGTAGCAGTCAGGGTCCGGCCCTTCAATAAGGTAATATTCGTCTGGCATTGGGAAGTTTTATTGTGTCAACTGCTTTGTACCTTATGTGTTTTTCAGTGTCACTGGATACATTTGACCAGTTACCTTTGCAAAACAAAAGTACTTCAGAAAAAAAAGTCACCTCTTAAAAAGTAGATTATGGGTGACAGTAGTAGTAGAGTGACTATTATGTAAACTTTTTTGCTGGAGGATACACCTCTTGCTTGTCTCTATGGAGATGAAAAGTACTTTGATAAAACATTGATTAGCAAAAAATAACAAGTTTGTCTGGACCCAAAATGAGTGAGTCTTACCTCAGAGAAAGTTGTACAGCTCTGAGGGGACGTTGCTTGGCAACACCAAAACAAATGCTCACAACATCACAGGTGCACAAATAAAAACAAAATGACTTATTTGATGGAAGTAAATAGGTAATATAGTGTAGTATATTATAAGAGAATCCGGGTCACTGCACCTTTGTAACAGGTGCATCTTTTTTGATATGGCTCTGTGTTGTGTTCACGGTGTTGTTTTCTAGGTTTTTGTGTTCTAGGTGTTTTGTTCTAGGTGTTGTGTTCTAGATCTTGTGTTCTTGGTCCTGTGTTCCAGATCTTGTGTTCTAAGTGTTGTGTTCTAGGTGTTGTTTTTTAGATGTTGTGTTCTAGGTGTCATCTTATAGGTGTCATTTTCTAGGTGTTGTGTTCTAGGTGTTGTGTTCTAGGTCTTGTGTTCTAGGTGTTGTGTTCTAGGTCTTGTGTTCTTGGTCTTGTGTTCTAAGTCTTGTGTTCTAGGTCTTGTGTTCTGGGTGTGGTTTGTTCTAAGTCTTGTGTTCTAGGTCTTGTGTTCTGGGTGTTGTGTTCTTGGTCTTGTGTTCTAGGTCTTGTGTTCTAGGTCTTGTGTTCTTGGTCTTGTGTTCTAAGTCTTGTGTTCTAGGTCTTGTGTTCTAGGTCTTGTGTTCTTGGTCTTGTGTTCTTGGTCTTGTGTTCTAGGTCTTGTGTTCTAGGTGTTGTGTTCTTGGTCTTGTGTTCTAGGTCTTGTGTTCTAGGTCTTGTGTTCTTGGTCTTGTGTTCTAGGTCTTGTAAGATAAATCACAAACAGTTGTGAGTGTGAGGCAGTCCAACCATTATTCCTTAATAAAGAAACGTACAATAAAAGTAAATTAATAAAACACTGATAAGCGAAAAACAGTCATTTTGTCTGGACCCAAAATGATGTATCTTACCTCAGATGTGGCAACACCAAAACAAACCATTAGAGCATCACAGGTACACAAATCAAATAATAACAACATAATAACCTTACATATATAGTGACAGAATGTTCCATTATATGGCATTAAGTTTATCAATATGAGTTTATAAAGTTACAGGTTATCAATAAAAATGCGTTGAAACCTGCAAGTTTAGTGTGAGTGGGATAGTCGTTCAACTGACGTGACCCTAACTTGGTCCAGTGGCCATCTCCATGGAGACAAGCAAACTCTCCACCAGAAAAGTTACACAGTGCACTTTAAATCCCAGGAGTGCATACTAATCTGTGGCACGACCCCGCAACCACCTTGTCTATGTATGAAAGTGGAGATTAATTGTTGTCTGTGGGGCCTGCTGTGCAGTTTGGCAGCTGTATCCTGTCATTAAAATATTGATACAGGTGCTTAGTGAAAGTGCTGCCTATAATGTGACAGTGTTCTTGACCCTTCCTCAGAGGGAAAGAGATGCTGGAAGTCGCTGTATCATCTCCATGGTACCAAGCTCCATCACGATTCAGGATCCACGTGACCCACAGAACCGACGCTCTTTTTGTTTTGATCACACTTACTGGTCTCATAATGGCTTTATACAAGACAATACAGGGAAGTACCTGCCTGAAGATGCAGGGGGGCGCTATGCTGACCAGGTATGTTAATATCATACCAATCATATCTGACATTCTGAATTACAGTTTCTGTGTCTGCAGGATAGTGTGTTTCATGACTTGGGAGAAGGTATTCTGGAAAACTCACTACAGGTATATAACATGTATATATTGTTTTGATTTTATTGGAAAGCACTTTGGTTGGAGTGTTTCAGAGGGCTCTATAAGTAAAAACTGATTGTGGTTCTAAATGTATTGTGTTAAAGGGATACAATGCCACTCTTTTGGCCTATGGACAGACGGGTTCAGGGAAAAGTTACTCGATGATGGGATATGGTGCCAACAAAGGACTGGTTCCCAAACTTTGTGAGCGGCTTTTTGAATCTATCAGAGAAAACCAGGACTCAAGGCGTTGTCAGGTAAACAGGGACGTGCACAGATGCATTTCTCTCGACGCATTTCTTGGAAAAGATCAGTTGAATTTGCATAAAAACAACATAACATTTAAGTCTAGGTGTGGACAAAGCCTTAGACCGGACTGTGACTGTTCTCTGGAGCGCTTGTCCAGATGTGTGATGTGATCAGTCTTTCAAAACGGCAGTTAATGACAAGTATGGCATAAAAGTGGGTCAGTTTTAAATCTTGGAGAGAAGTGGGCTACAACAACAAAGTTTATATCCCATTATTCTGTATCAGACTGCTAAAAAATAGGATTTCTTCAGCTAAAACATTACATTTATTTTTATCAAAGCTCCTGGGGGAGGGACGATAGACCCCCATCACATGTTCCTTTTTTGCTCTGTCTTTCTCGATTTAAATATTCTTGTTGGTCTTAGCTCATACATCTATGCACAAAGCTTTGCTGCTAAACCTCAGCGGGCACACACCTAAAACGCATCACTAAAGAAGCAGAATAATGTTTGCTTACTTTTAAAATGTTCATTTTAAGCAATATGGAATATGCCTATTTTTTTAGGTTGAACACCTGCCCCTCAAAATGCCTGTGCATGCCCCTGCAGATAAAAATAAAATGTTTGCAATTTATCCATAATTCAATTTCTGCAAGTTACAGTGATGCTCTTTTCAGGTGTTTTTCAGTATGTTGGAGATCTATAATGAACAGGTGCGTAAAACCTAATTTATTTTAGCCCAACTGATAATTTCTCTACTTCACATTTATCTGTTTTTTTTTCCTTTTAACTGTGCAGGTGATTGATCTGCTGTTGCGCGGCTCTCGAGCTGCAGGTGGACTCAGAGTCAGAGAAGAGCAGAATAGAGGCTTTTATGTGGAAGGCCTCCGCACTGTTCCCTGTGAGACTGCTCAACAGGTACACACATTACACTAGTCTTAATAAAGCATGAACAAAGACTTCATATAAATAATGAACAAATTATTATTATTAAGAATGATTCAGGTTTAGTAACTACATCATGAATGGGTTTTAGGTATTAATTAAGTATGTGTCATTATGAGCCAAGTCTTTGTGCAGTTATTATAAAGTGTTAACCAATATTTTGCTAAGCTATGGGAAATCTAAACCTGGGTGTGCCTTTATAATCACCTGCATGCCCAAACAATAGATTTTGCTGTTATATCTCTATGTAGGTGGAGCAGCTGATGGAGCAGGGCACACAAGGACTCGGACGACTGCTGCCACACACATGAATGCAAACAGCAGCCGCTCTCACATGCTCATCAGTCTACAGCTAAAACAGGTACAACACCTTCATCCTGCGGGTAAAACTATCCTTAGATGTTAAAAAGAGTTTGTATATTTTTGTAGATATTTTCAAAAGAAAGCACCACACAAGCAGTCCAATATAAACCTGGTGGATTTGGCTGGCAGTGAGAGGCAGCGGTCGTCTGGTTCTGAGGCAGACAGACTCAAAGAGGGCCTGGCCATCAACCTGAGCCTCACCACACTGGGAAACGTCATCAGGTCATCACTTAGTACCACATTAGTTATTCACGTCACCAAGTTTCCAACCAGTATTTTAACTGAGAACAAAACTATTTTTCTCATCTAATTTTCTTATTAATTCTTATCTAACAGCTAAGTTAAGTTGTTTTAAACCCTGATCTGCATATGCTCTGAGCTTTAGGCTATCAGAGCAGGCGATGCAGTGCTGTTACATGTAAATACAGAAAAAATAAGTAGGGTGGGACAATTTTGGGGGACTGTACTGTACTTAGTAACTCATACCATTTTAAAAGTAACTAATTACCGTTACATGGCTAGAATTATACTCAACAAAGTGCATATTTAAAGATTCAATTACAGAAAACACACAGTATTTGTAATAATTTACTGTCCACCACTGTGTGTTCCAGTGCTCTCGCAGATGTGGCAGTGGGTAAAAAGGTGATCCACATCCCTTACAGAGAGTCTATTCTCACCAAGCTTCTGCAGTCAGCTCTAGGAGGCAATAGTCGCACTGTTATGGTAACTTTCTGTTGTCTTGTTTAGAGGACTGTTAAGAGTGAGGATGAAATTGTAATTCTTCTAAATTAAACATTGCAGATTGCTACTCTTAGTCCTGCTGATATTTGCTATGAAGAGTCGCTCTCAACTCTGCGTTATGCTGAAAGGTAAGGGATTTTGGATCTGTTGTAACTGTAATTTAAATGGATGATAAAAAAAAAAAAACCTTTAACTGTAATCATTGCATTAATAAGTGCATTGATACATTATAAATTTTCACTTTTTTATTGATCCACAACAATGAATTCCATTTATTGTTCAGGGCCAAGCGCATTCAGAATCGAGCTGTTGTGAATGAGAGTCCCACTGAGCGACTGGTCAGAGAGCTGAAGGCTGAGAACACCAGGCTTCTGCAGAGACTTAGTCGACTGGGACAGGAGGGGCGCAGGGCCAGTGATGAGACCAGTAAGACTGCCCCACACAATCAATAAGCACCAATACTGCAATCAATAACATACAAATAACACATTTCAGAGGAGCTTCGACAGCTGCTCACTCACAATGAGCTGCAGATCAAGGCCATCCAGACACTGTGGGAACAGCACCTCCAGGAGGCGCTCAAGGACTTGGAAGAGCAGTATGCCAACATCACAAAGGTGCAAACACTCACTCACATGCACTATACACAGTTTGTGCCTCCTTTTACATCTGCTGTTGTGCTGTAGGAGAGAAGGATGATGCAGATGCACCCTTACATACTGAACATAAATGAGGACACCCAGCTCTCCGGTGTGGTTAAACTCTTCATACAGGAGGGTGAGTCCGTGAAACAATGTTAAATCTCTGATGTGTGTTTAGGACATTTTGCTCAGATCATCTCTCAATATGTTCTAGGTGAATGGGATGTGGGCCGTAGTGACTCCTCCCAAAGTCCCATCTCCATCAAAGGACTAGGGTATATTTGTGGCAGATACAAGTATTTAAGAAGTCTGTTAAATGTACATTGGGACACTTTTTACTATTTATCAGGATACAAGAGCATCATGCAGTTTTCAGAAACGAGCAGCGTCGTGTCACGCTGACACCGGTGGCAGGGGCAAAAGTGATTGTAAATGGTAACACAATCTGTCAGACAACTGTCCTGCAACATATGGTTAGTTTGACAACTCTGTCAACTTTGGTATGATGCAATCTATCTGACACATTTTTCTTCTTTCAGGACCGGTTAATTCTGGGTTCTAACTGTACTTACCTTTTCATTGGGTTCCCCTCGGAGCGCGGGGGGGATGACTGGAACAGTTATGACTACGACTACTTCCAGGCAGAGCTGGCTACTGCTGAAGGCATTCACATTGGTGACCAAACTTCATATGGACAAAACTTTATTTGGTATCTTTTAATGACTATACCTTGAATATTTGTAGGTGAGTCAAGCCTTGGGTCAAACCAAACTGACCCCAGCCTGCTGGCGGTCTTCTATGATTACATTAAACTAATGCCTATGGTGACGGAGGCCAACCAGATGAGCCGGGAGCTCCACAAGGTTCACCTAAGGACACTTATCATTTATTTGGGCAACGCATTGTTTTTTTAAAATGTGTCACATTTGTCAGTAGGGTGTAGAGTTTAAACTGGAGATCAAGAACCTGGCTTTGTCTGATTCCAAAGGCCATGATCTGAAGAAAGATATTGCTGTAAAAGTCACTACTTTGGGAAACAAACTGGTATTACAATCATATGTATTACTGTAAACAATAAAAAGTTAATCATGTTCATCTTCACATTTAAATCTTTTTACGTTTGTTTTTTTCCCCTTCTCTCAAGGTGTGGATGTGGTCTAAGGCAAAGTTCATAAACCGCAAATTCCTTATGGAAGAAATGTATCAGCAGCATCAGACTGCACAGAGGGAAGAGAATGTATGTTAAACTGCTCTTAGTCCTTACACAGTTGTGTTGTGATTAGCATTATTGTGGTTAAGATTGTTTTATTCCATCACCTGTTCATGTACATCGTGTCCTCAGGATCCTAAGGGTTTTTCTGCAGCCAGCTTCACGAGAGATCAAGATCCATTTTGGGATCCCAGTCGAGCCCCTGATCCTGGGCACCGCTCACTGTGGCTCCAGACTTTGGCTTTTCGTATCCCACTAGAAGAACAACTAGAGGCCTGTATTTAAAATGAACACATGAATATAGTAATGTAGATGAATATTTATTTGGACTAAAGACATGTCTTTGTGGGCGTGCAGGTTTTAGGGTCTGAAGGAACAGAGGAGGCCATTCTTCAAAGCACAGTTGGTTCCCTGCTCCTCCACAGGACTGTATGTTTCTAGCACACATAAGCATATAGTAAAATCTTTTTAAGAGTGTCCCCTCTGCTCCATCAGTCCCCTCAGTGAAGATGACATCCTGATAGACCCATCAGAGCTATTGGGACGCCGCCTGGACTTTCAGCTGGTGCTGGAGCAGTGCTGTGGTCTGCGCTGGATAAGAGAGGCTCATAACAGAGGAGTACAAGTCGGGTACGCTGCACATAAGTACATACTCAATACTATGCGGTGCATTACATATAATCGTTTTTTTTCATCTAATTTTCCAGTTTCAAATTGTTGACTGCTCCCAGCCGATGTACACTCCAGCTGTATGGCACAACATTAATCCTCTGTTGGATCACCGAGTTCACTTCGCTTCACTGCAGACGTCTCAGAGCCTGCTGGACTATCTGCAGAGCAGCGCTGTCGTCCTGGAGCTCTGGGGCCTTCAGGGTACATTCATCCTTGCCATGAACTAAATGACAATTATGTATCATTTATAATGTATTTTCATTTATTAATTTAAAAATGCAATTTTGTTTCAGATGGTTGTGCAGAACTCACATCTACTTTGAATGACATGATAATGACATCAAATGGCATCTTCATTATTGATAAGCCAGGCCCTGCTGATTCTGCAGTAAGTTTATTATGAGAAGTTAATTCAATATTTCAGTGCATCATTTCCACTGATGGGCTTTCAATATTTGTGAGTCAGTCTTTGGACTGTGACCTGAGCAGATCCTTCAGAGTCCTTCAGAGAGAGTTAGAGGAGATGAGGAGTTTGAATTCTTTATTGAAAAAGGAAAATCAGAATTTGAGAGAACAACTCACTGCCAGAAATGGTAATTTTTTTTTTTTTTTTTTTATGAATGTGCAGAAGTTACACACATGGGTAACTGAGTGTCTCTCACTCTCGCTGGTTGCAGGTGGTCGTTCGGTGCGGCCCAGCTGTGATGCAGAGTTTGCTCGAGCTCTGAAGATTTTCTACCACAGTATGACGTCAGTGCGAGCTCAGCTCCAGCGTCTGCGCAGACACAGGCCCAGTGTATGCTGTGATGCACTAATCATACAAAGATGCTGAAAATCACTTTGACATGGATGTGATGTTGTTTGTAGGAGGAGTCAGACCTGCTGGGGCTGAGGTTGTTTGTGGATGAACAAGGTCGTCTGCTGAGAAACTTCTCAGAGCAGCTGGAGGAGTGCGTTTCAAAACTCAAACAGGACGTGGCTGCGATTGTACGACGCAAAAGAGAAAAATCTGAAATATATCTGTAAATATTTCTTATTATAGAACTGAGAATAACAACTTCACATTTATACTACTTGTGGACTTTAAAAAAAAAAAAAAAAACTTAAATTATCAAACACTTAAAACAAATAGGTATTTTCTTTCAAATTTATTAGAATGGATATAAAAGTAGTTGTAACAGTTTAAAACTGTAAATAAGTTAAAAGGCATGTACAATTAAAAAAAAAAAAAAAAAATCACAAAATTATACCACCAATGTAAATGTCACAAATGCAGTTCATTACAAAGTCATTTGTACATCAGCAAAAGTACAGCTTTTCCAGGACATTTTGTAATGGATCAATAAATTAAAATGAGCATTCATTAAAATGATGGTATACAAAGTCATCAGTAAGTTTAGATGGTAACACATTATTACAGCTGCTATAGGTCCAAAAAGAGAGAGATGATGAGATAAATGTAATGCAGGCAGTTTGGAAAAGGCAAAAGGATGTGAAGTACACTGTGTAATTTAAACACTTGGCCTCAGTCACATAATTGACCACTAGTGAAAAGCTAAAAAGAGATTAATATTAAGAGAGATAATCTGATGAGTTACTAAACTGGAGTTAACAGATGACTATTGATATAAAGGTTAGTCATGTTTTAGTGTTGAATGTTTTGCATTATTATATAAAACACCCTGTTTCCTGTGTGTGCAGATCTGTGAATACAGGTGAGGTAGGTCCATCGAGTCTTTTACATTTCACCAAAGACAAGAGAAAGAGACAGAACTGTGAAAAAAGCACAACATGGAGGCTTCACAGTCACTGCTAATAAAAACCAAATCAACAGAAATACCATTGTCACAGCAAGTACACTGTTGAGGATACCACGATTAGCGTTTGATAAGTAGCCCTCTAATATAAATATTAAAGGTTCTTTAATGTGCAGATATGAGGCATCAAGAGAGAAAAACTGGTTTATAAAACAATACTGATGTCTTTAAGAGAGTTTTATGAGATACTAAGGAACAGTGTCTTTTTCTCAAGCTGCCCATTTAGGTTTATGATTGGAGCCGGTGTTAAACTTTTCTTATAGACAAACAGAGTGATTCAAGTGCATGCACGTCTCATTCTGATTCCCAACCGTAGTCCTGACGTCTCTTCACACAGAATTTTGTAGCCGTGAGCATTACAGCCCCACTCTCACATGCTTCACAGCTTAAAATTGTTACCCCAAAGGTTCACCATAACAGGCCCATATTTGCCACTCATACAGTGCAAGATAAAACTATTGATAATTGAGTTTGTTGAAAACTAAGAGAATAAACTGCAAGACATACTTTCTGTCTGTAAAAAGTACCAAAAATGTTGATTGTAACAAAGGCATTATTCTGTGTACCCTGTAAGAAAGGACTTCTCCAGTATTTTTCAGTCCTTGGAAATCCCAGATCTGAAAGTAAACATATGACTTCAGTTTATCGCTGTCCCAACTTCTTGTTCTTCACCAAATCTGTTTCCCCCCATGTTTTTTCAGCTGCAGTATTTAAAAAAGTATTCACTGCAGTTAAAAACACCGTGAACACCACATGTGACCACAGCACTCAGCAGTGGACAGTCCTAAGTGCAATCAGTGATGAGAGGAAACACACACAGCTCCTTGATTATTATGACCAAACTTTTAAAGCAATGTTCAGGCACTGGTTGCATCATTGTCTGGGGCTGGGGGGTCAAGTGCGGTGGTCCCATGGGTGATCACAGTATTTGAGGCTTCTGGGGTGTCCCGTTGACTTCCTTGTTTAGAGTGGTTGTCAATCTGATGCAGGCTGCTGTGAGCGGACGCTGGCTGGTCAATGGGTGGCACAGCACTGCGTAAACTCTGCTCGTCTGCATGAGGAGTCACCGAATCATTCCTGTCAATAGTAGAATAAGTTAAATATTGATCAATCATTTTCATCTTTTATTAAGACTCCCTCCCTCACCCTGGCCTCTATGTTTAACCATAATCTCAAAACCAGGCCCTAACCTTAACCATTACCCTCCTACCTAACAACTGTGGGCACATAGAGTCGACCCCATGGTTACTTGCTCTACCTGTCGTCTCGTGTGCGTCTCTGGCTGCCATGGTAACTGGCCTTGCTGTGGACACTGCTGCCTCTGCTCCTGGTGGATGAGGGATGTCCGTGGTGTGCCCTTTGTGGTTTGTCCAGGTCATCAATAACAGCCAAGTTTGTAGAGGATGCATGAGTGGATGTGCCCTGAAGATAAACAGCAACAAAATATTATGAATTATAAAGTATCAAATGAATTATTCAAGCTGAAGTGCATGTGACAGGTTTTCATGTTTTTTCTAATTATTACTGTGATTCATGGGTACAACCTGTGGTAAATATTTATCATAGGTTTAGTTAAGTGGTAGTTTTCTTTTTGAAAAAAATTGAGAATTGCACACTGAGTTATAAAAAGAAATACCTCTATATGTCACAATTTATGTGATTTCCTGAGAATAGGTTAAGGTATTGTGATACATTTTTATTGGTCAAATCTTATCTATTGTGTAAATGTGTTTGTTTACAGTATGGATGCTCGTAATAGCTATGGAATCATTTCTAAGCATTTGCTTCTTATGTCTAACTAGGAATTATACTTCCTATAAATGATTAAATTGTCAAACTAGGGAAAACTTAAGATTTGTTGTAAAATCTTAAATATAATTATGGTAGCTATGTTTTCGTGAAAAGAGTAGCCTAAACTGTCGCATATTTAACATAATTAGTGTGTTGATATCTTCCTGTCCTACCTGTGTGGATGTTCCTTGACTTGCGGACCACAGGTGTATTTGGTTCACGCAGTAAAGACTGGGTGAAGTCTGGCTGCTCCTGAAGAACCTGACGAGATTCATTTACGCCACTGCTACAGAGAACACAATCACAACACATGTTAACACATATTCACAACTTCTAAGCACATTAGACACACAAGGGAATCGATTTGAGGTGCGTTCTTACTCTTTGCGTCTGCGTCCTTGTAGAAAATTGGCCCATTCATAACAGGTCTTCTTACTTCCAACCCAGAAAACTGAGGGAATGCCAACCACCAGCATCATCAGATATTTAACAAGGAACAAAACCATCACTGGATGACTGGTCTGCTCCACCTACAGACAATTCAAACAGATGTATGACTAGAAGAACAAGTTAGGAGAATTATTTACACAGTTACTGCTTTCAACACAAGTGCTGGCTAATGTTAGTTGTTGTAAGTTGAGTAAAAAACATTTAGAAAGAATAGAAGTTATGTTTATGCCAATATAGTGTGGCCCATTCACCACCAGAGGGAGCAGGAGTTTGTGCAAAATGCCCTTAGTGAAAGCAAGATGTTATATATGTTATATAATAGCATTACTGCTCCATTGTGCATTGTTGATTACAAAATGAGGCAGGGCATTGCTACAGTTTGACTACTGTTATATGCAAACAAACTGCAGAGTCACAGTAACAGCAAATAGGTTTGTGCTGATCCACAAATGTCAAATTTTATGAGTTTTTTTCTCAAAATGTCTTTTCCCAGTCTTGGTTAAAAATCTGTAAATTACCTCCAAAGAAGTCACATCTCTGTCAAAATATTTAATTAAAATCCATGAAGTTGCCGCTCTTAACAAGCGCATCCCTCAGGGGCAAAGATCATGTAACATGCGGCAATAATGAAATTCCAAAGCTACCACTGGACTTAGGGGGTCTGTCTTTACGAAGGTTCACACACGCACACTAGTAACACAAGTGGCTGCACCTGCCCCAATCCTGTCCAAGACGACTGTCACTCACACCTCTGACAGCACTCTGATCTCATTATCACGGAAAACACAAACAGATACTGCATGAGGCTCTAGGTTAATCAGTGAGAGCAATTGGGTGCTTTCATTACCCCATAAATGTGATACCAGCAAAACACAGATAAAAATGACCAAGCAAGAGTGTGCCAAAAGATCTGATGATTGCTCTGGTATTTGCAAAATCATTGTTACAGCTAACATTTCTCCATAGAAACAGGAACGTGGCAGATCCTCTACTAGAAAAGTTGCATAGTACCCCTTTAAAGTGCTTCCATTTTAACAGGGAGAGCTGTGTATGCGTGTGTGTATCTGGACTGAGCAGGTTTATTTTGGTTAATAATTTAGAGATGGGTTGTATAGAATAGCACACCCCCTCTGCTCTTCATAATAACTCCCACAAAGGGCTCATAGACGACAGGCAACAGTGCATGACCGAGCAAGTCCAAAGCACAGAGTGAAGAGGCACTGAAAACAGGAAAAGCCAGAGACACAAGGAGTAAATAGTACTGCTGAGGTACTGTATTTTATCTTTCTGCAGGAAGATTAACTGAGGTAATGATGCACAAAGATATCTTTTTCATTATTCAGACTCTAGCCAAGACTTTGTCCAAATGTAATGTATGAGATTTTCTAGCTTCAAGGTGTTGTTTGTTATCCCTTCTGGTTAAATTTTGGCAAAGAAATAAACCATGAATAATACATTTTTATATTTTGTCTGCACTTTTGCAAAACGTAGGCCTACTGTTAAAATTCCAATATCTGGAAAAGAAACCAATAGAAAGTCCAAAAATAAGACTCTGTCTTCTGTCAGTGAATAATTAGTTTAAATGTACAAAGTTAAACTACATTTGCTATGTGGGACAAGTAGAGGGGTTACTTATCCAAAAGTGAAGTGTTTGTTATAGTTTAATGTATGTTAATGCATTCAAATAGGCCCCAGTTACCCTAAAGGGTTTTAAGAAGACGGTAGTGATGAATGGTGAATATTTGTCAGAGTGTGTCCAGCAGAGATGACAGAACCCATCTTCTAGACATAAAATAGCCTCAAACACCCAGCCCATGGGTCTTCTTTCCTCTTCAATTATTCATTGTTGAAATATGAAATTTGCAGAGTGTTCATAAAAGCAGTTAAATTTGAATGAGAATGCTTATATTTGTGCCTAGGGCCATAACATGATTACATTATTAGCGTGAATACCTTATATGGACAGGGGATGTGATAGAATCGGCAGTTCTCCTCCATCCAGGTTGTTTCCCAAAGGGTTCGATAAGTGTGTTCATAAAAATAGCAGCATATAACAGTGACCAGGGGCACCAGGTAGAGCACAGAGAAGATGCCCATGCGGATCATAAACTTGACCAGTTTGGTTTGGTTCTCCTTCTCGAGGGGGATCTCCATCCGAACACGGTTTAGAGCCACAATGCCCACTAAGAGCAGGGCCACGCCCACCTGAACAGAGAAATTAGGATTTAGTATGAGAAATGTGAGTTATCGGCTCTTAGAAAAGACTGTAAGCCCTAAGATTACTAACATGCTTCTGGGCATATACATATAGTTTTATCCCCCCCACATTCATATCTATCTGCTTGTTCTTTCATGTACCCACTCATATATCCCACTGTACTCACCGCCACGTTGAAGCAGAGCGGTGCCAGAACAAACCACCTCAGGGTGTCTATGTCATACAGTCCTATGAAACACACTCCACTGATCCCATCTCCTTCAATTTTGTTGAGGGCCAACAGGGTGACGGTCAGGGCCCCTGGGAGGCCCCAGGCCACCGCATGAAAGAGGAGCGCTTTCTTCTCTATGGCCTCGCTGCCCCATTTAGGAACAGCAGCCAGGAACCAAGTGATTGTCAATATGACCCACCACACGGAGCCCGCCATGGTGAAGAAATACAGCACCATGAAGAACAGTGTGCATACCTGAGGAAGCCAAGATGGTATCAGATAAATTTCAAATATAACAGGTTAGGCTCTTTGAACTTATTAAAGCTCTGGCTGAAACTGTGGGGCATCTTACCTTGTTGTGTGAGCCCTGGGTGATGGTTGCAGCTTTGAACTGGCCAGGGCTGGCCGTGTTACATGCCACCCGCTCCTCCAAAAAAAACCCAAGGAAGAACACAAGGGAGACCATGACGTAACACACAGCATAGAAGATGATTGGTCTCTCTGGATATCTAAACCTGTAGACAAACAGAACACATCACCTTTGATTTTAGACAATATTACTAATGCAATATATTCTAAAATGATAATAAGGGGTTCAAACCTTGTAACATCAATGAGAAATGTCAAAAAGGTGAAGAGAGTTGCAGACAGGCAGAGGATGGATATAACCCCGATGAAGTAGCGCATAAACGTCAGCTCTTTCTGGCTGAAATACATCGAAGGGCAGGGAGGAGAACAGTCCTTCCTGCCCATAAAGGAGTAACCCAGCTCAGGGTCGATCTTCAGCTCTCGAGGGCACCAGAAGCCATAGTCCCTCTGCACTGTCAGTGACGACTGGTCTGTGGGCTCAGGGCTTGTCTCTAAGTCCTCCGGGCGAGGGTAAGACTCATCACAGTCTGGAAACCTGAACAAGACAGAAAGCCTTCACTTTGGATTGATTTGAGAGTATAATTTTCAGACAAATATAAATGTATACACAAATTGTGCTATACAGATACATTCACCTTGCCTAACCTACATATACAGGAGACACTCAGAGAACACTCAATACCAGCCAAACAATAGTTTAGACATAATAGCAGTTTTATACTAAAACAGAGCCTTTTTGTCCACAGAGGTTAATTAATAATATTACCTAAACAGTTGCAGTTATGTGATTTGTATTTGTGTCTGTGACAATTTAGTGTGCTTTTTGAATGATCATTGACTGTATGGTATGTCAGACACACCTGCTACAGTCCGTGTCTTCTGGCCAGGTCAGGCCAAACACCTCCATGAGTTTGTTGCACTCGTCTTTGGCGCGCTGGCAGATGCCCCGACAGGGCATGGACACTCGGCCATATTCTGTGCACACTGGGGCATAAAGGGCACACAGGAACATCCTCAGGTCGGCGCTGCACACCAGGTTTACCAAAGGATGGAATGGCTGCAGGAGAGAAAGAAAATTATTATATACACAAAAACATTGTTCATGTGTTGTGATTAACTAGAAGTTTTAATCTGGCTCCAGAAAATGATATTACTTTTTTGCTACATCGCCTTCCTTAACTTTCTATAATACAAACATCTTGTACATGGTTCTCGGGCAAAATTGTTATGGAGTCTATGAAGTTTGTACTAATGCACAAACATGCTATGAAAATAACCGAACCGAACTGCTGACTGGCTCATATTAAACCTGAAATAGCCATCAAAGACGATGAAGCTGAAATGTGTTCACTGCTGAAAGATACATATATCTGTGTAGAAGCTCATGAAATATGTATAGCACCAATCATATCACCAAACAGGCTTTTGAAGTGGGGTGCTGCACAGACAGGCTGCAGTCACAGCCATGTGCTAACACACTGAGCAAACAGACAGCAAGCTAATATACATTCAACTCCCAGAGGAGGCAGCGAAAGGTTAAAGAGTCAGAGGCATCAGCAGGCAGAAGATGATCACGTTTCTATCAAGCACAAATGACCAATCTTCTGGAGTTTTTTAAATAAGAGTCTATTTTTAAATAATAAGTCTAAATGCTCATACATGGATTTGTAATGTTATGAATGATGAGGATAATGTGTGCAAGAGAAATGTTCAAGGCCAAATCATTTTCAAGGCCACACTTTATTGTGCTAATGGAATAGTCTTGGGACAAACATCAATAATATGGAAACATCAAATGAGGCTAGAACTTTGTAGACAGTCTTCAACAACGGACAGTGCAAAGCCAAATGTTCAGTTGTGTGAAAAGTAATTCAAATGTTTTCACGTTTTCATATTATATTTAGTGAAACTCACAAAAGTAATCGCAGCAGAACTGTTGGATAATAAAAGAGGTGTTATAAAACAAAACACTTGACTGTGCATAGCATCACTGTTCAATTATCACATGTGAAAAGAGGGCACTTGGAGAGATTACTCACTACAAAGGCTATCTCTTTACAAACTCAGTGAATACATCTGTACAGAGGGGCATGGCTCAGTGCTTTTGTGTGTGTTTTATGTCCATATTTTGAGTACAGTCGAGTATGTTTTGATCGTTCTCAATTGCGGTGCTCCAGATCTACACATAGGAGATGCTGCACCAGTAAATGGGTGCACTGGTGCATGAGAGCTGTGACATAGTTTTCAGCTGTGCGCCCATATACACGTACAGTGAGTCCGAGCCTACACACAGGACCAAACCACTTACTGTACTTCAATCATTTACATCTGGGTGATTTCTCTTGTATGTTTGCACGCAAACTTTAATCTGTTACAGACACGGAAGGCAGCCAACTACACAGGATATGATTGGCTGGAAGAACTAGTCCACATAAAGCCACCAAAATGTTTATGTAAAGTAATAATATTTAAATACAGGGATTCATAATATTTAAAAAGAGGGACTGGGGGAATTTCACCAAAAATTATAAATTAATCCAATGTTGTACACAGATTCACTGGGCGTGAAGTATTTCAGCAAATGTATTCATATTATATGCAGATGTAAAATAATGATGAATAATGAAAAAAAAGTCAGCATTTTTAATACAGACCTGTATTACACTTTCACTGGTACACAAGTTCAGTATATTTTTAGCATGAATAAATTACATAAATGATTTCCAGATTGTATAAAGTGATAAACCCACGCTGGCAGATCTGTCAGAAGGAAAAAAAAGCTCTTTTTCTAACTTCAGATATTTATATATCTTTCATGCAGTCATTCTTAAAATATGCTGTTGAACTTCATTGTCTTCTAATCTATAAGATAAAGTTAAAGTTCTAAGCTAAAGTGCTGCTTGTTGGTATCTCAGTGGTAGTGGCCCTGACTGTGGCCTGCGGCTCCACTTAGCTAAGGAGCAGTGGTAGTTTTACATGAGAGTGTCCGGTGCCGCCAGGATGGAGCCTTTCTTCTTGTTTCTCCTTACAGTGTGTGACGTCTTTGTGTTTGAGCCCATTTCGCCTGTTCTTTTTAGATATGTGAGGTGATGTTGTAAATTTCACTTATGGCTTTTTAAAACACATTTTTGAGCAGGTGTAGCTCTGCAATAACTGTGTACAATTATTTTGTCAATCAATGTCAATTGCCCTCCGCAACCATCACAAAGCGAATATTAATATAACCTGGCTTAGCTGTAGCTCCCATAGAGCGAGGAGGAGCTTAGGCATCATGCAATTTGAAAATAATAAAAGAAATACAAGCTGTCTTTACGTGAGTTACCTAACTTTATACGTTGTTATTCCTAACCATTTTCCATTAACCCTGGACTACTGAGGTCAGACCCAGGTATTCTTGTTATAAATATACTAAAAGTGTTGAATATAGAGTCACAAAAATGTCTTCCTGTTTGTTAAAATTACACATAACTTATGAAGATGAAGATTTATGGGAAACATTTTTATATTGTAGTGTTCGCATATTTCATTCATCAACATCAACGTCTGATACTAATTACTATTCAGTCCTCAGTATGAAATTACTTCAACTAGACATTACCCTCTAAAATGTTATAATGTATGTTATTTAGGACAACTAATTGCAGGCTTTGTGTAAGAGAAGAGATGCAGAGTAGTTTTTTTTGACAAGGGGTAAAATGGAAAAAAGGCCCCCCTGAAAAGTCCACCTCTTGTTCAATAGAGGGATTAAGTTTCTTTCTCCTCATTCCCTCTCTCCAATGAAACCCATGGGGAAGTAGAGAAAAAAGAAAAAAAATCAACAAAGAGGCTAAAGGAAAAACGTATATACATGTGACATATACGTTTTTGTATGTGTTTAACGGATAAAATCATAAATGTCAAGAAGGTTGTGAGGGAAATCCACTGGTTTGACCACACAAACCATTATCCTTTCATTTGAGCAAAGCAAAAAAACAAAAAACATACAATGATAGAGCAATGAATTATGCTTTAGTATTTGTGGTATGCATATGTATTTTCTTATTATATCGTATCGTATATCGTATTTTCAGTTATACAAAAAAAAGCCACTTTGCATTTGTGCCGTGATAACAAATCTTCATTTTTGGTGATATATTATTTCTTTGTGTAATTCATTTTCGACGGCAATGATGCTTGAAGAAATCCACAGTGGTGAACATTACCCCTTTTCCATAAATGCATTTCCATTTGCCATAGTTGTTCTGGCATTGACATGTGTGTGGCACGTTAGTCGCCCAAAATCCAGTTAGACTTCACTCAATGCATGTATGAGTTTCTGCAGAGTTGGCTGAGGACAGAATGAAAAGGAAGCAGGGAGAGGACTGCAGTGGAGTGGAGAAAAGAGCTCTTTCCCGGTGGATTAGGGAGTCAAATGGATTGGAAGAAGTGTTTAAGAGTGAGAACCTGAAAACATCCAGAAAATGTCACCAGCTTTGTGCTCTGATCTGATCGAGGTGGCAGAATGTTGGGTCTGTGCCCCCAAAACCAACAGCCAAAAGCACCCGAGGATAGATCTAGCAGTGTATTCAAATCTTTGCAATTTCTGGACAAAAGCTTATGGTTATATAGCTTTGAATACATCCTCATTATTATAATTCACACTAATAACAATTTTACAAACAACTTACAAAAAAAACTATCCTTATATTACTCTAATTTATTAATTTAGGCAAAATTACAGTTCTCAGTATTTACATTACATAATGATAAGAATGGATTAGCCTTATTCAGCACTTTACCAGACATTCAAAGTCGTTTTGCAATTCTGTGCATTATTCATTTATTCCATACCTGGTGGTGGTAAGCTACTATCGCAGCCACAGTGGCCTTGGGGGAGACTAATGGAAGTGAGGCTACCAATTTGCACCCTCAGCCCCTCCAACCACCACCAAGACTCACGCACATACCACATTCATACTAGACAAAGGTGAAGGGCCTAAGAACACAACACACTAAAGCCCCTGATGGCGACGAGATTAAATTGTAAATAAAAATGTTCAACTGGTTCATCTTAATAGAGAAGACTATAGTAAGTCCCCATAACACTTATACACTGGCATAGCAAAATGTTACTCATCGTCTTGTCATTGTGATTCATGATTCATAGTATTGATCAAAAGAGCTGCTCATAAAGGCAGTGAGTAACATAAAATTTATACTAAACAAATGGTATTATAAACATAATAATAATAGTAATTTGTGCAAGAGGAAACACTGCTGGTAATAATGGTGACTTATAGTATGAATAATAAATGTTCTGGTGAGCATAGTGTTAAAAAGGTCATCTGCAGGATACAACCATCCACAGCCGATCACTAAAGCATAAACCCTTAAGCAATGAATATATAAATGATCATTTCTCCTCTGCCAACTGCACTACCTGGTGATTTTCTGACAGCAGAAATGTGAGAATTTGTAGCTAAACCTGCCTTAAGCCGTCATGCACATGTCCCCTGTAGGCTTGGCTCTATTCTTGCCTCGGTGCCGAGGCTGTGTGCGACCGCTCTGAGCTGCAGGGACACAACACACACACAGGTCCTCAGCACAAATCATGTCAGACCAATGATACCTGTGTCAGCAAACTGCGATATGTGCATCTGCACTGCTATTAGGGTTTTTAAAAACATAATTTTAGTAACTAAAACATGAGACACCATTATTAAAACTAGATACTTATTTGAACAGGTACGTTGACAAAACAATGCATCAGTAGAAAAGTCTGACCTTTTCTCAAAGGGTTTAGGAGGGTCTCAGTCTACCAAAACGATGAATGTTGAAATTTGTACATGTGCATAAGTTAAACCAAACTCACAGAGTATTAAGCCTTTTCTGTGTATTTGAAACAGAGAAAATTAAAATTGTAGTATTGTGATTCGTGACACTAACTGATAAATAACCATAACAATTTACCTTAGTGTGACACTATGTAAAATATAAAACAACATTGTTCTCAGATCTCTCAAAACTGTGAATGGATTAAAAACAAAAATATAACATTCTGATAGGTCATGCCTGACAAAAGTTATCAATTAAATGTATTAAGGCAAATGTAAGTGCTCTGAGAGGTGTTAAGTGCTTTTGTGCCATTTGTTACTAGGGAAATATTTCACTGCCACACCTTTCAAAATAAGACTATATAAATTACAGTTGCCAAATCTATATATTTTCCAACTTCACAAAACTGCATGTGAGTACTGTGTTGAATCTATCTGGATTTTAGATTAATCCTCAACAGAAGAGGAAAGAGTACAAAGCTCATATGATTCCCCACCAGCACCAGCTCGCTGCTTATTTCATATGCTTTAAGTCCACTGCAGTTATTACTTTTGCCTCTCATTTGTGGATTCCCTGTTTAGATTGCAGCCTCCATATTGAGACTGCACACTCCATAATGCAGTATAAATACATTTCTAGATATATTTCATACTGCTGGCACTTCCACTGGGACACATGCACAGTAGCTCTGGCTGTGTGCCTGCCTCTGCTCTCCACAGCTCGGGGGACAGACAGGCGTTGGTCATGAATAGCCAACTGAGCAGACCGTGATGCTCTTGTCGCTAATCTCTGAATAGACAGTGAAGAAAGGGGCACCCTTCTCTCACACTCTCTCGCGCTTTCATTCACTCCTGCGTTTATCCGAGACCAACCATCCTTCAGTCACAAGCTGCAGACAAAGCCATTAATAGCATTCCCCTTCACGTTCACATCCCCTCCTCCTCTCCTCCCATCTTTCTTTCTTCAATTTTGTGTTATTTTCTTGGCATGCGCAATTACACTGACATGTGTCCTACCTCTCCACATTAGCATTCATAGGCTTTTATGCCTTTATTCTAACTGTCATTTCATATTTGAAGAGATGGGTTTGCAACATTATTACTGTAAAATATAAGTCCAACTGCACACTCTGGTCCCAAGCCGTTATATATAGAAAAAGACGGGTCAGGGAGTGGAGGGCATCTGACAAAACCAGTGTCAAACTAATATGGACATCTTGGCATGCTAGAAGTAAAAGTGCCAGAAAGGAAAAGATGTAATTAAACATAATTACTACTCTGTACCACACAACAGGTGCTTGGCAGATTGTATATAATTTTATGGGCCATGTTTTTGCCTGTAATTTGTCTCATTGACGATTCTGGTAAGTCTGTAAAGGACAGACACTGCTTAACACCCTTTTGTCTTTTAGATGAACTGTTTTGTATTGAATCACGTCTGCTGAAGCCATATTTAATTGCAGGCTGCACTTTGCCAACCGTCTTCTTCCCAGAACTGTCACTTTGATTACTCATTGATGAGGGGAAATAGTCTGAGTTCAATGAGGGGTTATCATCCAGCTTTGAACTTCCTCATAGTGTAGTTTTGAAGTTGAAATCATAGCAACCAAAAACCGCCACCAGGATGCTTTCTAAATAAGTGCTTCCTGTCTGACACAAAATGTTATTTCTGGCTCGTTAAACATCAATGAATCAATTATACAGCATTTATAAACTATTTAAGTGGCATCTTTTGTCTTTGATGAACTTTTCGATGTGGGTCTGAACACTTGTAGATTAAACAAACACAAGATGCTAATAGTTTTTAGAAAATAGAACAGAATCTGCAAACTTCATCAAAGACTTTGGAAGTACGTAACTGATATTAATTCCTTTGTCTGACGTGATAACATGGCTGTGTCTCACCATCTTTGTGCTCTGTTTTATTCCTGATCATGCACTCATCCTCACCCCCTGCTCCCCCATTCACACACACCTCACCCCCCTCCCCCTCCATTCCTCGTCCTTCCTGGAGGCCTATTTAACTGCCATGGCAACAGGTGATGTGGAGGCGCTCACACAACAGCTCAGGGAGAACACACAAACCCTGCCACACACCCGCATTATAGACTGCTCTAAAAAGGGGAAACCATCCAAAAAGTATGCCCAACAAGCTTAAATAACGAGCGACAGAGAAAGTGTGAAAACGAGAAGAAAGGACTCGGAGGAGCGAGGCGAGAGGGTCAGCCTTGACAAAACAGAGATGGTAACGGAAAAACAATGAAGCTCAATGAGAGGGCACCCACGCATTTCCTCACCTCAGCCAGGCAATCTGCATGTCCATCTGCCATCATTAGATTTCTTGATTTTTTATTTAGCACTTACAAAATGTAATATTTCTGTTGCTAAAAATGGCTTAATGTTTAATTATAGTTCCTAAATGATAGGAAATACCATTCGGGTGCTCCTTCATATTAAGATTTTTCTCACACAATTAATTTAAATCAATATTGGATTTGTGCAGGAGTGTTCATTAGTCCTCTCAGTCCTTTTCAGGGTGTAGAAATTGCTGCTCAAGCATTCATGATAATCCTGCAGCCTGGCTTCACATTTGTATAAATCCTTGAATTGCATCATGAATATTAAATATCAAGTAGTATCAATGCTATATATATCTTCTATATGAGAAGTTACGCTGCCAGGCAACTTTTGGTTCACATTGAACCAAGTTATCATTATTTTCCTTGTGCTGACTTTTATTGGGGCCACAATAAGAGCATTTTATATGAAAAGTATTTGTCAACAAATATTGCATGCCAAGATATTTTTATCAACTCCTCAATATGCATAAGTCAGACTGTGTGTATTGACATTCTGAGCATTGCACATACTCAGAGTGTGTGAGAGGCTGTGCATGTCAAACATTCCACTTCACAGCTGTTTCAGGAGTAAGGAGACCGCCGTATATTAGATTAATAACAAGCTCGTATGTGGTTAGTATTGACAATAAAAGCTCCTGTTGGGGCTGACATGATGACGTTATCCTTGTCTTGCTCCTGTAAGTGCGTGAGAAGGGATCATTGAGGGTTAGTGAGTTGGAGGGAGCAGACTTAGCACTGAGGGTTAAACATCACTCACTCCACACACAGTTCCCAGGCCAGGTCATGGGTTCAGATTAGGATCTTAAGACCCGGATAACCCATATTTATGCTATATCAGCATCATGGAACACAACTAAACATAAGGCACCACAAGACGCATGCGGTGATGATATAGTAGAGATACAGTGATGGCGTGAAGGAGTTTCTCACAGGGAAAAGGCTGATTTCAGGTTAGCAATTAGGAAATCAGAAGAGATAATTGCTGATTAATCGGCCAATGTTTCCATAGTTTTTATTTAGGATAAACAACAACATAAATATGGGTAATTAGTATACAAGATGCACAGTTAATTAAAATGCATGTAACTGCCGTGCAGCTGCTCGACTTGGTTTTGCTAATGATGCAAGCACATATTTTGCCCAGTGATCAAAAACAAATCACAGTGTTAATTCTGGACAATATAAGCTCTCCAGTGCAACATATTTACCGAGCCAAAGTAAAATATGTACAAATTTGCTATTTCTTAGTCTAAAATTGTACTTGGCAATAAATATGAAATATCAATGCAAAATCTGCACACACAAAAAACACAAAACAACAATCCCTGAAACATTGGTTAAACTTGCATTAGCAGGACATCTCCTAGAGCACGCTTCTTTTATTGACATTCATAACTAAATCTTATACTGTGCCTGGCAGAAGAGTGTCTGTCCTGAAAGTATGCACTTGGGCAAAGTGTGAAATGTACTAAAGCACACTTGCTTAACACTTTCAAAACATGTCAACAACTCCCGCACATTATTTCACACATAGAAATCTCGTGAAGAAGTATTAATTATGCATCACCATGTAGAAGCATTTTTGTGTTGTCAATTTCAATATGGGCCACAAAGCACTATTTAAGCAATGAACAATCCCTTTCAAATCTCCCATTCGGCATTGTGGAGCTGGATAAGCGGTACCGGGAGCTTTGCTGATAGGAATGCGTTGCCAAAACCAGCATCAGGCAGTAGCTTTGTTCCACGCATAAATAAATGATTGCTTCATTTGGACTGACTGCCTCAATAGACCCTGCCAGAATGAGCAGATAATCAACAGGAACTTTAAAACTCTACGAGGACCAGTCTGTCTATGTGTAAAAAGGACCTGCAGCCTCTTCAGATGCTCTCAATACACGCACATGGACATACACACCAAGCATAACACACCTCAGTGAGTAGCCACGTATTCACACACACAATGAGACCCCATACTTCAACACAAAAAGCCCCGGCTCTTTAAATCTGGCACACACACATTGTTTTTGAGGGGGGACCCTGGTAACCTCCTTCTGGCCTTTCTCGAATAGTGCAGTTAATTTGAAGGACAGGACCCCATGCTAAGTGTAACACAAACACCACAGACGGCCACGTCCAAAGACTGGTGATATTTATATTCTGCCTTCACATAGCCTCAAGACTCTTTTGAAGGTACAGAATTAACATGCAGCCAATAATGCTCCAAAATATGTATGGTGGTTACATTCTTCATTACATATATATATTATAGGCTACTATTGAATGCTCTGAATGCTGACTACTGCTTTACAAACCATGCTCTCCTTGTGTCAGAAGTTAGAAACCAACATAGTGCAATGTTTTTATGCAATAACTGGGGTTTTCTGAATATACCATGCCACTTGTGCAAAAGTTCTGTGTGGGAATATGTGGATTTCAGCTCCAAACATATAAACTAGAGATTGCCTGATGTGTATTTTTTTTCAGCCGATAACAACATCCGATATCTGACTTTCTGTTGTCCCATAAAGGCTATTGTTATTTCCCAATAATAATTTAAACATGTTTAAACCAATGGCTAGGCCCAGAAATTGAAGTAAAGTTGAGATAAAGTTCATAAACATATAGTGCCACCTCTTAGGTTTCATTGCTCACCTATTTCCATTAGGAATAGAAGAAATTCTTAGAAAAAAAAAATCTACCCAACTATTTTCTAATAATTAAGCAATTCTCCTGTAATATAACCTCCTGTAAAAAATCATTCTACTAATAATTCTATTCAGCTCTCAGATCACAACATAACACAAGACGTTAACATGTAGAGTTACTGTTTCTTTGTTGTGACATGATCCTGATGATGTCATACATAATCCCTGTATGTCTAATATGCACAGACCTCAAGTAATGTCACGACCCTCAGTGCATCCTCTGGGATTCCTCACACGCTGCAGCAGATGGGCAGTGCAGGCCACACAAGCACATTTAAGTCGCACATTATTAACCCCACATAGGCAAACAGACACCATAAACATATCATAAAGGCTGGACTCTGGACTGGACTTTACCAATATACTATGGATATATTTATTATCCAATTTGTTATCCAATACACTGAACAAATTACCCCTAAAATATCATTGTGCAAAGGAGCTGAAAGAAAATCAAAAAGAAATACCCATATACATTTTAAGCTTCATTTTAGCAGGTTTTATAAATGACAAAACCCTATTGTGATTTGCATTTTAGTTTAAATCTCTACATACATGTTCTGCAGGCGATTTGTGATTATTTTAGCAGTTCATGCTTTCATCTCATTACTTGATAGAAAAATCAAAAATTTGATATTTTCCCAAATTCATCCAGGCAGTATGGTCCACTAAAGGTTTACCTTAACCTACTTCCCCTTCTCTTGTCATAATATGTGGTCTTAATGAAGTATTGGGGGAGGTTCAGGAGGCTGTTAGTGTGTGGGACTGAAAGGCTTCATTGTAGTGCTGAGAGAGGGAGATTAGCAGCTAGTTAGCAGCACTAGTGAGAGTCGACAGCTGCTCTGTTCAACCACCTGTCAATCACTCAGTCAGTCACAGGAAGTACTAATGCATAGTTAGGTGAAAGCTCCTCCTCTTAATTACGACACGGAAACACCGCAGTGGACGATCAGGCTGTCAGTCAAACATGGAACAAAGTAGCACGTTTGTTATTGCTTACCGACATGTCTGTAATAATGTAGAACTGATGAGGCTCCAAAATGGCTGTGATGAGGGAGCGGATGTACACACAGACAAACAGCAATGTTTTATGGGTAGTCTAGGTTTTGCTGACTGCTTTGTTTCCATCATTAGATAGCATTAGCAGCATGACTACTCGAGACAAAAGAGGAGTGGATGCTGGCTGAACCTTTCCGTGAAGACAGTGATGCTGGATAAGCACATTACAAATAATCAGTAATAAACAGTAAAGTCAACAACATTATATCTAGATCTTTATCAAACTGTGCACACACTTCTTGAACACACAACATAGCTGCCAAGACGTAAACAGTTTCTCGTGACATACATTATCAAATCTCCCTGCCAAGTCATAGGAACCAGCGCGGCTCATGTTGCTACTCCGCGTCGCCTGAAAGCTGCCTCCTTATGACTGCTGCAGGGACTGTGGGTGTCAGTTACAGACTTCTGCTTTAGCTGGGTTAAATCAAGTTCAACAACAGATGCTTCTTACAATCCTTTGCACGGCGTGTTTTGACATGACGCCTGGGAATTGGCTTGATTTGTGCAACGTCCTTAATGTGCTGAGTGAATCTTATCACACTGTAATCATGGCTATTAAGAACACATCGACCATAACCGAGTCTATATACCTGCCATTCAAAACAATCACAATTTTAACTTTACAAAAACATAAAAGCAGTGTGATTGTAGAGCTTTTCTGCATCAAATACACATTAAATACACATTATACACTGGCTACTGCATCAAATACACATTATACACTGACTACTTTCTTATAGGGTTGTCCAGATACCAGATACATAATTCATAATTCAATACAACTTGGGTCAAGAATTATCAATACAACAATATCTGACAAGCACCTTACCTTTATCAGAAATAGTACACAGCCACATCATAAAATAAAATCAACAACTATTATCCTGTTTTAAAACCTTATATAAATGTTATTTGCCTATAACATGGGGATGGTAAAGGCAGTAGCAGTTCACTAAACAGGACTATATCTATATCAATGTACCTTCTATTCATTAATTTCTTTAGTATCAAGAAATGTCAGCTTCTCAACATCCCTGCTATATGATTAGATACGAATAAAAGCAAACGCTGCAAGAATAAAGCTATTGGAGAGCAGTTTTACAAGGACTAGCCTGTAATATTTCACAAACTACTGGGATTTACACATTGTTAAGGCTTATACTGTCTTCTCTAAAAACGGTAAGAAATTATACAGTGAGAATTGCTTCTGTGCCATCAATGCCAAAGGTCAGAGGAAGCAGGTCTCTAGTGTGAAAGGCGATAGAGAATCTCCGAGCCTCCATACACGCAATAACCTTGAAGAAACGGGAATCCAACAGTGAAACGCACCCCGGGGCCACTTTATTAGGTACACTGCCACATACTAACAGAGTGTATTGTAATAACATATGGAACATTAAAGAAGATTGGGGTAACTTTAGAATCTATTGTTTGATTTGATGTTCTCAAAAATCATTATTCAAGAAGCCGTGAAATTCATTGGTCTTATCTAATGTCATCCAGATTTCAACAGGCGTAATTTAATATGGCTTCTCTGAACAGCTGGAGGTAGTGATAATTTATCTGAATGTATCTGCAACAGCCTAGTGATTCCTACTTCATAAGCATTATAAGCAGAAGACTCTTTAGAAATCAGTCGGCAGGTACATGAAATATATCACTGAAATCAGTCCAAGAGAAGGGGCTATAAAAACATATCCCATGTCTTTTTTCTTGTAGTTTATTAGTAGTACCACACCCAGCAGTCCTCAGATCCCAAATGCACTACATTGCCACTGGTTCTAATAAATACTTACGATGACAAGGTAATTACAATCGTGCCATTGAGCAACACCTCGTCTCTCTCTCTCCGGAGTGTAACAAAGGAGTATGAAAGAGATGGAATATGATCCGTCCCAATGCTGTGTAACAACAGTGTTTTTTGTTTAAAATTCAACACCTCCTACACTAAAACCCATTAGTTCTTAAGTATTAATTACGTAAGGATAACACTTGTGCTTCCTGGAGGCAGTGGTCAGACAAATTGCCTGTCTGTCTGCTGACATGAAAGGCTGGGAGTAGCTGCCTATGCATCCATCTCTGCCTACATGGAAGAGTAACTGGAGAAGGAAGATGGAGGGTAACATAAGGAAGGACCTGGCATCGCCTTTCTTCAAATGTTTCACTGTTCTTGTTAACCCTTTGATATTTTAGGTCTCTGAAGTGAAGTGCATGAAGAAAAACAACAAATACAGCCTTGTACAACCACAAGATGCAGACAGGTTTTTTAAAAACTGTTTATCTGCTAGTGAAAGTTAAAAATACTATACTAAAAATACTATACTAAAAATATTTTGTAACTGAATGCATTGTATTTTTAGTTTATTTTCAAGTTCTTTGCCATAATGAATTTTAAATACCTTTATCATGTATCAATAGAGCTTAATATGATGGCCTGAAGTGCCATTGTCCACGGCAGATGTCTGATTCACCGCAATGCGAAACTGGTGACCGCTGCCTTGCTCTTATTTTCATTTCACTTTTATGTTTCTTACACCATCCATAAGTGTACTTTTTAAGGCAGACTCATGTTCATATAGGGTAAATCATATTGAGAGGTGTCAGGGTGAGTTTTTTGTGTAAAATATAGGCTAACTATGCATAAACTTGATGTGGCCCATTGATATTTTATTAGGAAAAATACAACAGTATGTGGAGTGATGTGAAGACAATGTTTTTCCTGTGACAGTGTACACAAAGACATACCTCCATGGCGAGTGCCGCGGTCTGCTGGTCATAGTGATTCAACAGATTGGGCATGAAGGTGGTGTTGTAAGGCAGGTCCTGGCACATTCTCAGTCTGATGGGCTCACAGGTGAATTCGTTGTGGCTCTCGATGTATTCCATGTGAATAGACAGAGATGGGGACACCACAGAGCAGAGCAGGAGGACGAGACGGGTGACAACAGGGACAGGACATAGCGTCTGTCTGCAGAACAGGGCTGCAGTCTTACATCCCATTTCAGCTGCTCCATGCATCACAGTTCTAGCTTTGGAGGAGCTCATGATGACTTTATTATCACCCAGGGAACCACATCCAACAGCTTAAATAATAGATGAGCAAACATGGGAAAAGGAGGAGTTCACTGCACTAGAAAAACATAAATAAAAATAAATCCATGTGAAGATTTTAAATAGTCAAGATATGTCCCATTAATAGTCTTCATTATTTGCAGCTGTTTAGTCATTGGAAATCCTCGTAGTTGTGGATGATGCTCTGTTACATGATTTTGTTCTGGAGATTTGCTGAACAGGTCCTGAAAAAGTCAAACAATTTGTACATTTTTATTAGAGATAATAAAATATATAAACTATAATAAGTCAGCTGCTTTCTGTCCTAGTGAGAGGGGTCATGCACAGTTTACGAAGCAGACAAGCCTGGACAAACAGCACAGGTCTGAAGACACTAACATGAACATTACACCTGCAGACACACACTCCCCCTGCTCTGTTTGTGTGAGGTTGGCAGGGCAACAGTAACGCTCCTGCGTGTTTCACACTTTGAGACACGATATCTCCAAGAATGTTATAGTATAGATAAAGTTATTACAGCAACCACAGCCCCGGAGCAGTGCAGGCAATGACATCATAAAACAACATGACAATATGCACAAATGTCAACAGCACATGTCTAAACCTGAAGCATCATGACGCGCGCTCATGGCTCACGCGTAACGCATCGACAGGTAACACTCCTCACGTACCTCTTTGGCCGCAGTGAAAAACCTGCAGCACGCTTCAAACGTCTCCTCAAATGAGCCACAAGCTGCGCGTGAAAAGCCACACACAGTGGCGTTCCAGTCAGACTGTGAGAGTGCATCAATCTTCGCTGGATGCGTTCGTCTTGTGCCAAGCTGCGCGCGGTTACAGACACAGGACTTCTGCTCCGCTCGACCCTCGTCCCTCACTGCAGCTCACATCATTTTACTGATGCAACAGAGGCTTTTCACAGATGGAGAGTGTCCCCTGTGTCCTCCAAGGCGCACGGGCTGCATGTGCTGCGTGTGCTGCATGTGCTGCCTGTGCTGCAGTGTGTCTCTGCTCAGTCTCTGCTCAGTGTCTGTTCAGTGTTTGCAGCTGGTTCCTGCAGCGTGCTGCCGACAGCACGGGAGCGCGCACTGTGAATGCGCACAGCAGTTACCCAATTGGCCCCTGGACACTGAGAACCAGTGTATAAAAAGATAAATACATTTTAGCAGCATTAATGAGGTAGACCTACAGTATCAGATCAGCTCTTCGGCTGATCTGAAACCACTCACTATAATGTAGGTCACATTCTAGATGTAATGTAGGCCAATATGTAATGCAAAAAAAAATTTTTTATTTATTACATAGTTTTATACATGAAACCGACTGTTTAGTAGATTCCCAGGCCATTGAATCATTTCTTTGACTGTTCTAAATATGTAAGGTAAATGCTTGTGACATTGTTGTGCCACACGGTGACATGGCCACACGCTGTCATCATATCAGTCAACTTACTGTCAATATTTATCCCATACAGCTCCAGGATTAGTAGTGCGTGCTGTGATTTCCTTCCACACGATTGAGCAGTGCACTAGATTAACAGTTTCATGGCTGATCTGATCTTCTCCGTCATAGAGCTCAGGGCCAGAGGAGGGAGGGTCCACAGCTTTACTGTGGGACTATAGTGTACACTGGCCCACTTCCACAACCGCTTTAACCCCTTTCTGTAACCCCACTTGACATTTTCCCATCTTGAAAAAGGATATATGGTAATAGCAGACAAAGCTGGCAATAATCCAGGACTTTTCTTTTATTGAGAAAATCCCCACATTTGCAAATCTAATACATGTCGTTGTATACAGTGAGATGACTAAATAGCATAAAACAAATACAAAAATGTATATTTAAAAGGCACAAAGGACTGCACATTTGCAACACTTTGGAGTGTTTGTTACACACGTGGTTACATCACAACTCACTAAAATCTTAAAAATACAGTAGTCTTTCATTAATACTGGTATCCTTCATGTTAAAATGTGCTGCTTAAACAACATCCACTTCAGTTGAAAATAAAGTGTTCTTATAAATAAATATCATGTATTTTATCTTCAGAATAAAAATAATTCATTCACAATCGTTATAATGTTGTTGAAATGTATTTTAGGATTGAGGATATACAATGTATATATAAAAAGGAAATACTAAAAAGTTTTTACAACTTGCTTTTCAGGCATCTGGAATTGCTGGCTGTGCAATCAGATGTTGGCTGTGACCCGCTGTTGTGGCCTCATCTTCCAGCTGGAGAGAAAACAAAATAATGAAAAAATAGCTAAAAATAAAGCAATTCAAATAAAACTTAAAGTGGGTAACCTTTGTTCAGAAGAGACTTAAGTGGCTGGAGTGACAAACTGTACTAATATATGTCTAAGTATCGTGCATGACACAGACACACCTCTACACACAAACACACACCCACCAGCTCTTTGAGATAGTTGTGTCCACACGGGCCGAGGCCTCTCAAAGCCAATCCAACGATGAAACACCAGATCGAAAGGCCGACTTCAGCGGCTGACAACACTGAACACGGGATCCACAGTGCCAAGGTGGTGTCCTAGGCCACAACATAAAGAACAGTGAAAAAGTTTAGAAGAGAAAGTGAAAAAAATGCAATAAATCACATGTAGTTTATTCCCAGAGGCACCACAGTTTCCCATTATCATCACCTACTGCTCCTGATAAGTTGCCAAGTGAACTACTAAGAGTTCTCTCAAACTTATGAGTTACCTCAGTACAGTGGGGGAGTCAAGCTTATTAGGTAAATTGATATAATACCGGTCAGAATTTAACTAAAAATGAATACATACTGTAATTGTGAACATGTTTGAAGCCATATATTCTCTCAAAAAAGTAACATCAATTTCTCTAAATACCTTGACAGTGAATTACCATTTCACCGTTGTTTTTTTCATGACTATTTTTTTTAATTTAAATGACATCCCAATATCTTTAACCTTTTACCTTTACTACAGCAAGTTTACTCACATAGATCCGTGTTGTATCGAAGGGGCAGTGGGCACTGATAGGTGACCTTGCATTGATTGGGACCCCAGTGCTGTTACAGCCCTGCATCAGACCCTGCCCATTGTGAGCAACAGTGACCCCAATGGCCAAGAGGAGCCCAATGCAGCAGGCCGCGGACAGCAGGGCATTCAGGAAAGACGTGATTAAAAGGCCGATTTGCTGGATAAACAATGTAACAGGATATCAGCACAGACAGTAATAATACATCACAGTAAATCAGTCAATCAAAGTCGACTTCCTACCAGTTTGATCACATGGAGGTTCCTAGATACCACAATGGCTATTATCCCGGCGGCTATGCTCTGGAAGATTAAACATGCAAAATCATTTTTCCATTTCATGTTTTCCAGATGAAAGTGCGTGTTAAATAATGAGTGATAAACACTTCTGCAAAAAGGTGTAAACGGTGTGACTTTGTTCCTTTTTGGACTCGATTACTGGTTTATCTAATGCACTTTCAACTAAACAAACAAAATAACTGTATCTATCCTCATGAGCAACTGAAATACTTAAAGTTCTTATACTCTGGCAAAGTATTGATTCTATTAAGAATCACTTCATTAAATATTTGACTCTACAAATGTACCAGAACTACAGCAGGACCAGCTAAACCAAGTCTCAAAATGGGATTAAAGTAAAGCTTGGTTTGAAATAGGACAATTAACTACAAAAGGGACTACATTTTTGTATCTAGTAAACTTATTGTGACATATAGGCAAATAAAAATGCTTTTTCCCAGAACAAAATACCATCTTGTTTGTTTTTATTTGACAATGGTTATTCATTAAACACAGGCTCACTCACCAGTAGTCCAGATGTGACAGAGATGATATTGGCCACTGTGTACTCTGTGGTGACACGCTGATTGGGTTTGGAGATGTGCCTCAGGACATTCCCATGGACAATGGCCCCAAGGATGAAGTTAATATGGCCGACCAGAATGAGTGTTAACCCTTTCTTCATAAGTCTGCCTGGTCCTTTGGATTTATCTGGGGGTAAACAACCAAACAAGCAAACATGGATCTTATATAGCTGTGGATAAACAAGCATACATAGATCTTTTATAGTTGGGGGGTAAATAACCATACAAGCATACATAGATCTTACATCAGGGGTGTCCAAACTATGGCCCGGGGCCCTCAGACCACTTTTTATTGGCCCTCCTGCTGAACCGGCCCAGTTGATCATAAGCAGTATTTTTAACAGCACCACTACCACAATATCTTAAAACATCACATTGCATCGGGATATAGACCTAAAAATAATGTGTTTCAAGCCTTATTAATACACAGTGGATCTGTCAAAGCTGTGTATAAAGCACTGCATTGATCACCGGCCTGTGGCCCTCCACTTCTGATTATGTTTTGAGATGTTGCCCTCGATAAGAAAAAAAAAGTTTGGGCACTTCTGTCTTATATAGTTGAGAATAAACAACCAAAAAAGCATACATAGAGCTTATATAGTTTTCCACTGCACAGTTCATATGTGAAACATGCCTGAAGAATGAGGCTGTAGTCTACCAGGGCATAGGTTAAACTTTACTGTGTCTTTATGCCATTTTTATTAGATATAATTGTGATTTAAACATAAAATAAGTCCTGTAATGAGTTGAAAAGGTAGAGCACAGTTGTGTATGTCACACTGTAGTGCCACACAGTAACACAAAGAGCTCCTTTACCCCACAGTGGGAGGGGCTTAGTCCTAAAGGCAAAATCAAGGTATCTGCTTTTGTTTTTACTTTCAAGACTGAATTAACTAAACAACTCGACAGACTGCAACAAAATCCTACCATCTTTTTCTTTTAGATATGGATATGAAACTTATTAGCCCAAATCACTTACTGATGGAGTTTCTACCAAATCATTGCGTGTTTTCATGAATACAAATCACCTGGACTTTTCCCTTTACGCATCAGAACTGCGCACTTACCGAATAGTTTGCACATCTTGACTGTTTCCTCGCTTTCTTTGCGGAATTCCTCTTTTTTTTCCCAGGTGGACTTGCAAATGTCCGCCAGGCTGTGGATCTGTGGATCTGTGGACCTGTAGACCCGAGCTCCTTTTGCCGTGATACTTCCGGAGTGACGTCACCAAACTTACCTGGAAATACACCTGTACCGCGCAGTTCAGAGAAATTAAGTAGAAATTCAATCAGCAAATAAGTAAAACAGTGGGAATAAATAAAACAATTCAGTTAGACAATTGGTATAGTATAGTTTCACACTTTTATTTGTAAGAGTAGTTATAGCTGACTGTCTGAAAGTACCCAATACAGTCAAGTACTCACATTCATGTCATAAATAACATGGAAGACAAAAAATAAAAAACAAAAAAAGCCAAAAACTTTTTACCAAGTACTATACTCCGCTTTTAAGATCTTTTAAGATTAGCAAAGAAATTGTAACAGAAAATAAAGTAACAGACATCCCTCAAATCAACAAACCGATTGCCAAGGAGTGTGTCTTTGGGTTTCACAATCTCACCTTCTCCCCAAAATAAAAGAAAAGGCACATTACAGTACCACTCACAACTGGCAAATAAAAGAAATAATACATGGTTCAAGTCTGGAAGATCAGAAAATAAGACACCATCTTAAAGCAAAAAAATATATTGTGCTACACAGAATTCTCCAGCTCAAAACAAGTGGAGGTGTAAAACATAAGAAAGAAGAATGCTGCCACCCTGTTAAGTACCAATACAAAACTGCAGCTGAGGAATACATTGACCATGGAAATTGTAAACAAAGTGAAAATATAGTATGTACAAACATCTATGTCCAGTTTTAACATCATGTGGAATAAATGTTTCAAGTTAATGGGAAAAGCTCATAGAGTGACATGAGGCAGCATTATGGAGGATTAAAATGGTATAAAACCCGCTGGAGTATCAGGACATTATAAAAAAAAAAAAACTAAGAGTTACATAAAAATGGATTCACAGTATTTTAAAGAAACCACATTTTAACATATTCTCCTTGCTATTAAAATTTTTGTCTAAATTTCAATACATGTAGCATTTTAATAGCATACAACACAGCTGACCTACATAAGTCAACTACTACTGTGCAAAGAGTGTTGGAAGTTGTTCCTTTTTGAATTTGTGGAGAATTTAAAATGGTAGTTTGCCATCAAATGCAGTATTCACATTTTGGTATATTGCTTTCTGTCCGGGTCGCACATACACTAATGGACATATTGTCAGTTTTTAATATAGTTGTGCTAATAGGTGCTACATTCTTTATGGCCAATCAGAACACGTTTTGGTCACAGCACCAAAGGATAAAAAAACAGATGGAAAAGTATGTACAAAATAAATATGACTGGACCCAAAGGGATTTCAGTGAGGCGCTTGAGACAGTGTTTCTTCAAGAAGAGATGCTATTTTACTTTGGTCCATCTGTGGAAAAAATTAAATATTTTACTGGTGATTAAACAAGTCACTGGTTACAAGAATTACTCAAATCCAACTTGAATTTACAATCTTTTAAGGGTAATTAGCACTGCACAATATACTGAAAAAGTATTGATTAATTCAATAATCAACATTGCAACATACTCGATATACTTCAAAAACACCAAAATTCTTCATCTGACTGGTTGAAAAAACATTAGTGTTTTTTATTTTTTTTTCGACAGAAATTGACCAGTAAAGTATGGCAAACATTTTTTTGTCTTTTAATATAACTGAACTCAAATTATATTATTTTAGAATATCACTATAATTAATAATAGCATTGATATTGCAGTACTTAACCATATTGTGCATCACATTTTGTCTATTCTCCTGTAGACCTGGGCTTGACCCATTCCCCTGCAGCACAGTTTTGATCTCAAACACCCACCTCACTGATGAGGCCCAGTTGGACCAGCTCCAGCGCCAACTCTCCAACACTCTCATCTGAAACAAACCAGAGACAAGCACCGATGAGGACCTACTAACAGCACTTTACACTGTGATGTGTTATGCATGACTCCATTAAGACATACATTTACATACTAAATATAGAAGAATTGGGTTGCTTTGCCGAGCTACGTGGACATCACAAAGTAATTCAATCAGCATTGTTTACACGAGGGGTTAAGATTGCCACTACATGAAAGCGAAATCTGTTAAAGCTTGTTCAGTTCTAAAATAACCATGATGTGTTGCAGCATTTTTGAGTAACGTACTTGGAGTTTTCACCTTAACGGCTTACCGGTAATGCAGTTTGGCATGAGGTGTATTCTTCTGTTTGACTGAATGAAAGATTATATCACCAACACAATGACTGTGGAAAAACCTAGCCTCCTGTATGACAAGATGTACATGATCTGTACATTTCTTTTGTGCACGCACAGATTGTATCTGCAGAGCTTAATCTACAGTAGATACAGTGCTGCACTGAGCTCTGGTGGCGTGTGCATGTGTGAGTGAGAGTAAGAGACAGGGGGTTGAAAGCCTGAGAAAAGATGGTCAGATATTGACACACGAGGTGACAGCTGTCAGCTGCAGCTATCCAGAGGCCGGGCATTCCCCAGGCGCCTGCAACATGAGACCTGCCAGACAAACCTGCGTGCGCATGTGCACATTAAGTCAACATGCAGTAGATGAGCCTGTTGGGTTTATTTAGTTTACGGATTATTCACAAGTTTTAGTTTTTTACCTATTGGACACCGTCTTCTCTACATAATTAACATATCTATGATGGACAAGGCCTTGGAATAATTAAAACTTTTACAATAACACAGAGTACTTGAGAACGTTCAGATTCTGTCTTCTAAATATTCAAACTGCTAAAATACACTTTTCTCAACAGGCACATTTCTGTTCCCAATATAGTACTGCATGCCGTACAGTAAATTGTGATGCCATACCAAGTCTCACTTTCAAAGGTGCCTCAGGGGTTGAGAAAGGCATAATGTGTGAATATGTTTGACATTTCAACAATTAAATCCCATATTTTAGTAGAGCAATTTAAAACACATAAAACACTACTTACGAGGTAACATGTCACAGCTTAGATGTCTATTAAGTTTGTCTTCTAATTTCAGCAGCAATGTTAGCTAAAACAAGCAAAAACAGTGTTAAATGTGACAAACTTTAAACATATTATGCCGTTGAGGCACACTTACATGATACTTTGCGCCATCTTCGTTTGGTTCAAAATTACACTGCATTTGAACAACCTAAAAATGTATTTAGAGTTACAATTTAATTCAGTTATTTATTTTCAGTTATAATTGTATGTCAAATCGAATTCTCAAATTACCCGTCTAGTCTCAAGCTCTGTAGGTTCAGGGGTTGGTGATTTGACCAAAGGAATGATGACTGGAGATTTGATAGCCTCTTTTTGAGGCTGCTGAGGACATGGCAGGCCAAATGCAATCATCGGATAGATCCCATTCCTATTAACATCATTAAATAATAATTAAAATAGAAAAAAAGAGCACAGCAAGATTTAACACAATTTACATAATTGTGCTTATATATTAATAACGTTAGCATTGCGTAATATAAAGCAAATGAGAGCACTGGTAATCCAATGCTGCCCCCTTGTGGAACTTAACAGTAAACGAGCTGCGAACTTGAACTTCCTTTGGTTCATAATAAACACGTTTGTTTAACTCTTACCTCACGTCTTCAAGAAACTTATCGAGCTCCAGTGCAGGGAATTGTGAAAACCTATAGATAAAACAGAATAAATTACTTTGTTTACCAATTTGTGTATTACTTTCTATGGTACAAAACGTTTCTAAATCGGGAGAACCTCTTCAGTGTTGGTCTAGTGAAATACGTACTTAAGCTGTACATCCTCTTTTGTCTCCGCAATCACAAGGTTTGGATCAAGATGTTTCGTAATCTCCTGCAGAGCATTTTCTGGGATCACATCTGCAGCACAATGTTCAGAAATCCAAAGTGAAGCAGAATAAACAAAAGCATTTATATAGTGTGTTTGGGGATGAAAACTTACGCTGGTGACTAACAATGCAGTGTGCTGCCAACAACTTCAGCAGAGGCACTTCAAACAGGGCCTGATTAAAAAGTAGTTCTTTGGCTGTAGGTCGTGTGGTGGGGTCACACTCAAGGCACTTTTGAATTAGTTCCTATAATTATGTAGCAGATATCCTCAATTTATTTTCAAGGTAATTGTGGACTCAAGAAAAGTTCTGCTAATTTGTCTTACTCTCTGTAAAGGGTCCTCCAATAACTGTATAGCATTATTAATAGCCTCCTGAGAAACATATGATGAGTCGCCATTTCCCTGAATTTCCAACAGGGCCATCTGTAATGCACAATATTTATGTCTAATGCATAAAATTAATAAAATGAATAGTAAAATACACTCTACCTCTAAGGCACACATGCCAAAAGAATAAATGTCCACTGCTGTAGAGACGTCTTCTACAGCTGCAACAGCAAAACAATAAACCCATAATGAATATATTTCTGTAGAACATGTGTTAATTACATGATCATAATAATAACTGTAAGAGGGCTTTACCTCCATATTCTGGTGCAAAGAAGTGCAGGTTTTTCTTTTCCTCATAACAGGTTTTCACATTGTTGTTAATGGTATCTGGGGCAACTATAAATAGAGGTGTGTAAATTTTAACGCATATTTCATGTCTTCTTATATGTTGTGTGCCTCAAGCAATGAAGCCCAGAAACTGTACGCACCAGATCCAATCTTAATGAGCCCATTGTGCTGAATAAAGATAGTATCACACGTGAGGTTGCCATGGATGATGGGAGGGTCACAGGAGTGGAGATAACTACAGGAAAGAGCAGAAGGAGTGAGTTCAGTTCCTCTAGAAAAATGAGAATAATTTTCATGTTCATGAAACTGACCAAAGAGCAGACAGGATCTGAGTGCACCATCGCTTCCAAGCCTGTACAGAGCAAATGTGTAAAAGGTAAACAACACTCAACAAGATGTCTGACAGTGAGTGATAAGCGCACTGCACCTTTTCATTCATGGTCTTGTGATTCTTTTTTGTTTTCTTTAAAAACTGCTTCAAACTCCCAGAAGACATATATTCTGTGATGAAAATTACCTGACAACATATAATGATAGGACAGTCAATGCTACATTATTCTGACACATTCTGATATACTAAATTGTTAATAGTTTCATTCTTAAAAATGGTTTCAAATAAAAAGTGCCAGTGAATAGCCTCATACTCACCCGTGCCCTGTTCTCCTTTGTGTCAGCCCAGTACTTGTGAAACTTGACAATGTTTGCATGTTCCAAATGGATCAGGTTATCAAACACCGCTTTCACCTTCTCCTGAAATTTAATATGACAAAACAGGTTACAAGTAAGACGTTGTATTGGGCATAATACACTACCCAGTTGCCAGCTGTACACCGTTGCCACTTCGGTAGCACTTTGGTATAAACAAAGCCACAGTCAAGTTTACAATACAGACGACCTCATTTATAATCATGCACTGAACACAGCTCGAAGAGTTTCTGCATTATTTTTTTAATGTTTCAACCACTACAATAAATAATATTTTTACAAACTAAAGAATTATTTGTAACTTTTTATGAAATAAGCAAACATTTGGCCTTGCCTCCAGAATTTTGAAGTTTTTCCTTTCCGAAAACATGACTTCATTCCAAACCACTTCAACCCCCTCCTCTGTGTCCATGGCCAAATAAGCAGCATCTATCCCAGGAACATTACGCTGATTCACCTGTAAAACAGATCAAGTATTTTTATTGTAAATATGAGGAAAAGTATATTTGTAAATCTTCATGACTAAATACATTCACCATGTTCCTTCCGTGAGTTTTGTTAGTCAAGTCAAATGTATTTGTATAACACATTTAGAAACAACCACAGTTGACCAAAGTGCTTAACATACAATAGTAAAACCCCAATACCCAATGTTAATACTTAATTATGTAAATTGTTGAGTTGGGCATATTATGAAATTGAAGATGTGCAAAATTTCAATGTTGAGTATATTGCATATTTTATTTTGTTGTATATTTTTTCTAAATGTCATCCACCCCCAAAATATTGTCCTACCTCCTCTTTGCGTTTCTGCCAGCGGCCACAGGGACTCTCCTCCAGGATATAGGACTCGTCTTCACTCTCATCTTCGTCCTCGGTGACAGTGGTGGCAGGAAGGGCCACAGGAGAAGTCACAGTCATGCCACCCTGCTGCTGCTGCTGCTGAGTGGTACTGGGCACGGGTCCCAGAGCACTGTCCCCTGCATTGACCTCAGCAGGTGGCCCTCCTTTTTCCTCTGTTTCTGACATGATGACAGCACTTGAAGGCCTGTGTTGCTTTAAGTTTTAGTGAGCTGCAAATATCAACAAGTGGTGTTAATGTCTCCTTCTCTCTTTCTGGGTTACTTACTCTTTGACATTATCTTACAAGAGAGGAGAATGTTAAATATTCTTTACCGCCCAACCTGTGACTTAAGTTAAATAAAGGCATTTGCATTTTCTTATGTCAGCAAAAACACAGAACATAGCTGAGGTGTATGTCATCTCATAGGAACAGTGTGTTAGAAGTCATAGCAAACAATCACACATAAGTGGCTATTAACAAGATACAGACAGCTTTCCAAACGATTAAAAGACGAACTTAAGCCGTAAAGCTGTTATGAAATAAGCAAGTGAACAAACTACCTCTCCAGACTTTAAAGGTGTGTATAATTACCGACATTAGCATGTTCAGTCTTGTAGTCTTTTGCTAACTTTGCGAGCTAACGAGCTACTTAAAGTGGCATTTTAGAGAAAATTTCGCAGGAAAAAAGAAAACGTTACCGTTTACACAGAAGCATTGCACCAGTCTTTGCTTGGTTTTACATGTTTGGTAAAAGATGTAGCAGAAAACATAGCAGAGAAAGTGTAAATTTGTAGTTTTCCAGTCTCCTTCGCTCGGCTGGGAGTGGGAGGGGCCAGAGGCTTTCGGGGAGTCGCACTTACGCAAGAAAAACACAATGTCAAAGATAAATTCAATACTCTAAAGACTGCAGCCAAACACAGGTTATATATGTTTAAATCTGCTATCTAATGTTAAGATAAAGCATTGTCCATCTTGAAACAATCTTACAGCATTGTGTAAAACAACCACTAATTAAAAAAATGAATGAAAAAATACTGAAATGCTTTAGGCCATCTTAAAGATATTTTGGTAGTTGAAATATAATAATAATAATGTTAATGATAATAATTATAATTCTTCTACGTTTATGTCCGTGCGCTATACCGGAAGTTGAGATACATAACTATCTTGTTAGCTTTTGCAAAATTCAATCATTTCACATAATTTCAATGGTGATGTAATTTTACTCATTACATGATGTAAAAGTCTGTATTTACAGCCACAATCCTGAGTTTGCACCTTAATATCAACCTAATGTTTCTTATGTTTATTTGTTTATCACCATCCGCAATACCAGAAGTTGGACACAGAACTATCTTGTTTGCTTCTCTCTCAACTGTTTCACATTGCTAAAACTGAGAGCGGACGATATTCTCAATATTCTTGGAAGAGCAATGATGCAAACACTCTAAACTCCTTTGCTTGAATATAGTTTGCTGTACATATTTGTTTTGGATCAACAGAAGCATGTGCCCTTCTCAATGGGGAGCGTAAAGACCCAGGCCCTGCGCTTTAACGGTGAATAACGGGTTTTCCAGCGGAGACAGGACGGCGCAGGGTCGCGAGGCAGGACGCTGGACATCAACACATTAGCAAGCTAGCATCTCAAAACATCTGTGAATTTGACATCATGGCCACAAATGAAGATAGTTTATCCGCAGCGATGGGCGAGATTATACAATTGAACGTCGGTGGGACCAGGTCAGTGCCAAAAATCATAATAAATATTTCCTACGTCCATAATAACAACAGAATATGTGGATGGACAGTGGGATATGCTATATATGTTATGTAACTCTTAACCTATAGGATTTACTCATGTCATCTTGTTCAGCAGAATATATTGGACAAAACTATGGTACACATACAGATAATGTACTGATTTGTATCTCACTTTCATTTGTCTGTAGGTTTTGCACTTCTAGACAAACTTTGATGTGGATACCAGACTCTTTTTTTTCAAGGTAAATTCCCATAAAATACAAGTATTTAACAATCCACCTGATCTGGAATATATGGGATCATTTACAACAATTTTAGTGATGAACTCTTACATAGCTAATAAAGATCTTATGTGTATTAAGTAGCAGCACAAAGATAAATAGACAGACAAAACTATAACTATATATTGTTTTATTGTAGTTTACTAAGTGGAAGGATATCTACTCTTCGGGATGAAACTGGAGCTGTAAGTGCTGTTTTATATTTTCTGTTATTTGTGATGAAATTATAAACAAACAAACATCAGAATACAAGAAATAGTATGTACTGTAACATAACTATAATGTTTTTTCCCAGATCTTTATTGACAGGGATCCTACAGCTTTTGCACCTATTCTGAATTTTCTTCGAACCAAAGAACTGGACTTAAGGTAAAGAATCGCTTGGACTTGTGGAAAAAAGACAAACAAACAATTAACTCCCAGACAATAAATAAATAAATGTTTTTACAGGGGAGTTAACATCAGCATTCTGAGGCATGAAGCAGAATTTTATGGCATAACACCGTTAGGTATGTATGTTTAATACAATATTCATACATGCTGTATTAAAAACATCAAACAGGATTGTGGAGTGAACCTCACGCTGTTATTGTCTATTACCCGTTAACATTACTGTTGCAGTAATGTGTAAAAGTGAGATGTTGACTCACAGCTGGTCTGTTGTTTGACAAGAGTTAAAATCTGTTAGTTCCATGTGGTTGTACTTCCCTGTTTGAAATTCCCCTTCATTGTCTATGTACCTATAGTGACAGAACACCCTGAAAACAATTGCTATTAATACTTCACAAGTATATCATGATAAGCTCACTGTTTTTACAATAACAAATTGATTTAATGTTTTGTATGTTTTTTTATTGTTATAAAGTTCGACGTCTGCAGTTGTGTGAGGAGTTGGACCGCTCGTCTTGTGGCAGCGTTCTTTTTCACGGCTACCTGCCCCCTCCAGGTAAAGTGCCTTAAACAAACTGTTACATATTTTAATTTGATTTGCATAACATGTGACCTCATTTAACCACTAACAGCCATTCCAGCCCGCAAGTGCAGTGCTGCCCCGGCCAGCTCTGAAGAACGCCCTGGTCCAAGTGGAGCTGAAGGGTTTGCACGCATTGGGCCAATGCCTCATCCCACTCTGACAGGGGTCACAGGAGCAGAGGACTGTCTCCCACTAGGTTAGCAGAAACCCCCACCACAAAAGCAGAAGTATTCATTATTACTTTGTTAAGACTGTATGGGATGTATATGTTTAATAATAAGAATAAGAATAAGAATAGTAATCTTTCTTTTATTGTGTAGGTCCTGTAGTTGATCCCAGAAAAGTTTTGATTGTAGCTGGACACCACAACTGGATTGTAGCTGCTTATGCACACTTTGTCATTTGCTACAGGTATCACTACACAGTTGTTCTTTGTGACATAGAGAGAGACTATCTGTTAATATTTCTCTGCATAATATACTAACAACACTGAACAACACATTTATTTAATTCATGCATTATTCACATCTATAATTAAGATAAAATAAGTAATGTTGACGTGCTAGTGATGCCTTGATTCGTTTAGTCAGACTTTTGTTTTTGGGTTGTATTTTTAAACTACTTTTACTATTGGTAAAAGTTCTTATGCTAATAAATGAATAATAGATGTTAATAATAATGTTAATATCTAACGACAGAATTAAGGAGTCTTCGGGATGGCAGCAGATATTTTCGTCCCCTTACCTCAAATGGACCATTGAGCGTATTGCACTAAATGCCAAAGTGGTGGGTGGTCCCCATGGAGACAAGGACAAGATGGTGGCTGCCGCCTCGGGAAGCAGCATCATCCTCTGGAGCATCCAAGATGGTGGGAGTGGAAATGAGATCGGTATAACAAAATCAACAACTTCATATAAATTTGAAATAGTACATAAATCACATTCACTCCAAAATATTGAACCTTTGTGGGTTTTTTTGTGTGTGTTTTTTCCATTGTAGGGGTGTTCAGTTTGGGTGTACCTGTAGATGATCTGTTCTTCATTGGAAATCAGTTAGTAGCTACGAGCCACACGGGGAAGGTTGGAGTGTGGAATGCAGTCACACAGCACTGGCAGGTACCACACAAAACCTCTTGTCACAGGAGGAGTGAATGAAACATGTGTTACAACTCTATTTCAACAATAATATAGTACAATGTATTGTTTATTGATCTGGTTTATTTTTAGGTTCAAGATGTTGTTCCAATCACTAGCTGTGACACTGCAGGTTCATTCCTACTGCTGGGTTGCAACAATGGCTCGATTTACTATATAGGTATTAGACACATATTTTAATTATGAATGAATGAATAAGCTTGTATTTGAGTTGGTTTTACATTTATATTTTGTACTTTTTCAGACATGCAGAAGTTTCCTTTGAGGATGAAGGACAATGATCTTCTTGTGACAGAGCTTTATCATGATGCCTCAAATGATGCTATCACCGCTCTGTCTGTCTATCTAACGCCCAAAACCAGTAAATATATAGATTTCAACTACATTTTGTGGCTTTTGAACATTAGTTGCTATAAAGCTATAACACCATCCTTCTGTTATGATTATAATTTCTACAAAATGGTCAAAATATCTTAATTTTCCAGGTGTGAGTGGAAACTGGATAGAGATCGCCTACGGGACAAGCAGTGGGGCTGTGAGGGTGATTGTGCAGCACCCAGAGACCGTCGGCTCTGGACCTCAGCTCTTTCAGACCTTCACTGTGCACAGGAGCCCCGTCACCAAGATCATGCTGTCAGAAAAACACCTGGTGTCTGGTAAGCAAGGCTACTCACTCTATAAAATACCTAAATAATATTAAGATTGGACGTTTTTAAGATGGATTGCATTGTCTTTTTGCTGTAGTGTGTGCAGATAACAACCATGTTCGGACTTGGACAGTAACCCGCTTCAGAGGCATGATCTCAACCCAGCCAGGCTCCACGCCTCTGGCCTCATTTAAAATACTCTCTCTGGAGGAGACCGAGAGCCATGGCAGCTACTGCTCTGGGAACGATATTGGTAAGGGAAATGAAAAAAACAAAATCACAAATGAACAGGAACTAATGATTGTTGTGGTTTATGCTTAAAGGGCCATTTGGGGAAAGAGATGATCAACAGGTTTTCATTCAGAAGGTTATCCCCATTACCAACAAACTTTTTGTGAGGCTTTCGTCCACAGGAAAGAGGTATTGATGATTTGTTTCACCTAATATGCAAAGAGTAATATGCTACTGTACAATTATGTTTTAATAATTGTGTTTTTTAGGATTTGTGAAATTCAGTCTGTGGATGGTACGACTATCACCTGTTTCATGGTACGAGAATGTGAGGGCTCCAGTCGAATGGGGTCACGACCTCGCCGTTATCTGTTTACGGGACACGGCAACGGCAGCATTCAGATGTGGGACTTAACCACTGCAATGGACACGGCCAACAAAGGAGAAGAGAAAAAGAAAGAGGGTAAAATACAGCTATTCATGCAAATATACTATATTAATTGACTGTATAATTGACTGCATATTGTACAGATGTAGGTGGTCCCACGGAGGAGGAGCTGCTGCAGTTGTTGGACCAGTGTGACCTGAGCACGTCTCGTTGTGCGACTCCGAACATCAGCCCTGCCTCGTCTCTGCTACACCCCACACGGCTGAGAGACTCCTGCTCCAGGTCAGGAAAACAATCATAATTAATCAGCTTTTCAGTTTCTGGAATATTTCAAAAGGGACATATACAAAATCAGATGTCCCAGCTTGTTTGAGCTTTTAGTGTTGTTATTACAGGGTTCCCTCAGCTTTAGTTTACTGTATTGTCCTGTATTTGAGGCTTGAGTGCTCAGAAAAATCTGTTTTCACCTACCCCTGTACCAGCCCAGTTCCCTCTATTAACTTGCAGGTATTCAGAAAGATTACACGCAAGGTTTAAAGATTTTGCGTAGCCATTTTCAACAACAAAAACATAAAAAATGAAAGTCCACTGCTTACTATGGTCAGTCTACATTTTTTTAACAGAAAGTCAAGGGTCCAATTTCTATTTCTAAGCTATTTTAGACCAGTTTTGCAGTTTACAAAGAACACATGTAAAATTATTATCTAGTTAATTCTAAGTACAAGGAAAAAAAGCATGGTATGTCTCCTTTAATTACTCCCTTCTCTTATGTTGCTCCTTCTGTTCTACTCCAGTCTTCAGTTACAAGCTCAGGAGCCGATCCCTGAAAACCAGGCCACATATGGAGCCGTGAGACCATACAGGGAAAGTCCACTGTTAGCCCGCGCCAGACGAACAGAGTCCTTCAACAGTTACCGGTAACACTGTGCTTTCTCTTCAATATTGTACACAAATAAAAACATACAAAAGAAATTCTGTTCAGTTAAGGGTGGGCGATAGCGGCATTCTTTTATTTTATTTATTATTGATCATCAGATTGTATTTTAGTAGTTCAAAATGTGCTAAAATGTGGCTGCTGCAAGTACTGCACAAAAGGTGAACTAACCATGAAATGAACCATAAAAGTGCAGAAGTTATAATGTTATTCCCTTGTTTGGAAGGTTACACTCAGCAAACTTGATTATTTATTTATTTATATATATATATATATATATATATATATATATAAATATTTTTTTTTTTTATTATATTATATTATATTTTTTTTTATATATATAAATATTGTTTTTTTTTTTCATATAGACTTGATAATATTTTTTTTCATTTCCAAAACAATGATTATTGTTATTTTTTTTCATTATATCCCCCTCCACTGTTGGATTAAATACCATCTTTTTCCATAAACAGAGAATTTCAAGACTTCAGCCTGAGTCGGGGGCTCCTGGACAGTGCAGCTCAGTCATGTCCCGCTGATGGTCGCCGGTCTCTTTGTGAGTTTGGGGCAGAGGATGGCGAGCGGAGGCCCTCACATGCGGAGCTCTGGGCTTCTCGAGGCTCCAGTTTAAATAAAAACAGCCAGGAGTCTCCACGGCAACCTCCGGACAGCCCTGTGTTTGGGGGAGATGTGCGTCGTAAAGTGTTACCCCCGCCCACAGAGGAGGAGGCAGCAGCAGCGTCCGGGGGTGACGCGGCTAAAGCTGAGAGCAGCACCAAGAAGAGAGGGGTGTTGGAGGGGGGGTTTCTGGGCAGGAAGAAGGCCCCCCCTGTTCCTCAGCTGTCGCCTGTCCCATCAGCTCCAGAGGCGGGGGGCAGCGACTCATCTGCCACCGCATCTCCTTCACCAACAAAACTGAGCTCATCCACGTCACCACGGCACCGGAAAATGCCCTCAGACCCACCCAACCCCGACAGCTGCCAGTAGCCTCACTGTGTACAGGGGGCTGTTTTTTAGTTAAAAATAACACTAATGTGCTTAACATAATCTGTTTTAACTCAGTCTGACACCAGGTTTTGGAATGTAATTTACTTACCCGTTATAGCATGTTTCACCTTAATTTTTAAAAATATATTTTTCACCCATAGATTTTATTTTATAGAACACAGCAGGAAATGAGGGAGAGAACATGAGAGACATACATAAAACTGTGAGAGGTGGAACACGCTGCAGCTCTGATCATTGAGCTACAGGCAGCATGTAACTTAGGCCTTAACTTTTCAAAAATACTTTATAGCAATAGCAGTATAATTATATAATATTGCAACTGGAATTATTTTTACAATGCATGTTTTAAAATGAAGATTTAGTTCAAAGGCACCTTTTAAACACAGCATTAATTTAAGAGAAGACTGAAATATGAATTACTAAACAACAAGAATCCCAGCATTTCAGGACATGTTTGTGGAGGTGTAAACTAGGATTAGCAGCAAGTCTTATTCATAATAAGACTTTATCACTACATTTTCTTACCTTTTAAATTGTAGCTTTCATTTGAAATCCTATTGCTACTTATAACATATCTATTGATGTGACGAAGCCTGTCTCTACTCAAAGAACAACTCACTGCTGGAATGCATGTTTGTTGTTTTTTTCTTTTAGCTTTATCTAACTTGTTGTGTCCTGAAACTGGAGCATTTCCCATTTGAGTTGATGTTTACTTTTAGTGTCTCTTTGGAGATGTGATAGCAGATTTTGAGGCAAAGCTTTAAAGAGAGGAGACCTCAGTCATGGTTTTGTTGTTTTGTTAGTGCTGTTTTCTTTATGTAGAGCCTTAAGGACAGATTGGTGTGTCCCGGCAGCTACTCTTGAACCATGTGATCTGAAGTCCTGTTGGCTATTACTAGGAAGTTATATTGCAGCACTATAATTTTCCTGACTGGTCATAGTTTATTTTAATCAAACGGTCAGTTGCATTTGTGTGTGTTGTTGATGAAATGATGGTGTAAATGTCATATACTGCATAACTGAACATACATAATTTATGGGACCAGCAATGTCAGCAGATCTAATTAATCCGTCCTGTTGCTTTAGTAAATAAGTTTGTGCCTTTTTGAGATGCCGTAGTTTTTGGGTGAAATGCATTTTGAGACTTTCTTTATGGTACCTGTTGTTTTGTTTTTTGCATGTTTTTGGTTCACTTTGAGTGCCTTATATTGCCTGGTCTGTTGTGAAGTTACTGAGTGTGACCAAAGACTGAGGAAGAGGAAACAAGCTGATAAATGGACCTCGAGTTATGTTACGTTTAACATCAACTCTTAGATTGTGTAAATTAGTAAAAGAAAAAAGTTTCAATACCACTACTATGAATAATTTTGTGGTGGGTGTTAAACTCAGTCCTTTAAACAGTTTTGCCAGGAAGGAAACTTATATATTTGATGCCGAAACAGACTGAAACATTAGTTTATATTTTAGCTTAATTAGCTTTATTTATTTAAACATTTATAATATTGCTGCGCTTACCAAAATAGAATATGTATATTGAAAATATTATGTGACTATAAATATATTTGGAGATTGTTTTCAGGTGATTGAACACTTTGGTACCTGCCTGCCAGCACAAAGATGCACCTTGTATATGTAAATTGCATTAATATGACTAATGTAATGCTTTGTTCTGCTTTCAGTAACATGCTAATGGACCTAATCATATTTGCACTAGCACTATTAATATCCGGTATAAAGGTAATGTTTATTTTCTATGAAATATTATAATGTATATTTTTTCTGCAGATTTGTTTTGCACGTGTTTCTCAGTCATCTCTGTTACTCTGGCTGCGTTTACATTACATTTATGCCAGATGCTCGTGAGCTACAAGAAAGGCATTATAAAACTGCCTACATTGTTGGTACTGTTACTGTTATTCTGTGTAACTCTACAAATAGCATTGTTTACCATTATCGAAACTGAATATGTTACTGTCATCATTGTTATTGATCATGCCATTCGAGTAAACCATTGCCTTTAATAAGATACGGTGCATGTCAATATAATAAAACACTAAATAACTAAACATGCTTATTATCATTGACACTATTACATTGTATGGCTCTAAATTCAATAAAATGTGTAGTTAAGTGAGTTTTTGTGTTTATTTGACTAACCTTCTTGCTCAGACAGTCTGCTCTGAGACAGCGTCTGTCGTCCATGTGATTTATGAGTTTAATAAAAGTGTGTGTGTGTGTGTGTGTGTGTAGCTCAGGGCCATACTGTCCCTTACAATCACTTCACAAAGTCTCTTTTCACAAGTGCCGCCTCCCTCAGAGCCTGACAATAGCTGTGAATGTGGCTGTGAATGTGGCTGTGGATGCGGAGAAGTGCCCTTGTCACACTGCTGTCCTTGAGCGAGGGCACTGTTGTTTCTGCCACTTTGTTAATTTCAAACTTGCCTTGATGCCCCCTTAAGGGACAAGAGCGCAAAACCAAATTACTGCTGCAGAGTTTTGATGGAGATGGTGTATACAGTACAACAGTGGTGCGCTGGATTCACCTACTCAGCAGAGATCCGTCCACTTAAATCTAGCTGTTGCTCATTTTTAAGAACCTTTTTGGTAAGAAGTTACTATTTTTGTTATAAAAAATAAACCAATGTAGTTCATATTATTTCCAACCAAGGTCTCTTAATAAAGAGTGCATGATTTAACTAAAGCATTACACTCATTAATAAAAATAACACGGAAAAAATAAAACAAAAACAAATAAAGACACTACAAGATATGTAAATTGCATGACCACTTGCCATTATTTATATTCAAAATAATACAATTATTTAGTTCAAACTGTAGACAACACTTAACATTAATACATAATACTGCCAGAGTAAAAAAACAGCAATTATTTGTGCAGAGAAACATACAAAAAACCAATGTACAAATACATCAAACATTTTTTTTCCCATTAAATTCACCAAAACATCATTCAGTTCATTCAAACAGAGAAAATCCAACTAAACACATGACCACATTAACGCTCTAACTTTCTAAAAGACGGCACATTCGGAGTTCCCAGCCACGTTTAAGACAGTAACATTATTTGGCATTTTAAGACATTATTTAAACATTACCAAGGCCAAAACGTCGTGTAATTCTATTGTGCACAGTTACAATTATATCTCACAATAAATAATCCCACTATCCGCTACTGCTGTGTGCGTAACTCGCAATACACAAACTTCTACCATTAATTGTAAAATGTTGACAGTGCTTTTAAAAACAAATACTGGTAGCCCTATTAAACTATTATCATTATTATTACTACAATTTTGTGCTGTTTTAACTTCACTGCCCCAGACATCTGCAGTGCATTTGTGGATAAGCAGCTCTCTACATACTAAACTAAACATATTTTTCTATTTTTCTGTTTTACATTCGCGTATTGTGTTACCCTGGTTACCGTATTATCTCAGAGGTGCGTATCTGTGAACATAGTGTGCTCCTTTTTGACTGAGCTCAAGGTCTTGACGGCATCTCCAAATTCCTCCTCTTCCACGTACTGAAAGTAACAGTAAATGTAAATATCACAAACATGTACAAACTGTTCATCATAGTAACAAATCAAATCAGTTTAAATGCTATAACATAAAAAATACACAGAATTAACCCATAGTCCCTGAAAGAACCACACCTGAAGTCATTAATAATTGGTCTCTGATTGTATGTTTTGTCCTGTAGGCTATAACAGATTCGTTTTTCTTGAACAATATTTTGGGAAAGAGCTGAAAGCAAGAACACTGTGGTACCGGTTCAGTCCTTGGCCTGGATGACTCACAATTACTATAAAAATAAAAGCACTGAAGGACTGCTCTCATTTTGGATATGAATATGTTACTCTCACAGTACAATACATGATGAAAAACACAAATAAAAGCATAAAAGCACATTTACCATTTCAGCAGCTAAAGAACAATCATTTTGACCTGCAATGCTGCTTAAAATACCTGACAGTTGTTGCAGAATAATTGAAGTAGCCCCAGAGTTGTAATAAAAGGTGCAGGAGACTCTGGATGTACAAACCCTAAACACATTGTGGTGGTACTGTCTGTTCAATTCGGGCTATGCTTCCAATGTAGGGAGTATTATACCTTCTGATGACGAAAGGACTGAGCTGTAGTATTGCAAATTCCCTATCAGCAATTCTGCAATCTATAAAGAATATTGTCAGATGTTTGGTCCTTACCAGTCCTGAATCCTGACCTAGGGGGTTGTCCCAGCTTCCTTCCTCCAACATTAACGACTTCCTGTCAATCAGCTGGCTCACGCTGCGGTGCAAGGAATGCTGGGAGTAAGCCTGAACGAGGTCTGTTTGGCTGGGCACACGTAGCACTGGCATGGTACTGATCTTTGTGTCTGATAGAGCCTAAAGGGAAACACAGATTACTGTAACTTTGAGATTACAAGGAAAAGACGGTAGAGACACACAAAGTCCCCTGCAAACAGCAATAACATGCAGCGTGTATAAAATCTGCTCACCCTGTAATATCATCATCTCAAATGGCATTTAAATCTTTTGTAGCAGTTCATATTCCTCTTCTCTCAAATGTTAACGCACCTGGACTTTAAAATAAGCACTTTGAAATAAATCTTGAGTTTAATGTAATTGCAATTGCTCTGTCAGAAAAAAAAAATGCTCATAGTTTTTCCAAGACACAACTGTAAATGTAAATCTGCGGGTCCTATGAAAATGTTATTGCTTTGTCTGGAATGTTCCACAGTATGGTATTAACTTATACTGGCATTTTTATTGTCAACAAATTCCTGGTGGTGGCGTCATCTGCTTGTCTCCATGGAGATTGTCAAGTTTCATGGAATTTTGTGGAACATCACCAGGAAATGAATATCCTCTACCTAAAAATGCTTCAAAGTTGTGCTGAAAATTACAACCCACAGCAAAAATGCGCATGCAGAAGCAGAACAGCCACACAAACAAATGCACACACTCCCATACCTCTGAATACACAGTGTAGCTTTTAAGTACAACGTTGCTGACCTCAATACTGTCTGCTACTGTGTCAAACTGTAAGGGGACAATAGAGGCGACATTTAGGATACACACAGAAACAAGTGAAAGACGTCTTACTGTAGGTCGACCAGTGAGCAGCACAGAGCCCGAATAATGTTTAGAGCACAACTCAGGACAGGAGCTCTGAGACAAGAAAACAAAGGATGATGGAGGAGAGAAAGAAGAGAAAAGTAATACAAATGATGAATGTATGAGGCAAATTAAATCATGATATTTAAGAGAAATGACGGAGAGAAATATAACCAAGTATCTTCACTGTCCCATTCTCATGATCAATCTCTCACTCACCATATACATCTCTCCACGGGCTTTACTTGTCTTCTGTAACATTACCAGTGGAGGGCGCTCTCTAGCTGCTGGATCTTTCCTCAAAGCTCTGTATGAGGAAATTAAAGGAGTTATTTTAGATGCTTTGAGACTGTGACAAGTATAATAAAAGCACAAAGACACATAATATTAATGGTGTTTAATTTAATGTGTCAAAAGTACCTTTGTAGCACTAAGCCAATCAACAAAGCCAGTAGAAATAGGCCCAGTATTGAGAAGAGCAGGATGAACCACAGCTCTGTGTACACAGGTGTTGGTGACATGCTGACCCCTTGTTTACCACTGTCACTGGACTCACCGAGATCTGACAAGGAAGAAACAAAAGAGAGTGAAAGTATAAGAAACAGAGTCACCTAAATATATTCTAAAAATATTTGGCAGGTTGCAAGTTACCTAGACCAAAGGTGGGGCTGTATTTGATAACTGGAGTGCTGGCACTGCCATTGTCCGTGGTACAAGTCACTTGGAGAGAGAGCGCTGGGAGAAACACAGGCAAATCATGATTACAAAATGTAACTTATGAATTTGTTAAAGATCTTTGAAGGCACATTTGTATGAAGTGCACTGACATTTCTGTGAAGTGAGGGGGATATGGAGGGAACTGTAGAAACCAGAATAGACCCTCAGTTTTCTCTCGGTCACTGTGTACTCCTTTAAATGTCCGTTCAGAGAGAAGGACTCTGACCAGTCCAGCCACACGGTGGTCAGGTTACTGCCCACAAGGAAAGGAGCCAGGTACTGTGGGGCTGTGGACAACAGGACTTTATTTAGTTTTGAAATAATGAGTATAAGGGTTTGGGGAGGTTTTGCAGTTACCTTCAGAGAGAGTAGTCACTGTCGTCCAATTGGAGGCAGTGCTGCCCATGTTGTTAAAACACGCAGCTCTCAGCTCATAGTTGTAGTACGGTTTTAGATCTTTAATATAAATGCACAAATTATGACAAATGAAACCTTTTGTAATGAATGTAGCACAAAACCACACAATATCATCGTTTAGTTTTGACATAAACATACATCGACATTGGACATATACATATATACACATTATACATATATTTAATAAGCATATAACACTTGAATCCCTGAACAATGATGAGTTTAATCAGTAGATAAATTGCACAACTACATAAGAATTTGTGTTACTGTTTATCAATCTTTTACCTGTCACATTGTGGCTCCAGCTCGTTCCAAAATAACACACTTCTATGTGACCCTCCTCACACGGGAGAGTAACAGGCTGAGGAGGCTGTGGGCAGCACTGTCTCAGATGAAGCTCACAGCTGAACAAAAACATATGCACATCATAAGAATACAGTATTATGTGCACTACTGTCCTAACTTTAAATGTACCCACTTCTCAATAACCCCATTGGGAGCTAGAGGCTGGTCCCACTGCAGCTGCACAGAGCGGGACGTTAGGCTGACAGGGCGGGGGGCTGGCTGCTGGGCTGGAGGGGCAGAGAGAGTACGGAGCTCCTTCACAGGGCCCTGACTGCAGCACTATCAAAATAACACAAAAAATAGAAGAGTAATTTCTTTATTGTAAATATAACACAGTCAAATGTAACACAGTAACCACAGTCTAAATTTAAAAAGTATTTCTTTAAAACTCTGATCTTCGTATTACCTGGAAACAGGTGCAGGCCTCGACACCGACCCAGTAGCGAGTATAAGGATGTAAACCATGAATTGTTTGCTGTTGGGATGTGCCTTCTGACAGCTTAAAGAGAAAAATAAAGATATACCAGGATTAAATTATTAGTGTGATTAAAAAAAGATCCTCTGCTAAAAATGTGTGCAATTATTCTCACCAAAGTGTAGTTATGGTGGTTTTGAGAGAAGACTCTGTAAAGGCTGATGATTCCATTAGGTTTACTTGGAGCAGGGATTTTCACAACAGCAGAAGTAGCAAAAACATTTATAAAAATAGGCCGGTGCAGACCCTCAGGAGGGCCAGGTCCTGTTCTCCCGTTTGTCCATGGACTGGCAGCATGACCAGCTGAATTTACTGCCCACACCTGTCAGGTAAAAAAAGCACGTGACAACATGACATACACCACCTTACTTCTTTCCCTTGTTATTTTAGCTCATGAACTCTTAATGGAGAAGGCCTCTCTTAATTAACCAGTTACCACCAAACTGACCAAAGGATACAAGCCAATCGTCGGGACCATCCATCAAAACTAGCATCAGCACTGAGAGCAGAACCTTTTCACCATGCAGCCCAACACCAACATATCTGCATGACAATTACTTTTCACCTTCATCAAGGAGTTATTCACGCGCTCACATCCAGCAGCACACGCACAGACTAATCTTATTTGTGTGCTTGTGTTTGGTATAATTAGAAGGTGTACATGGTGCAGGGTCACTCGGGGTGGAGATTTGCATGTGTAAGTCATCTGTAGCCTGTCAGAACTAGTGCAGAAGGCAGATGGATGTGTGCGGCCTATAGTGTGGAAAGGGTGTTTTTGTGTGTGCAGTGTGTCGTCCGAGGCTGCTGAGTTGAGTTTGTGCATGTGCACGTGTGTGCATGCGTGTTAAGAGTTGAATTAACCTCAATAATAGTCAATTAGGCTGTGATCAATCAGACTGATTGATCTAAGTGACAGCACAGATGGACTGAGATGGGCGAGAGGAAAGAAGAATAGAAGATGGGCAGAGGAGAAAATGGGGGAGGAGGAAGGGTGGACACGACAGAAAAGAGGTTTGGGAATTGCAGCTTACAGCACCTTTACACAGCGTGTATGTAGTATCAGTTTAATGCAGGTTCAAATACTGCAGCAAGGCTTTCTGATAATCACTATTGAGGCTAAAAACAATTGAGCTAAAATTTTACATGTTCTAGATTTGTGAGTCGTGACATTTGTCCTCGGAAAATCCTCATGAAATTTTGTGGTGCTTTTAAGAGGGATGACGGAAAATTATGTGAGTGCCTATTATTGAGGATGACTTCATCACGTCATAGCTTTCATGCTTTTAGTAAATTCATTGACTTTTATCCTAATTTCTTGCTGAGCTTAATATGTTATTCAACAAAATGCATATTACATTGTATAAAGCATTTGAATACACCTTTAAAACAGTGACATTTTAACTTTGGCAGTAATAACCAGACACAGTTCCAGTGTGTTCAAATCCTAAAATAGTTTGTGATGTGTTGTAAGCCGTCTGACACACTGTCTTCTTTTGCTCTTCCCAGCAACAGGCAACAAAAACAAAGCTGACTTGTTGCTTAAAAGCATCACGATTTACTATCTCCTACTGAATCCCAAATGATAAGCTCTATAAAAGTTATCTACCCAGCAACAAGCATGTTCCTCCTGCTCCACTTTGAAGTCTTAACGTGACATGGGGCTTTTGACTATATGAAGAAGTTTTGTGCCACATCGGCAGAAGACAAAAGTTCAGCTCTAAAGTCGCCTTGGATCACCTTGGCCTTCTTCTCCTGGTAAAAGGTAGAGCCGCTCATGTCGGGGCCATTATATCATCTACACACTTTTTACGGCGCTCCCTACTCCCTTGTCCGCTCTCCTCCTATTGGGCCATCATTCGGCTTATTAGACACAAAATAAAAATATATCCTGTTAACTCCCCGTGGCAGCCAATGAGCCGCCATGGCAACAAACGACTTTAGAAAAAACTTCCAGACAGTCCCGAAGGCTTTTTATTGGACAGTGGGACTGCGGAGATGTTTTAAGCACTCTGATAGGCCCACGGAGCTTCTTGGCGGGTGCATCTACTTAGGGTGAAGGGGCTAAGTTGTGTGAAAGTGGGTAGTAATTAAAACCAAACATAAAGCTGTCAATAGGAGCTTATGACCCAGTGTAATTAGCCTAATATGATTTCTCTCTCTTCACTCCGGTGTGCAAACCGAATTGACTTATTGTCCTTGTGTACGGCTGAAATACAGAAAAAGGATTAGAGCCAAACAGATATAATGGAACAGATAAAATACATGTCTGAGGGACATGGAGCATAAACAACACACAGAACAGAAGGTAAACTAATAAATGAGCGACGGATGACACGTGATGCACAACTCGTTGAAAGTTGAGTAGAGAAAATAAAAGATAATAAAAGGTATCCATTCACTTTCTAAGCTCGGTTGTAAGTACTCCCCATAAGAACCCTTTTGGAACATGCACTCAACACACTCTCTCTCACATACCACCGGTCCCCAATTGGCAAACACTCAAGGGACATGTAGCGGTCACCATTAAAAGGTCTTTCCAATACAAGCTCTGTTACCAAGGGGGCTAACTGTTAATTCGATTGGCTGGCTGGTAATCAGGAAGTAGAGTGCTCTGAGGGCCCGGTGATTAATGGCTATGTTGCCTGCCCGTCATCTCCCAAAGCTCCTCCTTCCCTCCCTCCTCCTGTCATAAATTAGGATTCTCGTAAATAAAGATGGCACCACAATCAGGCAAACTCAATCAATTACACAGGTTCTCTGGCCCGGGCTCGTGTGTCTGACAGGCAGGAATGCTAATGTTATTGTTGCTTCCAAAGGGCTAGCCTGTCAATTAGCGTAGCGACGGCGAGCACAGCAGCATGGATACAGACCCCGCCATTTAACACCTGTCTGATTACTCCTCATGCGTTATAGTGTCAACAGCCTGACCGTGTATGAGTGACTACATCAGTCAGTGATAATGTGGGCCAATGATTTGTGTCCGTAACTTAACGTATGTGAAATATTTCAGGGTGAAAACAGGCAACATCTTCTAATGTGTCAGTCATATCAGGGCTCATCATGATATTAGATCTACAAATTACCGTAAACAATTTAACTCTTTGCTTGTGGAGGACAAAAGGGAGAACATATTTCTGTCATATAAAGGACAAAACAAGGTTGGAACAATTTGTGGATTTTGATTTCTTATTCTTTATAACTCAGTTTGTAACTCAGCCAAAGTATTTCTGAAATCAAATTATACTAAAAAAGAGGGAAATGTATATTCAAATATATGATTATTTATAGATTTATTTTACTAATCACCCTCTTTCCTAAAAGTTGGAGTAAAAGTGCATATGACATTAAAATTATTAATGTGAATAAAATGTAAAATATGTGCATTACTGACCTAACAAATAAACTACCAGTAAATAAGGGAAAAAAGTCACATACAGTACAGTACATACCTGAAATTGGTATTTAGTGTACGGCTGGAGTCCTTTATCCTTGTGCACAGTAGATGTATTTCTGTAAATAAGAGTGGCTCCATCACTTCTGTGTGCCTGCTCTAGGCGTCTGTACACTTCATAGTGCAGGATCACCCCGTGCGGCTGCGTTGGGGGAGACCAGGTGAGCACAAAAGTGGTCTCAAAGCCTGTGTCTTCGTCAGGCTGAAGGTCTAACATTGGAGAGGCCTGTCCAGAAGGGGGCGCCTCAAGAGTTACTACAGGTGACCATTCACTGGAGGAGCAACCCAGAGCAGTACAGGCCTCCACTCTCACCTCATACCTAAAAATCAAGACACAAATGTAACATATTGCTATAAATGCTTTGTTATACCTGGACTGGAACTATGCAAATCTCAGCTAAAGGGCCATAATGGACAAAGGTAAAGAAGAGCTTCATTGCAAAAGTGAAAATTTTCTTTGAAGGTAATGAACCATCATCACCTCTTTTCTTCATATGTGGTGATATGCTGAGTGTTCCATGAACCAAAGGTGTATGGGCCTCCTTTTTTGAACTTAAAGTCGTCATGATCAACATTCACTGCTTATAATAATTAATAATTCAGTAATTCGCCATACATTTTTACATATTTAATTGTGTTGTCTTTCCTTGTAAATACATATTTTTATTGTGATTTTTTAAATTTATTTATGCACACTTTTCTGCACTTTTATTATGTCAGTGGTTGAAATGGTTGCACTTTATTGGAGCTCTTGACTGACCTCTGATTTGGAAATAATCCATCCAGAATAAGGTGTTGATCAGAGAAGGCACTGTCCTCTGGAGTAAACTCTGAGCTGAAGACTCTTAGCTGGACTGGATCTCGTTTGTGCACAATGTAACGAACAATCTCTCCATTTGGACGAGCTGGAGCGCTCCACTCTACTCTTAACTGAAAAAACAATACAAAACTCAAAATAAAATTATAACACTTGAATGTATGGATCTATTAGCCAAGATGAGTTATTATTAGCTTTTCGTTTATCACCTGATCAGGTCCAATGGGGGTAAGTGTGGGCAGAGCGACGCCAGACGGAGCAGACTCATGTGTCTTTGTGATGGCTGAAGCGCTGCTCACTTGTCCCTTGCTGTTGTTGGCTGTGATCACGTAGCTGTACTCCACGTTGGGCAGAAGTGTGAAGTCGTGGTAATGCATCTCTGTACCAACGTAAACAACTTCACCATCTCGTCGAAGCTCATATCCTGTGATGATGCCGTTGGGCTGCTCTGGCGCTGTCCAGCTGATCTCAACTGAGTCTGAACCTGTCACCTGGAAATGGAAAAGAGCAACGTAAAAAAAACAAAACAAATGACTGAATAATGTAATATAATCTTGATTTAATGATTTTTGCTGAAAGAAAAGACAAATACTATTACAATTACTATACACTTTTTTGTTTTTTTTATTATTACCATGGGTTTGATGTTTAAAGGGCCCATATTAGGTCATATTTTGATCTAAGTTCTACTGTTGTTTGCTCATCAAAATATACCTGGAGTTTTGTTTTGTTTCATTCACACATGTTTAACACACAGTTCCTGCATATTTAGGCTCAGCTCTTCTCTCAAACTGAAAACACTCTGTTCCACCTTGTGATGTCATCATGGGGTGGTACAGGAAGTGCTCCACTGTGTTTTTAAACTCCATACACCTTCACTAAAATCATTTAGATTTCAGCCCTGGATTTGCCACTCTCTACTGAAAAAAAGACGTAAAAGGAGCAGTTAACTTGAAAACTACCACTTCATGACATCACAAGGAGGAACAGACCATTTTGAGCTTTGGAGATGTAGACCAATAATCAATAGTGAAACATAACAAAGAAAAAGTAAAGTAGTATATTTAAGTACAAATTTTAAGTGTCTGTTTAAGTATCTAAAACACACTTTTTGCTTTTACTTCACTACATTTAGAGCAGTATCTGTACTTTCTACTCCACTACATTTTTGAACAGGACTGAAAAGTAAAGTATTTTTTATTATTGTCTGTCTGAGGGTTTATTTTTAAAACATTCGTAGTTTGAGCAAATTATTATTATTTTTTTCATTTAACTTTTATTTAACCAGGATAGTCCCATTGAGACTCAAAGGTCTCTTTTTCAAGGGAGTCCTGGCCAAGAGGCTCCAACACACATCAATAATCAAAAAAAAAATAAAAAAAATTAAACAAAAATGCAAAATATACAAATAAAAACAGCTAGAAAAAACTACTGATTAAATTGTTTCTGTGTAACATAATTCAGCACAAATCTTGATCAAAATCACGACATTTCAAACTTTATAAAATCTGAAAATATACACAAATATACTCTAAGACTCTTTAAGTACATTGTTAAACAGGTGCTTTAATATTTTTACTTCAGTAGATTTTTTTCATGTGATACTTTTACTCCTACTTGAGTATTTTTTGCTGCACTTTTACTTAAGTAACAAAACTGAGTACTTCTTCCACCACTGCTAATAATAAATTATTACTCAAACATGTGTGACTGAAACAAAAACAAAACTCTGGTATGTTTTTGATGAGGTAACCAGAGTCCAATCTGTGTAATACAAGACTTTGATAAAATGAGCTTTTACACTAAAACTAGACAATCTGATTCAGGTCCATGGTTCTATTATTACCACAGATACGACCTGTGTGGTAGAATAGGTCTATCTCTCGGTGCATTCATATAGATAGCTTCTTATTCACAAGCTCCTGTTAACAATTTTAGTTTAACCGGAAACTTTGTGTAGAGTAAATAAAAGTACCTTTAGTGATGGGGGAGCTAGGCCAGTGGGCGGGGCCTCATCTGTCAGTGCAGAAACAGTAGCACTTGTAGTGCATCCTCCTCTGGTACAGGCCTCCAAAGATAATTCGGTAGAACATGTGTGGCTGTAAGTCTGACAGCTCTGTGTGCAGATGTGAACCTCGATAGACTTCCTCATCATTTAGCCTGAGCACATACTCTGTCACCTCTCCGTTCTGTGTCTGAGGTTCACTCCAGACAACTCTGATGGAGCTGGAGGTGATGTTGTTCACGGTGGGAACTTCAACAGTGGCAGGAGGAGCTTCTAATGTTGTGATATTTGTGTAGGGGCTCGTGACACAGCCTTCTGACGTGCAAGCTGTTACTGCATAGCTGCAACAGAAAATCAAACCTGTTCAACATATTAGAAAAGTATTACAGTAAAAGTATAACAATCATGAATTTGAGCACTACCTGTATTTTGAAAAAGGACTGAGATCTTCATCACTGTAGCTGAGAACCGTTGGATCAAAAATAAAATCAAAACTAATATTGTTTCTGATAATTCTGTAAGACTGAAGTACCCCATTTGGCTCCAGAGGTGCGGTCCAAAAGACCCTGAGTTCAGTGGGAAGTCCTGGGACATGTGAGACTGTTGGAGGGGCTAGGCCGTGGGGTGGGGCCTGTCTGGTCATTACTGTTGCCCAGGGGCTTTGGGTGTGACCAGCAGGATTGAAGGTTTGGATGCTGAACTCATACTGGGTCCAGGGACGCAGTCCTGTTACTGTGTAGGAGAAGGTTTCACCTTCATGTGGAGAAGATTCTCTGAATAAAACCTGGAAAATGAAAATAAATAAATAAATGCACTTTTTTGTTCTGTCAACAGTCTGCTTCCATCAGCGTTTACTTACTTTTCCACTCTCAGTATCCTCATCATTACTTCTACCTCTCCCAAATTCATCTGGACTTCTGCCTAGTAAAATATACTCTCCGATTGGCCCATTAGGCTCAGATGGAGGGCCCCAGGTAAGTGACACTTGGTCTGTCCCTATAAACAGAGGAGTGGGCGGGGGCTGGGAGGCAGGAGGGGCGGCTGCAGTGGTCACCTGCTGAGAAAAGGTGCGTGTGCAGCCTGCAGAGGTACAGGCCTCAAGAGTCAGATTATAAACAGTCCAGGGCTCTAAACGACGAAACAGGAAGCTACGTGATTGTCCGCTGAACTCCAAGAGACCCTCACTGTACAAGTTATACATCTGAAAGAGTTAGACACATGGCAGAGATTATTACAGAGTATAACAGTTGTTTTCTTTTTCTGTTTTTCTTTCTGCATGTTTGTATGTGTATGTGTGGATTATACCAGTACAGTTTTATCTATCATTAGATTACCGTTATTACTCCATTTGGAGAAGCTGGTTCGTCCCAACTCAGCAGCAATGCCCGGCCTTGTTCTCTGTGTTCCACTGTAAAGTTAGTCAAGTCAGCGGGAGATGCCTCTAGAGTCTTAATTTGCACCCAAGGACTAAAAATGCTGCCTGACAAAAAACATAGATTTTTATAACATTCATTAAATTACAGTAGTACCAAGTCTGTGTGTGCAACTTACCTGCTTCATTTATGGCCTCCACTTGGAATGTATAGTCACTGTAAGGGGCAAAACCAAATACTGTAGCTTCCCAGGTTGAACCCTAAAAAGATTTAAAATATTAGAATATAAACATGGGAAAATTGATTAAATAATATATGCAAATTGTAACTATATAAATGGGGCTGTAGAAGAGTGAACGAATATAAAGCCATACATAAAAGAGGTTTGGATCTCTTGGCAAAATAAAATTGGAACAAGAGAAAATTAGTCACACAAACAAACCATGCGTGCATAAGTGCAACATTTATTAAAACAGGATTGAAAAGAGCAGCCTTACAATAGAAAGCTAAGATGACATGACATGGGATTTGTGATATCAACATCGGAACATACAGGCTCTGTCATGGTAAAGTAAATAAACACCAGAGGAGTGGCAGAGAGACAGAGAGGGACTGGCAGGCACGCAGCTGTCCCTTATGGGTGAATTCAAAGCCTGCAGATTGAGTGTTTGTGTCACACATGCATCCTTTCATATCGAACACAAGCGCCCGGCGACAAAGGCACTGCGAGTCTTGCCAGTAGCTTTAGGCACTGGGACCCGGCCCAACGCCCTGGCAACCGCTGTTACCATGTGCACCCTGTTCACCACCATTTACTAATTGATAAGAGAAACACTGTTCAAAAGGCTCTGGCATCGGATGACATGGAGGAATCATCAGGCTCAAGGATGTAGTGTGTTTGTTTATGCCAAATAGCTTCAGTAAAGCGCCCGCTTTGATGCATTTGGGGGAAACGTTTTTTCATGTGTTGAGTCTGCACTTTTTCAAAATATTTCACATAAACAAGTGTATGTAAAGAGATTAGCTGGTTTCCCACTCAGAGCAGCAGCAAGAGGATCAAAAAGTATCCAATTCAAAACTAAATCAAATGAAAAACCCTGACAAATCACCGTAGCCTGGCACCAAGAATGAACCGTAGCACAACAAGCCATACTGTGTGTATTCAGTGTTCTCACGTCTGCAAGCCAACATGTTTTTCAGCCACAATAAAATAGGATTAATAAGCCCCAAGACACCTAGACACAAGCTAAATCCTCCCGTAAATCACAGCACTTCCCCAGCAGCGAGCATGAGGAAGGACCGGGTTGCAAAACAGAGTGGGACAATTAGGCTGAAGATGGAGAATGGAAATTAAATGTAAAGATAAAACAATGGAAAAGTTGGGCGTGATTTTTGGTATTTGTGGGATCATTCCTTAAATATGTACACAGAAGTCTAGAGTGATTTTGATTATAGTGATTTGTCATAATTTGTATCATTATTATACAGTAATGAGGTTTTTAAGACAAACTGAACAAAAAAACGCATTATAAACTGACAAAAATGAAGCCCAGAAGGCGGGTCATTACCAAACCAATGGTCTTTCAGAAATACCCAAAGCTGAACTAAAACTTAACCATCTAGAGAAGTGTTAAATATTCGTTATACTAGAGCCACACCAAAATGAATTCTATTTGAAATTTCAATATAAATTTGTACATAAAGCATCATTTATTCAATCTATTTGGTTTTTGTTTGATGCCAAAGCAACAACAAGTGATTTTCTTTTAGCAATAAACCTTGTCCAGTCATCAAGGGTCAAAGGTCATAGTGCAATGTGCGTCTGTCACGAGCCTGGAGCAATTAAGTGGGATGAGTAAGGAAGGGCATCCAGCATAAAAAAAACCCAAAACATTAAAATTATGCAAATTACAGCATGCTTGAAGACCATAATTTTGTTGACCCAAAAGCTTAAAGAAAAGTTCAACATCCAACTCAAGCTCTAAAAAAGTAACAAAGAAATTGAGGATACTGGGACAAAGACAAAAAAACTGCAACTGGGAGAGAAAAAAGATAGATGTTGCTAGGGGGAGAGACAGATTAAGTGAGCGAAAATGAGAGATCTCTCTACCTTAAAAGCCAGTGAAATATGTGAGGCATGTGGCCTATAAAACGGTTAACATATGCACATTGTCAATAGCAGCATCTGGCGCTGGCACCTTTTATTGGAGCGTGGAGACTCTGCAACACGCCTCTAGATGGCAATACATTCAAAGACTTTATCACAGACACACTGCAGTAACAGCCTCTGCGCAGCCCCTCACTCACACACCGGTCTGTCCACCACGCACACACCAGCACTACACCTATTAAATAAAAACATGCAAACAGCCAGTAATCACAAGTACACTGCCATTACGTACCATTAATAGCTCCCTCAATAACGCTTTCTGTGGCCTATATACTGTACATTACATATGCATCCGTGCAGGGCCTCAACACAAAACGCTACTTTAAAGTCAAAGCATGAGACACAAAGCAAGAAGCAGTGATATATGCACAAGAATTAAGATGCATAAAAGCACATACACTCCTAGTTTTAATAATTATCCACTGTTTTATCAATTGAAGTGGCAAAAAAAAATGGTAACTGCCCAATTATTTTTATTACACTTAAAAAATACCTCATAATAAACAAGAAGTAGTTTATTACGAATGATTCAGACTTAGTAACTACTTAATACAGCGGTTATGGTTAGGAGTAGGCTTTTGGTATAGATATTAACAACAACTTATTCATTATAAATTAAATCTTTCTTACTAAATAGTTATTATAAAGTATGTTTCTTCTACTTTTTATATAGCCGCATTTGCAAATTTAAAGCTATGTAGTACAGATCCTTCCATCTATTGAATTTTTTGACTTATTAAAAGGAAATATGCAAAGCTATAAAGTCTACATGATTTGTTACAATGTAAAATCTGCAAAAACCTCTAGTCTACCTAAACCCATGCATGTGGATGATCAAAGTTACCAATTCATCAGCACAAATGAAAAAGAGCAGATCGGGAGTATGCAGAGGGAGGGGAGAGAGGTACAAACAAGACTGGACAATGATCGGAGGAAAGAAGACAGAAGACAGGGAGAGCTCTTGCTAATTTATACATTAAAGAGTCCTTAGATCTTACATGGTTCAACACAACTTAGCACGGAGGGCAAGAAAGCAATCTATTCAATCTTTTATTTCCACATTCCCTTTGTTGTGTGCGAGCCCGTACTACAGTCCGCAGTTCAGCACATTTATGGCCTTCACAGGGTCAATTTGTGTTTCATAAATACTTAACACGCGCTGTTCATATATCTTCTGTGTTTTATTGAGACTAGTGTTTGTGCTTTGTTTTGTCGCTCTGTGAAGTGGTTGTGTTAAAATCTGATGCTCAGGTGGAGCGGCACGGTGCGGCCGGGGGGACAGTTGTGTGATACTAATTAAGAATAACCATGTGTATTTGTCAAAAGAATTATGCTGATTATGTGGCGAAGGCCCTGGGCGCAGAGGGGGGATAGAGACGGACATGGCGTAGCATTAGCATATGGCTCGTACATACTTGCCTTTTCCTTTTGGTCTGTCACAGGTAAAAGTTAAGTAAGACAGACATGAAAGAGCCATGCTTAATGTTAACTGAACACATTCCTATTCTTCTGCAGTCCTCTGCACTGTAATATTGAGTCCTGCGGAGATAATAAAGCCCTTGCTGTTTTTCCGTTTCTTATGTCTCTCGCTTGTTTTAAATCGTATTCAATTTACCAGTTTTTTGCCTCTAATTTATTCTTGTTTACGCGATTGAATTCTTTGTTTGGGTCTATTAGTACAAGCTGTGCCCTGACCAGCCCTGTGAGAGCAGTAATTGTTTTGTGTATCTGAGGTGAGTCACTACAGCACATGCTGGTCTCGTGCGCCCCATGCCAAGCTCTCGGGCCAACTGTGTGTGTGTGTATATGTGTGTGTGTAGACTTATTTGTATGTGCAGGCCTAATTCAATGCTGCCGGAGCAAATGCCTTGTATCTGTTTGTAAATGGCCTGCATGGGTGTCCCTGCTAGTCACTGTGTTTCAGACCGTCCCTGACATGTGCAGCATTAGTACGATACACTGGTGCTATTAGGCATGTGCTTTGTCTATGGCCTGAGCAGAAGAGAGAGGGGTCTACAGGGGTCTGGACCGGGCTTGAACACTCCACATGGACAGTTATGATTAGCTGTAGGCTCTAAACCCCAGGTGCACTCAGGTTGCATTTGTATGGATTTCCCTACATGAGTTTCAGGAGTTAAAATAAAAATCTAGTAAAGCAACATACCTTGATATTGCCCAAATCAGCATTTATTCTGCCATATAGTCCTTCTGCCAACTTTACAATCAATCTGGAATATAGGGTTTAAGTAGTGGTTTAAGTTTAAGTAATGTGGGGCATGCACATGTGTTTTGGCAGTGCAACAAAGTGAGACAATTTTGGGATACTTCGGGCAAAGAAATGGAGAAAATATTTGGGTACACATTAGCAAGAACAAGCATAACGATGTACTTTGGGCAAACCACTGACGCGCACATCCCAAAAATGGACTACTACTTAATCAAGATATTATTGGCAGCATCAAAAAAAGCCATTACACGCAAATGGTATAAGGAAGACCCCCCTAGGCTTGGCAACTGGAAGAACGTTGTGGAAGAAACTCACTCTATGGAGACGCATATTCTAAGGTTACAAAAGGAAAACTATGAAGAACGCTGGAAAAAAATTGATTTTGTATTTAAAATGACAGCTGACCGATTGTTCATTGTTCTATTGTAATGTTTTTTTTTTTGAAACAATAAAATATAAGTTATGAAAAAAAAAGAGATGTAGATAGCATGGCATATAGTTTAATTGGTTTGGGTTTTGTCAAGAATTTTTACTTCAGATCCACTACAAAACCTATTTTTGCCTCATTGCAATTCTTTACAAATGTTTCAATAAAAAACGTCTTACTTCTTACTTGCTAATGGACTAACAAACAAACAGACTGACAAAGCCAAAAGTGCCTCACTGGAAACAGTAAACACGGCGCAGCAAGTGCTTGTCAGAGACTCTTTTTACTATCACAACTACATCGCTTCCAAAATAAACTCTTGACAATACCACACACTTAAAATGAGCATCTGAATAGGCCAGTCATCATAGTTTCTCTTCTATATGCGCTCTCAAATGCCCTTAGCTTTGTGGTGAAGAGGAGACCATCATATCATGGCCACTGCACTAAACACCCATTAAGACAAGTGGAAGGCCCTAGAAGAGATGGTCCACAGTCAATACAACACAACCCTGTCATTACGGAGCAAAAGAGACGGAGCAAAAGACAGAGAAGAAAAACTCAAAGAAAATCACGTCTAAGAGGAAGAGGAGGGTGTGAGCAGACATGGGATGAATAGCATAAAACCTCTCACAATGTGGTAGAGCCAACCATGATGAACTGTAGTAATTGTAATGGAGAGATAAATGGGCAATGTAGCTGTAACACAGGAATGAGCAGAACAATCAGAGGAGGGAAAAGTGGTGAGAAAAATGAAGAGGGGATCCTGCAGTCTGATTATGTTGCTGTTTATGCAGGAAATCAAGAACCATCCAATCAGAGTTAGACATCTAAATATACACCAAACTCCCTAAAATACATTGTTGTCTTTGTTACTTCTCTTATGCAAATGTTTTACATTACAACAGTGCTACTTGTCAAGCCTCCTTGCCTGTTTTTTCTTTTTTCAGTAGGGAATTTGCAAAGGATCCCCACCTACTTTACAACTGGGTAAATCTCTATACTGTAATAATCCAATTTATATCCATATTTGTATGTGCATATGCGATTACTGTTAGTCAAATACCAGCAAAAAGAACGTACAGGAATACACTTGGAAATACATATATGGGCATGTAACTACAGTGGTGATAAAATACAAGAGATGGACTCCACGTGAGCTTCAACGCAAAGAGCCTTAATGGTAAACTAACAGATTGTAAACATGTGGCATAGAGTTACTGTCTTTTTTTAGATGAAACAAACCATTCTCTTCTTACTTACACACTCTTCTATTTTACTACTCTTTTCTTCCCTTTTGTACTACCTAGATCCCTCCTGATCTAGCCCATCCCTCTCTTTCCTCCCTCCTTCCGTCTTTTGCTATTCCTGGGGTATTTTTTAAACAATGTGTCCTTCATGTACGGTTGGTTACGGGGCGTACAGAAGGACATCATTAGCGCTGGTGGTTAAGCTGTAATTTACACCATTACCGAGGTAGGGGCCATTTTTATTGCCTAGTAAATTTCAGCTCTGAAATATTTAGACCATATGGCTCAATTTGTGTAATAACCTTAATTTCCAAGCACCCTTCAGCTCCCTTCAGTGCCGGCTGTTGTTGGCGGATGGCGGAGTGGTGTGTGCGTGGTTTGGGTTGGAGAGCGTGTACATAGACAAATGCTTAAATCGACCTAGCAAATTTAAAAAAAAAAAAAAATATACCCTAGCTCCTCCATACACATTAGGTACTCTCCCTTTCACCAGCGATCACCAATTCACCCGTTCACATGCAGACACACATGTATGTATGCATGGTGTGGGCAGATTAATCGGGTGTCAGCTTGTGTTTGGGTGAGAGAGCGTCAGGCGTTGGCCAGATGGTTCTCAGGGATGATGACTGTCAGGGGTCCTGCTCTGATCAATGGGATGTATTAATACAGCACACATCCATACACATACTGTTGCACATGGTCAGAAACTAAATATGTTAGGCATGCACGCCATAGGAACGACCATATTTAGACACGTGTATTGCCACTGAGTAATGTCTGCACACACACACACACACGTACACACTCATACACAAATGAACCGACGATCCCAAGGGCCACTCTGTAACATCTGGAAAAGCCAAGGGGGAGAAGGAAGGACAGGGAGAGGGGGGAGAGAGGTAGCAGGAAAGAGGGTTGGTGTGGCAATGAAAAAGGATAAAGCAGGCAACAAAGACATCAACTAAATATGCAGTAGACAAGAGAATAATTAATTCAAAGAACCAAACCAACATGGTGGGGCCAAGCTGACAGAGAGACATAGGGTTGGTTGTATGAGGTTAGTGTTAGAATCTTAATGACCTCTTGCTAATAAAGCAGGAAGAACCAAAATAAAGTTGAACAAACAATATGAAGGTTATTTATAGACACTAGTGACATAATGCATGAAGACAAAAACACAACTGCAGACCAAAGGAAAAGTGAAGAAACGGGGTGTGTGAGCATCTTGGATGTTGGTTGGAGTAGTACGCACCAGGAGAGTAAGGGGGGGGGACCGGGGTTATGGACCACAGAGAATTAGTGAGAGAGGTGGGACGATGGTGGAGTGTGTGAGTGAGGGGGGCTATGGGGTGTAAGTGGGGAGAGAAAGGGGGAGAGTGAGAGAGCGAGCCTGTGCCAGGCCGTGCGCAGGGCTCTGTGCGGCAGGCCGCCTGCGCTCCGTACCCTCATTCCGTCCGATTGCCATGACGACCCCATTAATCAGCCAAGCTGGCACAGAGCAGCGTTCCCAGCCCAGCCTGAGATCAATACACAAACACCAAATGGACACACATACACACAACAAAACATCCACAAACTTCTCAGAGATTGTCAGTATAAAAAGTGTCACAAGAAATGTAAAAGCTGTGATAATTATAATCACTGCAGTCATGAAATATAAGGGCACTTCAAAAAACTGAATAGGGCTACAGTGTCCAACACATCAAATGTTAAAGCTCATGTTTCTATTGACTTTATTGATAAACAGTAGGCAATTAGCCTAATATTAACAGGTCCCCCAAAACACTATATTATGCTTTTAGTTTTAGTAGTACACTCATTCCCACTTTGACCAATGGGCTTATCTGATAAGGCTACTGTGTGACAAATGACCGCCACAAAATAAGTCTATGCCATATCAATGAGCTCCTCTGAGCGCACATACACACACAAATGCATGCACCCACAAACACTGAGTGTTCCATATCAATGAGAAGGTGAAAGGTCTCCATTTACATCTTGTATTAATTATGAGTGACAAGCCAAAGGTCACAGAGGCAGAAGAGGCCACTTGTATGGACAGAATATAGATCTATAACAACTCTCTCCCCCTTTTATTTTGCACTCTCCTTCCCCAATCTATCACTCGGACATGGTCCACTCACTACCATTCCTTATCTAGACGAGTGGGCCTTTATTCTTATCGGTGTAATATCTCCTTTCCATATGTATGTATGTGTTAATGGGTTCATTGTGCTTTCTCTTATTCTGGTTAATTATCTATACTGTATAGTACATGGCTTATATAACATTTAACAGAGTAACAGAAGAATCTTACGACCCATTATGACTTCAAAAGTAATCATACTAGATTAACACATCTCCATGAAGCAAAAACTGCCCATAATCATATTTGAGCTCTCAAGCTTCCCAATATTTTTTGTGGTTGTTTCCAAGTAGAATTACAGTAAAACAAAAGTGCAACACCACATACACAAACTATCTATGTCATCTTGTCTAAATATGAGTTGGCACCTCAGTAGGCCCACTGCTCTCCCCTACAGCTGCTTTGAAACTGTCCCTTACAGTGGCTCCAGCTCCCTGCCTGCATGCTGCCACACACCTGTGAGCGTGTCACCCCGTGTGTTCATGTGCATGTCTGTATGTGTGACTTAAGGCCCCTCACTGAAGAACAGATGGCTCTGAACTGCAGGAACACCTACTCATACATACTTCTGACAATGTACTGAAATATGAAATCAATAAGGTAGGAAAGTAATATAGAAGTACGTAAATGAAAAGTGTATCTGCAAAAACCGATACATTTTTTTAAATGTAATTTTTTGTTGCGATATATCTATGTGTTCTCAGTGAAACTATAGTTGATTTGATCAAGAATGAATGACTTAATATTTAGCTATACAAATGGTAAATTGGAAGCCTTTTCTGTTTTTTACAACAATCTATTCCGGTGCATAAGTCTTGTGCCTGACTGTGCACTAGTGAATGTACCTCCACAGTCAGAGCAGTAACAGCGGTGGAGTTGAGCGTAGGGTCCTGTTGGTGCTTCTTGTAAACCAGTCTATAATGAGAAATGAGACCGTTGGGCTGTTCCGGCTCACTCCATTTCAGATGAACTGAGTAAGCGCCTGTCAAAGCACAAAATAAACAAGCGCACAGTTATAGTGGAACCATTTACTATGATTTCTACCCTCCAGCAACACTTTGTCATGTGACCTATGAAACTCACCAGTAGCAGTGACTGTGGGAGCAGCCATGTTTTGTGGTTGTGCCTGCAGCGTTTGAGCCAGAGCCCAGTGACTCAGAGCAGAACCTTTGGAGTTGAGGGCCTGAACTCTGTACTGGTAGTAGCTGAAGGGTCGAAGGGAGGGACTAGCATCGACAAACTCCAAGGGCCCGCTGGTCCAAATGAACACCAGCAGATCCTGTGTGGTTTGATGTGGACGCCTACAATCAAACATGTTACACCCATTTGTATTATTCAAGCACAGTTTCAGCTTAACTTGGTCAACAAAGTGGAGGACATCTTTCTGTGTTGAACTGAAATAAAACATGTGCAATCACGTCTTTCACATTGTGCCTAAGTCTTTGGCTGATGCAAGTATCTGGATGTCTTGGTAAGCTCTGATGTCTAAAGGTTTGTGGGCTCTCTTATGTGCTGTGTGAGAGAGAGATTTTCACATTTTACCCAAGCCCCTGTCTGCACGAGTCTGCTCATGCCAGGTGTGTCAGTGAGTGTGTGTTGTGCTATGCTAATGTGTGTTTCCTCAGGACTTAAAGGGCTTAGTCTGGTCTGACCCTGCATACAGATCACACACTCTTTGGTCAACAAGCAGACCACGACCTTCAGCATGAATTATTACACACCTAGACAACCTCACTCACGCTGGACCTCATTCAGCTGATTCAAACATATACTTTATATTTAAAGGTGTGTTGTGTAACTTTTCTGGCTGTCTACCACTGTCTTGTCTCCATGGAGGTGTTACTCATTTGTCTGAATCGCACTGTGAGCAAGCTTGCCTCTCCGTAGATCTGATTAACTTGTCACCTGCTTGTCTCCATTGAGATAGATAAGTTTAATGACATACTGTGGAAGATTTTAGGCAAACAATAACATCTGTGACCGACACCCCACCAGTAAATTTGCACAGTGCAACTTTAAATATATCCATCCATTTTCTTCCGCTTATCCGGTGCCGGGTCACAGGGGCAGCAGTCTAAGCCAGGGACTCCCAGACTTCCCTCACCCCAGACATGTCCTCCAGCTCCTCCGGTGGGACCCCAAGGCCCAGGCCAGCCAAGAGACATAGTCCCTCCAGCGTGTCCTGGGTCTCCTCCGGGGCCTCCTCCCGGTGGGACATGCCGGGAGGTGTCCAGGAGCCATCCTGAACAAGCTCCAAGCTCATCCTGTGTGACTGAACTACTTACTCTATCTCTATGGGAGCACCTAGCCACCCTGTGGAGGAAGCTCATTTCGGCCGTTGGATCCAGGATCTTGTCTTTTCAGTCATTATCCAAAGCTCATGACCATAGGTAAATATGTTTGGTACATAAAATAAATCATTGTGAATGCATATTTTGACCTGAATATGTGGTAAGAAGTTATGGGTCCATTTGGCTTTTTGGGAGGAAGCCATTGAACTTCTAGGACAGTGGGTCCAACTGCAAGTATAGTGGGAGGCATCATATCTTCAGGAGCAGCCTCCAAAGTTTGGACATAAGCACCATCTCCAACTCCACATCCATCTGAATGAAATATAATGATATAAAAAGTGATGAATGATGGATTTTACAATACATTCTAAAATATCACTTCAATCTTACCATCCTGACAGGCTTGCACTCTGATAAAGTAGGTTGTGAAAGGCTCTAAATCAGTTATATTTACTTGCAGGTCCATCCCAGCATGAAACATAGAGACTTTACTGTTGTCTGAATTTAGAATGATAGTGTAGTTCACAGCCTGGTCACTGCTAAGATAAGCTGGAAAAGACAAGAAATGTGAACTCAGTTATACCATGATTTCATTCCATGAACTACATAAATGATATATGGCTACATTTAAAGTCCTTAAATGAATATGTACTGTAAGTGTGATCCTATTGTTGACCCTCGCAGGTAAAGTGCAAAAGTAGCACTCTCATAGGTGCACACACTCAGGCTTTGTTAATATTCTTGGGGGAGATTTTTTCCATAATTCAGGCCAACTGTATTGTGATGGGTTATTCAACATTCATGAACTCTGGGTATCTCGTGAAAGGAACTGATTACCAGACAAATGAAAGACTTCAATTATTCACCCTGACTCGGATATGCACAAATGCACCTATACTTATGCCTCTGTGACAGCATGCAGCTTTCAATGCACCTCAGAAGAGCTATAGTGCACACGCTTTCCATACTTTCTTATTTGATACAGAATGTCCATGTTATGTTTGGTTAATTGTTGTTGTATGTTGATATTTGCAATAAAAAGGACTATAGTGCATAAGACATAAGGGTGCTACAAATGTGGAAACACAAACTAGAGACCATCAATACACATAGCTGTAGTTTTGTTATATTCTAGTAAGTATTTTTACCTGCGTGTTTTTGGTTTCAATCACCAATCTCATCTCAGTCTTAACGGCTTTATATTCAGACAAATGTTACACTTACAAATGGTTTACTACATTCTGTAACAACAAGTACAAAAAAGTGGTCCTCTTCATTGACCTGTCCTCCACCCCGCAGCCCAGGGCAGTCGGTGAAATGGGCCACCACAGTGCAGCGGTCGGGAGCTTGGTGTTTTTTAGGTCGATCTGGGGAAACCTATCCACCACGGGGAGAACATGCAAACTCCACACAGACCTACTGGACTTAGGAGAAGAATTCAGAACCTTTTTGCTGTAAGGTGAAAGTGCTAGTCCCTCCACCATTTGTTCTATGCCATAACTTTGGCCACAGAGGAAATTCTCTGGTGTAGAGTAATCATACATTTAAAAGCAAAAATAGATAAATAAAAAATGCTGATGACAGTGACAGAAATCAAAGCTCCATAAGAGGAGGATTATAGGTGTCATATTAATAGTCATACGTAAATGCTTCATCATATGCATACGAGTTTGGAAAAACATAAACATGCAGCTGCACACAAACACTATTATAGAAGCCACACAACATACACACAAAAGTCTAAAACACTCCAGACTCTGGGCTCAGGGAGTTAACCAAGCGTGAGACCCCAGCCGATATTTCCTCACCTTTAAAATCAGCTCATAATGACAATAGAATAGACCTGCCTATGGAAATATCTTCACAATGACATCCACACACGCACACACGCAACCATACACACACGTATCAGAATGCATGCATAAATATACAGACACACAACCTCACATGCAACAAAGTGAGGTGTCTATGCTAGTTGGCTCTGTAAGTGGTTTCTGAGAGAGGAAATCAGCCTAATGAGAGGGTAATAGTCACTGATAGATGGGTTAGGGCAGACAATCACTGCCCTATAAGCATGAACTCCACTCTGAGTCCACGCTCATATATGCCTGTGTATGTGTGCGTGGCTCCAGGTATCCAGGGGGGCAGAAGGTGAGCTGAAAACTACTGAGGGCTTTGTTTCAGTCTGACCCTATACATTTACTCTGTGTCTTTTATGAGGGAAAGAAACAATTGATGTCCTACATTAGGATGCAGTAGATAGTCTCATTTCAGAATTGTCTCGTGTCAAGATTTTGACTGTGTAACATTTATTGCTGGTGTTTAAAAATAACAGAATAAAGGTTACAATGATAAGCTTTTTCTTTAAAAGTGAACTATGTAAATGTTACGGTCCACTGACCTGAGCTATAACTTGCGAGAGACAAAACAGGTGACAGACCATCCAACAACAAAAATTAAAAATTACCAAGCATCTTCAAGCAGAAAATATCACCCATGATTCATTATACAAACTGCACAAAAAGTACATGTTTAATATCTGAACCTACTGCACACAAGACTAACAAAACTATTGGTAAAACATCACAGTCTGGCCCAGTCACTACTTACCAGGAGGGGTCCAACCAAGAGAGATGGAGTGGGGGCTTGAAACTGTCACATTGTGGGGAGTAGAGATCCCAGTGGGGGAGGTGATGGGGGTCTTGATAACATATTTGTCACTTCGACTCGCCCCTCCCTCTGTAGTGGCTTCCAGCTCATACACGTAGCTGCAGAAAGGTGGAGGTAGAGGTTAAAATGTTTCAAATTAAATACACCACAATGAGTATTTTCTTTGTATGGTTGTTATTCTCATGGCCATTTTTACCAGCCGGGCTTCTGCTGCTGTGCCTTTCTGTATCTTATTGCATGACATCATAAGATGAATTTCCCTTTTAAGAGCGCATGGCTGTCGCGTGCTAAAACTACATTATTGGTGTAAGTGGAGCACCATTTAACATTAAAAGCCTTTAATTCACTATAAACTTCAGCACGCGTACATTAATTGCCCATGGGTTATTGTTCTGTGCTGGGCATTTAAAACAGAAAGCTATTAGTGGCACAATGATCCAGTAGGGAGAGGTGTTTAAGACATTTACCTTACACTAAAAGGGACTGACAATAAATATAATTCATATTCAAGTGGAAAGGAACATCAGCGCACAAAATGGGGAGAATAAATTAGCTTGAAACACCTGGTCACGGGTGATTTTTACTTAAAGGGGACATATTATGCAAAATCAACTTTTTTGAGATTTTAAATGTTATAATGGAGTTGGGTAAATGAAAATCCACTGCTTGCTAGGCTGAAATACTTTGAAAAGGGAGGGTTTAAGAAATTCAAGTTAATTGCCCCATTTCTCAAGTTGTTTTAACAATTTTGCAGTTTAAAATGAACAAAATGAAAAAAAAAAAAAAATAAAAATCTATGCAGATTTTAGAGAAAGGCCTAATATGTCTCCTTTAAAAGAACACTTAGTCTCGTGGATAGAAAAGGTAAATGATGTGTGGTGGCATTGCATGTGAGAGATTGTGTTTGTGTGTATGTGTCCTGTCATGCCGGGGCAGCCAGAGGGAATAGGTTAATTCTCTCGTCATCTTAGACACTTCCTGGACTGCCGACGCAAAGTGACAGCTAATCAACATTGTCATAAATAATCAATGGCCACTTTGAACAGTCTCGGGCACACACACGTCTCCACACACAGTCTTGATATGCTCTCTCCCACGCGGGCAAAAATACACACAAATCAGATGGGATAATGGGGCCAGCACTCCCGGTGTAATTCTTGGCCCGGGACTAAATTGGGAAAAGAAGGGAAGGGGTAAAGGAATGAGGTAAGAGCGAAAGGAATGGAGGGAGGACTAAAGGAGGGAGACAAGTGATGAGAGCAGAGCGGCCGGGATGGGATGCCTCCTGGCAGACTGTCTGGAATTAGGGAAATTAAACGTCATACACACATATACACAATGGTCCACTATATCGTTCCTGTCTCCTTTTTCATGCAGACAGAGAAGACACACTACTGCAGGGCGTTCTGTTTAATTCTATTTGTGGTAAAGGGAATTTGTCTCAAGAGAGAGAAGCCAGGACAGTGAGGGGATCATTTTTACACACATATAATTAAAACAGAAATCCATCTTGGCATAAAAGCATGGATTAGTAAAGGTTAGGTGAAAATAATCAGATAAATAAACGCTCCATTGCCGTCTGTAAGCAAAAGCCCGATCTGAATTGTGATGCGAGTATATGTGTGTGTGTGTGCGGTAATGTTTGTATCACTCAACAGCCAAATATTTGCTCATTAAATAGCACAAATAGATATATAGACAGAGGGCTATTGGGAAGAGAGAGGGGAGCCTTTAAAACAACAAATGCACATTCTCAATAGGAAAACATGAGGAATTATCGAGATGATTAATTATGAAGCTACGAGTCAAGTGTGTTTATACATGTGTGACTAGCATACGCACATATGTGGAGGGGCGTGTGTGTGCTCTACCTGTGGTTTGGCAGGAGTCCAGTGTCAGTGAAATTCTGGTCACGCTGGCCTCCGGTAAAAATGGTGTTACCGTCTCTGTTGAGGGTGTACTGGGAGATGAGTCCATTAGGCCGAGCCGGCTGGTCCCAGTACAACTCCACTGCTGATGTGTTTATTATCAGATGTCTGGGCCTCCACCAAACTCCTGCAGGCACACATGCAAAAGGTTCACTCAGTTAACTATAAAGCATTAAGAAAGTGTGAGTGGCCTCTTCAAAACACAAAAACATAGCTTTATTACACAGAAGTCAATATTTTAAATGTTTACACTGTGATAACGTGATGGAAAATGACCTTTTATGCTTTCATTTAAATATATATGAGCAATTACAAGACAATTTAAGAAAAAAAAGAGCAATATAATGTAGACAAACCAAAAATAAAACAGAAAAACATGTAAAAAAGCCGAGCCGATGCTGAAAGTAAAGTATTTCTTAAAGCAATAACAAACTATTTGAAGTTATTTGCAAATAATCTAGGAAATCTCTCAGCACTCTAATCTAAGAAATCTAAGCACTGTTCAGGATAACAACAGCGGGAAAAAGGTGAAGGATAAAGAGACTGTATAATAGGGACAAAAGGCAGGGGCGGGGGGCGTGGAGGATGTTTGAATAAGCAGTGTAGAACGGCAAAAATAGGAAATAGTTAGAAAAAATATACACTAGTGCACTAATGAAACAAAGTGAAATAAAATGCATCATACTGTATTACGATAACTACCATAGCCACATAATAAAAGCAGAGATGAGTAAATATATTTAAAGGGAGTGTGTACCATCAGGGACAGCTTGTAGGGTGCGTCCTGTAGAAGGTGAGCTGGCTCCACATCCCACGGCTGTACAGGCCACCAGCACAAACGTGTACTCTGTGTATGGCTGCAAACCTGCACACAATCAAATCAGCAACATTTTTAACCACTTTATGATGTCTTTATAATTATCCACAATAAAGCATTATGCAATATATACAATACATAATAATTAAACATGAACAAATATTTAAATAGCTGAATAACGATGAGTGAGTCAGGTGTTAGGAGTTAATTAAATAGGTACCAGTCAGAATCATTCCTAATAAACTATATTTTCATCATGAATTTAAGTCTTTCTTCATGTGCTATTAAAGCTTGAATAAGTTATTAAGAGTTACCCACTTTTTTTGAATGAGAAAGATATGAAGGTGAAATTTTATATCCAATTAAAAACACAAAAGTACAGGAAAAAGTACTCAAGAGCCTCAGAAGCTTTTTGGTCTGTGTATACTATCTCCTGTTTTTTTCCTCTACCCACTCCACTCTCATTCCCTCTGTTCTTTCCACACTCTCAACGGATGGATCCATATCTGTCGGTGTTAAATTATGCATGCCATAACTCAATAATGAAACAACGTAAAGATGGGCAGCCGCGGAACTGACATGGGATAGGACCGGTCTAACGCTGTAATGTCATCAGCTTTTGATCTATGATAATTATGATACCTCGCTATGCGTTTAGGCTACAGCGTCCAGACATGATTTATTTATAGCTACCTGCTATACAGTTTAAAGGAAATCTCACAGCGGACTAGAGTGGGCTCTTTAACTGCGACCACAAGGAAATCTTTTTTGTTGCCCGCTGAAGCCGTTATGGTGAAATATATACCAGACTAAAATTGTTATCTAAAAAGAGTTAGACCCCCGTCCTGCTTATTCTAAACCTTTCGACTTTACATATATTTTCTGCCCCGGTCGGTGAAGTGAGTAGATCACGATGAAAGATTGATGCAAATGTTTCATGTTGTCATGGAGCTTGACAAGATGTTTAATAGCCATTCACTTATCTGACAGCGCACAACAGCTTACAAATCATATTCTGATGAAAATGAAAAACCTCAAATGACTTTATATCAAATGGAAGCGACAACATGCTTTGACATTACATTATATATTGGATATATTCGAGATTTGTGCATTAGATAGAGATTGTTTAATGCTATAGAGTGTGCATAAATAATAACTGATGGGCATTAGTCATGTATAATGCATCTAAATATTGTGAATGATGTGGTTTATTAATTATGGCTTCACCTTAAGGAATATTTAGGTTCAGATTTATATGTCCTGATTGTGAGATGTTTTTGACCTAAAAGGACAAAACTGTATAAAAAATAATAACACATAAATAAACTGATCAAATTATATGTAAGTGATCTGTGCTATTTTGATTTATGCATCTCAACTTAAATGAAATAAATTATTGGCTTGATTCTGTGAAGGTGTGAGACAGACAGAGAGAGCCCGTAGTGCTTTGTGCTGTGCGCCGATACCCTCCTGGCGCTCGCTGCATATGGCCGGGTTTACGTGTGAGTCTAACACACAGCTGAGCGCTTCACTCTGTCCCCTGCTTACCATGCTCTGCAGCCCCCCACACTTAACCCATCCTCTGATCAATGTGTGTATGTGTGCATACCCAAACCGCCTCACAATCCTGCCTGGTGCTTGGGTTAAATAAAGGAAATCTGCCAGCCATACTGAAGTCCTATAAGGCTGAAGTGTAAGGACTCAGTTACACTATTTAACTGTGCAACTAACCGTGTGTGTGTGTGCGTGTGTGTGTCTGTGTGTGTGGGTGGGTGTGTGTGTGGGGGTGCGGGTGTGTGTGGGTGTGTGGGTGTGTGTGTGCACTCACGCATAGGAAATGATACGCTGCTTGTGATGTCGTTTGTTACTGAGCACTGAGCAAACTGACCCTCAAAGCAAACTACACGAGTGCAACGCCCAAGGGTCAGGGTGAATCAAGAACTGTGAGGTTTATTAAAGGAACCAAATATGTGCATTATTTTACTACAAACTGTTATGTCTTTTAGCAAAAATGCTGAGCAAAGAAAATGTCTTTTAAAGTAAAAGAAAACACAAAAGAAAAAAGTTAATTTTTTTTTTTTTGCAATTTGCATAATATTTTCCACTTTCCTGCTGAGAGCAAAACAATCTAATTGAACTGAAAAAGACATATACAAGTACGTTTTAAGTTATAACATCCCCAAACTGTCCCGAACAGGCCGCCTAAAGAGGGCAGTGTTGTTCTGCTAAAGACAAACAGCCACTGTTCAGTTCAGTTCAGTGCGAGTGTGTGAGAATCACAGCAGCAAGTTACAATTGTACAACAAACTAATATATAATAGAGCTGGTTTTATTCCTCGTGACCCTACAGTGGACATTATAGTGATTTTAACAGTGACAAGTCTGGGCTTTTAGAATAGCAGATTTTTTGCTGCAAGCAGTTGTAGGCTTTTAAAGAAATTATTTATTGACAAAATCATTTAAAACTATATTTTCAAAAAAAAACTTGGCTTTGTACTGAGAAAAAATATAATTATAGCTGGATAAAAAGTTTGAACAACGTTAAAAAAAGGGAATTAAGTTTGAAGTTGGACGCTGAAGTTGGAAAACATAATTTAAAATGGCATTTTATTGACAGGTTGCCGTCCCCGTTTGCGTTCGAGAATATGAGAGGATGATGGGTCCAGGCCACAATACCATGACAGTCACCTGATACAGCGCATAGGGAGGGCAGGAGAGCGGCTGCAGAGCAGCTGGGAGCGAGTGACGCACAAAATGTGGGAAAACCAAGGGGTGGAATTTGAGCTGCAACTAAACTAAAGGAACAGACCTGAGTGAAGGAATGAAAGGTCAAAATGTGATGTAAAAAGTATTGCTGAAAGAAAAACAAAACCCAAGTTTGATTTGTAGAATGAGAAAAAGATAATCGATTGAGTTAAAATGTTAGAAAGAAAGAGAAGTCGGGAGAGTGGGAAAGAGAGAGAGCAGAGAGCTTTGATAACACCTCTCCTAAATAATTAAGAGTTTGACTTCCTGTCTGTGGCTCCCTAATGCAGAGAGCGTCTGGGATGGAACAATGAGATCAAGTTTAGGCACACAGCCTATACACTGGGAAGAGATGAGAGCGCATACATTCAAGCCAAAAGTCTATACTGACAGGTCGCACATTTGATACCTACTTGGGCAAAGAGGCCAACTGTGCAAGAAAGATTTCAATAGTTTTAAGAAACATAACATCATGCAGCAGCTTCACTTTTTCTTTTCAAATGAACCTTTAAGTCATTTATATTGAAACACAGTAAACAAAACCTAAAAGTAGGAGCTTTTAGATTGTTTTGCATCTACCACAATCTCTTCCTTTTGAGAGAGATGTGGCCTTATAATCAGATCAAATCAAGAACATAAAATAGATATAGAGTTAATAGTTTAAATTTTAAAATAAATAAGTAAATAAATAAATAGATGCTCATGGTAGTTGTTCTGCTTTCCTCCTGTATCTCCCATGTCGTATACACGCTTCTACCCATATCACAGTGCACTCACAACAGAGACTAGTGGGCTGTGCATTAATAAATAAAAGAACATACTCTATTCCCCGCTCTTCTGAATTAATAATGAGCCTACAAAAGACCAATTAAACACATGATTAATGCCATAATCTATATAATTGCAGGCAATAATTCATTGTGAGCTAATGATAGCAATACTTAATATCGATTCACAAGGGGTACCTCTACAGTAGTGCTTAATTCTCTCTATGAAGTGCCACTTCACAGAACAGGGAGAATTGCTATTAATAAAACTGTATTTGTTACATTTCGTCAGGCACTCGAGCAGAAGCTGCTGGAAACAACACAATCGTTTATTATGCATAGGGCCTAAACAACATTGACTAGATTCTTTTTCCAATAAAAAAAAAAAAACACATTTTAACACTTGCCTCATCCAAACATGTTTTGCCAACATATATTAAATTGTTAGCCAAATAAAACAACAAATATTTAATAAAAGAAATTTACAAAGACAGGTCAGTGAAGGGTCAATGAATGAATGAATGAATGAATGAATGAATACACAAATAAATAAATAAATAGAATAGAAATATTTGTTTATATTATAAAACACTGCATTTCTGAGACTGTTACAACAAAAACATAGATTGATATAAATGCAGAGAACAAAGCGAGCGGCGTGTAAAAGTGTGACAAAGTGAACAGAGTGAGCATGTGCAGATAAAGGGTGAGAGGGACTCCAGTGGTGGTTTTGGCTGAACGAGCCTCACCAGGGGACAGGGACTTTACACACTGGCACATGGGGCTGCAGAGTATTACAGCACATTACCATCTCCATTTGGCATAGTTTCTTTTTCTCATGCCTCCACATATAAACACGCATGTTTGTGTGCACATGCCTCCTGACCATAAAAGCCAACCACAGGTGCCTTGGGAATAGACTATTGGCGACTGGCAAAGCTGATGCCTGGTCTGGGTCCAAGGCAGAGGGGAGCAGAGCAAGTGATTCTGAGCTTTAAAATAAACAATGTATTAAAATGAATGAAAAAAATGTGGAAAAGGGTATACTTAAACTTAGAATAGACCAATACAAACCTGTGTAAAACGATTAATAAGCGATGGAGTAGAAAAATATACAAAACAAAAATAAGAAATTAGAAGTATTTCAAAGACTCAACTCAATGCCATTTGGTTTTGACCATAATTAAAATTTGGTTTCCAATGTATGCATCACCTAGCAGCACTACAGGTAAATTAAAACTCATTTTCAGTGGGTGAAATTAAGATTTTTGAGTGCATCTTAAATCCAGACATAAATAATAATAATAATAATAGTAAAAATAATAATAATGTATTGGATCCACCCCAAATTTGAACTGACAAATCTTCAACAAATCTGTCATAAATGTAGTAACTCTGAAAACACAAAAGTAAAACTTATCGAATGGCTTTTGTTTCATTGACACTGTGGAGTGATTATTGTTAATTCTACATTGCTTCACACAGCAGCATGCGTATGTGTGCATAGTGGAGGATGGCAGCAGGCCAAACACACTGCCCTCACTTAGGTTAAAAAAAACACGACTCACAAATCAGCCACTCCTGACACAATCATGATGCGCCATGGCCCTCTGCTTTGCTGCGTGGATACAACCTTCATTTACAAGGGTTCTGTAAGGACACTGGCAGTGGGTTACAATTCAGTCTTTTCTAGAGTTGTTTCACGCTGTAGTGGTGAAGGTGGCTTTAGTTTTGTTTGTGTGAATTTGGTACATCGATAACACGAGTTAGTGGAGTGCAGAGGCAGGTGTTTAAAGACTGACAAAATAAATAAAACACCCAGTACAATGGCTTTACACAATGATATTACAGAAAGTCTTGAAAATACTGTTTCTTACCAGTTACAGTGTAATTCTGGGCTCCATCAGTGTGGGTTAGTATGGTCCCCACGCTGGTCTGGTTCAGGTAGTAGCGCTGTATGGCCCCATTGGGATGAGAGGGCGGAGTCCAAGTCACAATAAGAGAGGTCGAGCTCAAGGCTGTGACCACCGGAGGATGCACCCCCTCTGGGACGCCCTGCACTGTCACCGCACTCACCTGCACATACACAGAGCCACATACACAGAGGCGAAGTACAGAACAGAGGAAAGGACAAATTTAATACAATACAAAATATGAAGAGTTTCACATATTTAACAGACAATAAAATGTGAACAAAACAGATGGATATTTGCTGTGATTATTTATGAATGTAATTACAGCTATTACAGCCTTATAAACAACATGTCTCGAATGCAACTCTGCATTTCTCAAATTGTGCATGTATTCGATTAATTTTAGAGAGGAAACAAAAAATATCAGTGAGGTGCTTTGCTATACCTCCCTTAAAACGTTTTATTGGGAAAAACTATACATATTTTGACAATAAAACAAATGCAACATGAGAATACAGTGTGGTACAGTGCAGATGGACTGATAGTTGTAGATTCCCGGTGTTATATCAGAGGAGTCCTGTGAATGCTGGGTGAATGTGAGATCACAGAATCACAGGGCAATCTGCTGCTAATGGCAACAGGGATATCCTGCCTTAATAGACTGTCACTAGCACTTCCCCCACCTGTCCCACACAGTGCAATGCAATTAGAACAGTGCGACTACAGCAAAGACAAAACACACACACAAACATGCAAAGACTGGAGTATGCACACAAGTAAACACAAAAGTGAGGAATAATCAAAGATAGAACCATGGAGATGAAATCTGCCAGTCTAACAGCTGTGGATTTCATGACTAAAACAAAATATCATGGATACATGTAGAATTTAAATCTGGACGTCTTTTTTTTTTAAATGGGGAACCTTAAATGAAAATGAATCACTCAATAATAATTAAACAATAACGTTTAAGAGCTTTAACTGACACAGAAGTATAGGAATTTAAAACTAAAGAACAGATAGAAACAGATGAAAAATCAGAATAGGGACAGTGTAGCATTGAGAGAGAAAGGAAACAAATAGCAGAGAAAATAGGACTACCACACTCAGACAGTGGAGGGCCAATCGCTCTTCCTTCTACACTAAGTGACCAACCGTATTAGATCAGTACCTTCTGTTGTCACAGCAGGTGTGTGGCTGTGTGCTTGTGTTTTGGTGGCCGTGTGCAGAGGGGGCTGATGCCAGGTAATTGGAGTGGTGTATTGGGTTAGCCCAACTTATCCCATAATTGGGACTGTTTGGCCAATTTTCACTGGTGTACAAAGTAATTCAGCTCCTTTTCAGCCAGAGCGGCCTGTTTTTGTGTGAACATATTATATGGTTGCAAGTGACATTACTGGGATTTTCTTCTGTAATTACATTATTCAAACACAAATTTGAAAGCTTTTTGAATTAAGAAAAAGGAATATATATATGTAAACATTGAATCATTTTACTTTTTTGTGTTTTTGAGAATGCAGAGTTAATGTCATGAGACGCATGGAGAGAAGCTGTAACAATTAAATTAACAGATGTTTACATATCAAGAGTAACGACATTATTACATAAATAACACTACACAGTGGTTTGTACGTGATAGTCTTACACAACATGAATAATAGTCAAACAATGAAACATAAAGTGAGACCAAAAGTAAAGAAAACATGTACAGATGCTGTACCTGTGGACTGTCAGCACATCCTGCCACGTTACAGGCCCGCAGCTGGTAACTGTACTCTTGAAAGGCCCCAATTCCCCCAACATCAGTAAAGCTTGTCTCATCGCCACGGTAACGCTCTTGTCCATCACGTAATATAACATAGTGAGTGATCTCCCCTGTTAAATAATGACACGTTCACTTACTGAGTGAATTGGACTATAAAGGGATGTGTGAATCTTATTGCAGCGGAGCTCACCATTGGGCCGAGCCGGCGCTTGCCAGTGCAGGTAGATGATGTCATCTCTGTCATTTACGCGGCTCCAGTGGGGCGGTGCCACTCCCCACGGCTTGTCTTCAAGTGTAGTCACCGCCACAGCATCACTGGACCCGCGGCCAAAACTGTTCCAACCCCTAACTCTGTACTCATAGGTGGTGTGAGGCTCCAGAGCAGAGTCTGAGACAAATAGAAAATCATCAAAACACATTATATGAACACATGGCACCAAAACATGTATTTGTTATTGGGTATAATGCACTGTGAAAAAATCCATTCTGAAAAAATAAAAAGTATGGGCATGCTGGGGAACATGAAGGATCTGCACACCATTCTATGTAGTAAAATTAATCATAAATAAATGTATACAATGTTCACTGGTGTAATACGAAGTGAATGGCTGAAGCTGTTGCCTGTTCCCATCCCTCTGGTGGGTCCTTTCACATACAGATGTGCTAGTAGACAATCACACGCGTGTGCTTTACTTTTAAGAGGGCTCAGGGACTGCTGCCGTAAACGAAACCATGTTTTAACCACCAGTCTGGGACCCTTTTCTCTACAGTGATAAACACACAATACACAGGGGCCACACAGTATCAAAAAAGTGTTTAGATAAGGTTTGAAAGTTACAAATATGTACAAATATGTCCAAATGTAAACCCTATATTAGCTTTTCTCAGCTTCATTTTAAGTACTGATACATGTGGCTCTAAGAACAGAAAGAGCTGGTGTGTGCCTGCGTGTGTGTGCACGAGAAACATCTGGTGTATGGTGGGTGGTGACAGCTTTATGCTCCTCTGCCCAGATGGTGTCACAGCATCACCTAGAAATTCTCATCCTAACCACCCCACGACTAAACACACATAGGACGTTATAGGAAAATATAAGCAAGCCTATATACAAACAGGCCATCATTCATAACAGCAACCACCTCACGGACACACGGCACTATGGGATGTGTAGTGAAGTCAGAATAAAAATATACCAGAACGACCATACCTAACTTTAATGGCATATGGATGTAAAGCAAATGGAATCACCACATTACAGCTATTAAGGTACACTGCAGCAGCTGTCTCTGTGTGAGCATGTGATTGTATGGATGGACATCTGTCTCAAAAGCCAGCTAAATCTAGTGTCTGTCACTGTAACAGAGCAATATATATGTGCAGGATGGCTTCTGCAGGTTAGCAGTTCTATAATGCATTTTCCAGATGGCCAAATGGAGTATTAGTGATTCTTCACAATCCACAAACTAATTGACATAATGGCATGATAATAACACAATTTCCAGAGACACTTGCATATCTTTATATCAATAGCTCGAGTTAGAGTTTTTAATGATTTCATAGATAATATACTGTATAAAACCACTCATCCAGTTTGCACATTAAGTGAACATTACAGTTTACTGTCACATGTGGAGAACAATTGTCCTTTCATATAGGACAAAAACATTGAGGACCATGGACAGCCAGTTGGTTACATACATTGACAAAAGGTTATTCAAACTCAAGCTACTTGCATCTACTACTTACCATGTGGATGACACTTTACCTGTGAAAGATAGTTGTTTAGCATCATCGCTGTAAACCACCTCCTCGTGGGACGGGCACAGGCCTGCTTCAAATGCTCGACGTCATATTCCAAGTTGTTGTAGTCATTCGCTATTTTGTGTAAGTAAAGGCTTTCATTGAACTGTGGGTGACTGATTGTGTTGTTCATGACTGTATCAGGGATAGTGTGAGACAGTGCCCATGTGCAGGTGCTTGTAGATGGATCAAGGTCACAGGAGCCACAGTACGCAGTGGAAGCAGCGACTATGGGACATATAGCACCCTGCAGACACTGGCGCTGCACATAAGAATAAGAAGTCAATATAATATACGCATCAAACTTAAGAGACTAGTCAGTTTAAAAGGCTACAAACACATATATTTACTTACAAGTACAATAAAGCAAATGGTGAGCATGTTTGAGTGGAGCATGAAATGTCCGTAATGACATCATTAGAGGTAATGAGAGTTCCTACCCTTTGTCCGAGTGTGTGTGTGTGTGTGTGTGTTAATGCGTGTCTATCTCCTGCTGACAAAGGGACACACAAACACCATATGACCCTATCTGATTAATGGAGGACTGTCCAGTCTCCTACTACTGAGGCGACAGTTTGACAAAATGCAAAAAACAAACCAAACTTTATAAATAAATGATAATACTTTTAGGAATATCAAAGTTTTCAGTGAGAATTATAGTCAAATAAACAACAAAACAACCAAAACAAAAACAATAAGTGAGAGTAAAGCCCTAAATATGTCCGAATGAAATGGATTTGAATTTAATGTAAAAAATAAATGTAACTAAAATTAAATGAATGTATAAAACCTCTATAAGATACATGTGTTGACTCACCTCCATGATTAGGCCTGGTGTGGGTCTGTCCGCACAGACATAGCGTTGAGGATCGTAGCCAATCCCGCTACAGCATCCTTCATCCTCAGGTATGACCTTTGACCCGCAGCACTGTAATGTCACTGTGGCATTTCCAGCAGGGTGTATTTTCGGAAATCCGTCATTGTCCACACAGCAAAGAGAAGTGGAGGAGTTTATGTATTCACGGCCGCAGCAGACAAAATCTGAGGAGAAAAATAATGATTATAAATGATGCTTTTTATCAATTCATCTTTTCTCCTATACAAATACACAAAAACATTCAATTTAAGTAAAAACTCTTCTCACAGTTACATCATCTGTGCCTCTTCTGCACTTCTCTTGCCTTTTCATTCATCTCTGTAATATTTAGTTTGCAGGTTTTATGTGCACATGAAGACGCAGTGTGTTTTTCTTAAGACTGCCAAATCTGACAGTGATTTGTGATATAAGCCTGCCACCATTTCCCCTTCAACAGCAAGGTGACTTTTAAAATACATGATCCCATTTCTTTGTAAATGTTTTGCAGGTACCCATCAAGTATGTTTTTGTGCTTCATGTTAAGCCGCTTAAAAGAAAGAATAATGCAAGAAAGAAAGTAAAATAAGTCAATCAATATATTAAGCGCCTCTTGATAATTATTAATATATTAAAGTATGTATGTATCACATTCCCAGGTTGTAATATAATACATTGAGAAAATAAAGCATGTATTTTTGTTTATCATTTATTAGTTCTTTCAGTTTATTTGATCTTAAAATGGTATAATGTTCTAAGATGAAATCCACCCTGTACGTGAGCGCAGACACTTTAAGGTCAGATCTGTTGTGGACTTTCAGTGGATTAGGGCGATATTATTATACTGTCATTTACTGAGTCAGCAAAGTAACCCCCAGCTGAGAGTATGCATTGGAAATACAAATGAGACTGGTAAGGTCCTGCATGGTTTGAATATTATATGATATTTGTACCAATGGAAAATAAGAATAAATCACTTTATAATGAATAAAAGCTCCTCATTGTGAATCATAGACCCGGGCACCGTAAGACCCTGAATCCATTGTGATTATTTAGCTTAGAGAAATAATCAAATCTAAGTTTCATGAGGTCTTTATCAATATTATCCTGCCAGTGGTTGACATGCTGATCTGTGGTGTGATCTACCTCCAGCTGTGGCGCCCATTTCATCTGACAGCTCACATTAAACACCAAGTCATTGCTCTGTACCGTGGCCTGGGCATTTAATGGGACAGCAGCTAGTTGTGGCGTGATGTACTCAAATTGTTTAACAACCTAATAAGCATTTACTGTTCTCGCGCACAAACACAGTTCACTTAAAAGATCAAATTGTAATGTATGTGCTGTGTATTGTATCTGCACTGCATCCATCACCTTGTGACAGGGAAATGGTTGGTATGAGTGTGTGATTGTGTGACATAAAGGCAGTCTGACGACCTGTAACTTACTTAGCAGCTGCAGCTGTTGCAGAGTGGGCGCTTGGGGGCCAATTCCCTCAGCGCTTTACTTCAGCTTCAATGACGCACAAATAAACAGCTCAACACTTTTCTAAAATAGCTATGCTTCACTCATCCCTATTGGTCTCACCATCACCATCACAACCTGTGCTCCACCTGTGTATGGACACCAGTCATTAACAACGTGGACACAACTCTCTTCCATTTCTGCAAAAATATTATTATTATATTCATTTTTTCTGTTGGTGTATAGCCTTTATTTTGTACAATTTACATTTGATGGCCTTTGTATGGCAGCCATCTCCATTCATCTGAGCTTTCCTCATTGGGGTTCATTTAAAAACATTACTGTAAAATACAAAAGAAATGTATCTTAACAGCCTTGATCTGGTGTGGTAGGTTATACTCCATCAGGAACATTTCAGTAAATATCTGGTCTCATTTTCCCCATTCAAATCCCAAGTTAACTTGCATTTTAGTGATATTCATACTCAGCAAAAATCTGTATCTTTCTAGTTTTATCTGAGTATACACATGTCGTCAGGTCTGTTTGTGTAATTTCCCTGCTCATAAGCTCAGCGTGTGTTTGTGAGCATGTATGTATAGACAGCATTTTATCAGACGCCTCTTGTTTTCTATTTTGAATTGCACAACGCTTTCGCCCTAATCTTCAGATTTATGTTGGATTTGCATACATTTGTTAATAGCATCGGGAGCTTTGTGTCAACACAAGGTGCTAGAATTATTATTAGGGTTTCAGCCATTCCACTTAATGATAAGTCAATATTTAGCCCTGCCAATGAACAACTGATAAAAATGTGTATCATGGATTAGAGTTATCCAAGCCCTCCAGGAGACCAAAACCCCTACACAACTTCCAACAAACCAATCACTTTTAAACCCCACTCCAGTGGTGATTTTATAGTGCTGTGCAAAACAACATGTTACAGCCATGGTCTAGTATACAGTAAAGTCTGTATGAAATTACAAGACAAACATCTGCTGTAAAAAGAACACACATGGCCCGTTGATTTGCTTGTGCATGTGTGCACTTCCTGCTCCAAAGGGGCAGCCTATGTGCCATGTTGAGAGATGAAATCACAGTGGATGGACTCGCTCACTGTGTTTCTCTCAGACACATGTGGATGTTTGAGCAGCCAGCATGCATAATGGAGACACTCACACACACCTACTCCTGTCCCAGCTGACCACTTGTCCTCTTGTCTTTAAAACAGCTTTTTTTTTTTTTTTTTTTTTTTACCTCAAAAGCATTACCAGCTGGGCCTTTGTATGACAGGGTACCCTGTACACGCATGTGTGTGTTGCATTTATGTGACCTCCCTATGTGTGTGCATGTGTACTTTAGTAAATACTTTGGTGGCAGTTATATTTTCACCGCTCTACAGGGATTCACAGAGGAGGAAGACACAGCAGACAGCTGTTCCTCTGTGTGCACGTAAAGTATCATCAAGAGACGACGGAGTGAGGAAGGAGAAGTGTATGAAAGAGAAAGTGACACTAAAAGGAAGCTACTTTTTACACGGATCACATGCATCATTGTGCTGTTCTATTGTATTAGGCTGTAAACTTTTAATAAGCAAAAATGCTTCATTTAAAAATACAAAGTACAACGGTTGTTGTAAAAATACCTGGAGCAAGTCTATGCCGTGGCATTTGAGTCACAGCAAGTGCCAGTAACTCTGCCAAAGAAAGGTTTAATTATGTTAAGGGGTGAAATTTTGGGCAAATAAAATACCTGCATTAAGACACTGATGTGACACTAAAGTGCATTTATGTCTGTGTGTTCCTGATCACATGTATCCAGCTTTAAAAACAGCACAGTAGTTTTATTCTTGACAGTCATTACAGTAAATCTAATAGAAAAGTCATCATTATAAGTACATTAACAGAGAGAAAGCTCTATCTGCGTTCATGAAATAGTTCCTGTTCTAAAGATGCCAAATGCTGTGCTCACTCTAAAGGCCATTTGACGTTTGGCAATGATGCACAGTAGCACACACATGAGCAAAAAAAGAGCATAAAAGAAACAGTTTACAGCTAAGTTCATTCATTCAAACAAGCAAACACACAAGAAAGACTTTTCTTGATATAGAGGGTAACATGATTACAGTACATACAGTAAATAAGATGATTAATAAAAATAAAGAGAAATGGAAAGGTACATGTGCAAATTAGAGAATCATTTTTTGCAGATTTACACATGCAAATACATTCACTCTCACAACTCCGCCAAGCTCAGAGTGAGCTAGCTTAACTACTGGGATAATTTCCCTACAGCAAATGGTCAGTGTGCCCTTGAAAAACATATTTGATTATTACTTTTTCTCCCCCTCCTCTTTTTTCTTTTAGCATCATCACAGCCATTTTCATCACGCGCTCTGATGATGGCATGGCAAGGCGCGTTAAGATAACACCCCGGCACCGCCAGGCTTTTAACACTTAAACGGTGAAAAAGGATATTCAGATTTGTCCTTGAACGTTTGGATGGGGCCTGCTGCGCTAGGCCAAAGAGGGGTGGTGGGATGAGGAAGAGTTAAAAATGCACAGCAGTTTATAAGTCACAGATAGAAGCGCTAAACAAATGCTCGGTCAGAGAAGACAGAAAAGAAAAAGTGTGAAGGGGAAATGCTGAGTTCATTGAACGCAGAAAGCCAAGTGCAGTGGGGGGAGGGCAAAGACATATCAACATGCACAAATATTTTCTAATCTCATCTAAGTTGAGGCTAAACATCTAAACCACAAACTTAGAGGAAAAGAAAGAAGCAAATGACAAGCTAAAAAGTTCAATCAATGCACAACAAGGAGGAAATACGGAGGAAACTCAGGTACCCATAGCCCAAAATAAACACTGCTTAATCTTGAAAGTGAAATGAAAGCAATTTAAAGCCCCACAGCAGATCTATGCGAGAACAAAAACTTGTGGAAAGTTGCTCTTCAGTGTGTAGAATGTACTGCTGATGACTCACTAATGTTATATAGATGTTAACCTCTAACCAAACTCAAGTGTACAGTGACCACAGAGAAAAGCAGCAGGTCAGTGACACAGACTCCCTCATCAACGTCACTTCAGATCTGTTCATATAAATATTACTGTGTGCACAATAACATCACCGCAACTCAGGTATACAAACAGAACCAAATACCCAATATACAGTACATCTACTATACGTCTCTTATTTTTGGTAATGATAATGATGTAGAGTTACTGTAGATGTTTTGATCATGTTATGGCGAGGTCCTGACTCGGCTGCACTTTAAGAGAAGGTCAAAATGCATCGTGGTTACATTTGCTGATACCAAAGAAAACAGATTTAAGAAGTACTGCTGACTGCTCTACATTTGTTTGTTGTGATTGTTTTTGACAGGTTTGGTGAAATATTTTTCTAACATATTTCACTAGATGACTCCAATCTGCATGTATGAGTGCATAATGCATGTTAGAGCACATTTATTTTGTCTTGGTTTAATGTGTGTACATTATTGTGCATTTGAATATTTTGCCATACATTATGTGCTCATAAGTAAATGTAAGTGTGTACGTGTGTGCATGTGTGCGCTCAAGCCGGTGCCGGTATCTGTTGCCAGACGGCTGTCTCCTGGCATTGCGGTTCCCCTGCCGTGTGTGTGTATGGTTGTTGACAGTGTGGACGGTAATGTGTGATAGATCGCACTTCAGGGACCCCATAATCACATCAGCCTAACCTAGTCTATCAGCTGGGCACAATGGGATACCCTTCACTCCTCCTTTAATCTGCTCCATCTAGTTCTTCACAGCTCCTCTGTCCACCCCCTGTATTCACTCTCTTCTTCTGTTCTTTACACTTTTCTCATCTACTGTGATTTTTGTTTGGTGAATCAGTTATTTAAAAATCTTTCATTTTATTTTCAAGATTTTATGCTTTATAACTTTTAACAAATAGTCATTTCTTTTCAAATCTTGAAGCCTAAACTTTGTCTCAACACATCATTAAAAGAACTAAACTATGAAGATGGTGAGAGAACACAGTGAGAGTGACTGGTGCCAAGGTTAAGTATTTTCTCCCATAATCGGTGTTGCTGTTTGCACATGTGTGCCTAAGTGCGAGTGTCTTGAAACAGACGTGTGGGGTCGAGGTTGCATAGCTGGCCCCAGGGCTCCCCGACAGTGCAATGCACCCGGCAAATGGCCCTTAGCCTCGCTAGTGCTGCTAGCCCTACGATCCATCATACCATATGTTCTCAATGGGGATGCTAACGCTAATGACTGATGAGTAGATGGAAAGGGGGCACATAAAGGAGGGGGAAGATGATGACTAGAAAGAGAATTGTTAGGGAAAGAGAGGTGGAGGGGCAGAGGCCAGGATGCACAATAGGGACAGAGACACTGAAAAACAAAATTGAGTTTCAAATGTGGAAAGAGCACAAACACTATTATGAAAAGTTATTTTTGTTACTTATGACAGAAGCTTCACTGGAGATTTGATGTTTGTTTATCTGTTCGGACAGAGAGACAAATACAGTGCAAAGCACATAATTGTTCAAGAGTTTTTAAAATATGGTTTTATTAACCATATAGCCTTTTATGTGGCACTTTTTAAAAAGAGAGAAAGTCTATGTGGGATTGCAGAAGGTAATGAAGTACTATAGGCTGGCCCATATGGGGCCATTGTTTATGTGTGATGAATAGAGTCCACGTGTCTGTCTCTGGCACTCACCACTAAGTGAAGCCTGCAGAGGGCACCCTGTTGACTGGGTGTGTGTCTGTGTGAGAGCTCTGTGTGTGTGTGAGAGTGCTGTGTGTCTATGGAGAGGGGATGTGTGTCTATGGAGAGGGGATGAGTGTCTATTGGCCTGCTGTGTGCTTGGCAGTGCCCTCAACAGTGCTATCCTGAGTGTGTTTTATCATCATCTGCCATGACAAAGATGTCTAATGACACACACATACATTCACATCCACACACTCTCACTGTCCCATCTGTGCGGTGGTATCCGGATGCTTTGGGGCACTGCAGGAGGGTAGGAAAGGGAAACGACCCTTCGTTCCTGCCCCATGTGTCTATAGATTTAGTCTACTCTTAGTTACAAACTTTTAGTAATAATTTACTTAAATTTACTTACTCTGAATGTATGTGTGGACCTCTGCTTTCTCACTATCACCGCAGCAGACCAGAGAATGATCAACAACCCTGCCTCCACAACACTGGAGCCCATAGCCATCATGGAGGGTCCCATCACAACAGAGCTGGCCACCTCTCACAGAGTAAGGAACTCCCCCACAGCAGCTGTCACCAAGGCCCACGGAGACCCGGCCCTGCGCGTGGTCAGGGCAGCAGTATTCATCTACAAAGACAAAGACATATGACAGTGTGTGAACAAAGAATTGGATGCCAAAAGGGCTGCCTTTGTCAAAATGAGAACAGGAATGTATGTTTGATACTTACTGTTTTTAACATGAATGTAGTACCCTCCACAGCACTGATGTTCAGGGAGTGCAGCGAGGAGTTTACCATTGCAACACCTGGGATTGGCTGAATTATTCCAGTTTTGGTAAGTGTCTTCACAGCAATGATACCGTGGCTTCTTAGGGAACAACAAACCATCACAGCAAACCTAGACATGAACACACACAAACAGAAGCTTGAGAAGAGGAACAAGTAACAACCTCCAGTTTAGGATGGACCACTCAGTTAAAAACAATTTAACATCAGAGGATCCAAATGTATGCCCACAAACTGTATTTTCATCAAGAATGACAGGCCATTTTATTTGCCTGGTGAGACAACTCTTCATTTTTCCTACAATTTACAAAAACTACAGTCTAGGACCATGCTCTATCTCCCAGAGTTCTGATGGGTGTGACTGACCGGTGGAGCTTTATTTATCTGTGACAAACAGAATTGTGTCTCGAAAACACTTCATTCAGGCAAGGTTAGTCCATTCAGACAACACATACAACAAAACTATTCGACTGTATTGTCCGGGGAATGAATGCTTTCTTCTTGTAAATGTTTCTATGGGCAAGTTCTGTAAGATCTGCCTGATGGCAAGTTAAGGAATGGTAAGGCATTTGCAGCTTACAAGTGTAAAAGGATTTCAATTGAAATAAGGGGCAAAGCACTCAAAACTATGAGACTAAAAATAGCTGTTCTGAATGATACATAAATAGTTCAGAGGAATCGTGATTTGACAGAAGCAGTGTGATTTACTATAAGCCTGGTTCCAGATCTTCTGAGCTAGCTTGCCAGGCTACAGCTCTATTATACCAACCTGGCAAGCTTTCAGGTTTATTTTGAGCAATTAAAATGTGTGAGATACGGTCAAATAGTAGGCATGGGCATTATATCGGAGTTTTATTATAATGTGGTTTCATATCATAATGTGGCACTGATTTAGCAGCTTATATAATAATGCCTAAGTGTTTGGAAGTGTGTTGTTCTTTCTTTGGGCTTTTACTATAGCCACAGCAAAGATCAGTATATCTAAGCACATGCCACAGGTTTTAACTTTATATTAAAGATGAAGTGAAAGAGCAGTGTGGTAATGCGATCATGAAAATCACCTCTGTGTCAGGGTGGAAGCAGGACGCTCCACACACAGCATGAGCTGCAGGACACTGGATGTAGGTACACGTGAACCCTGAGCCCACTGGCTTCTCTGACTCCTCTGAACCACTGCCACATGACCGGATGGTGCGTCTTAAGACCTCATAACCCAGCATGATCCCACTGGGTCTGCCTGGATGGGACCAGTCCAACCTTACTGCCCTGAAAAAATACAAATATATAGAGAAGAACAAATTCTGACTTTTTGAATACATTGGGAACTCATAATTTTCTTGTCTCACTGTTGTGTGTCACAGTGTGTTTAATAACATGGTAGTTGTATGATTAAGAACAATTAGATGTCTGTGTAATCCCTCAATCGTCCTCAGCATTGAACTTCTCTTTTACAATTTTAAACAATTTGATTATTCTCATTTTATTAGTGTTGAACAAAAACACATTGAAACCAGTTTTGTACTGCGTTCAGGTACATTTGTATTACCTGGAACTGATCACTGAAGCATTTGGAGTTGTGAAGTCTGCAGGTAGGTCTTCTACAGTAGTGGTGTAAGTAGGATCACTCTTGACACATGCATACACAGTACACACCTCCACCTGAAGCACAGTAACAGCTTCAACAGAGCAGGTTTGAGTATTTATTGTGTATGTGAATATATTTTTGTCTGTGCTCACCTGCACACTATAGACGGTAAAGGGCAGAAGGTCCATCAGCAAATATGAGCCTGAGCTGTTGTCTCCACTGGCCTGTTGTTGGTCATTCACATAGATGTTGTAAACTGTAACTGCTCCGTTTGACCTGAGCGGAGGCGACCAGAGCACTCGCACTGAACTACTGTTTACAGGAACCACTTCTGGAGAAGACATTCCTTCTGGCTCTGAGGGAGAGGGGACGTTATCACACCAAAACGTTCTATGTGAACAATGTTAACAGCATGTATGTGAATTCTTCCCTGAAAAAGTCAACAGAATATATAAGTAACACACAGTATTTATTCACAAGCTATTTCTGTTTTATCAGTCAAATTTCCATAATAACTAAGTATATAGGGATGTCAAAAAATGGAAACCACAGACTAAACCAGAATGAGAAAAGCAATCATACTGTGTGAGAGTGCACTCAACAAGAAGAAGTTAACCCAATTCATTTGCTGCCAATGCACTTAAACCTAAACCCAACCTACTGCTCCACATTTCATTTACTCTGAGATGTCATTATCAATGCAATACTGCACATTGAGAACCTTTTCTTTACACATACACACCCAGAATACACACACACATTTGGTCTGCCAATTAGTCCTGATGTTAGCGTCGCCCTATAGATTGCAGGCCATGTTAGGGGTTGAGCTGCATTAGTTTAAATATATTTGGCCTTGGTGTGTGTATAAAATGTGTGTGTGTGCTCAGTGTTATGGCTGTAAAATAATGAAATTACCTCTAGAGGCCTCTCAGTTAAACGAGCCGTGCTTTGCCTTTAGCACCTAATGATTTTCTAATGTTTTTAATGCACTTTTTTATTATACTGTTCAGATTAGAGGGAAAGTGAGTGGAGGCATTTGACATATGATTATATCTAGACTGAGTGAGACCGTGGGATGGTCAGAGAAAAGGAAGTCAGCCAGAAATAAAGACTCAATAGTAGCAGTACGAAGAAAATGTAAAAATGGTAAATGGTAAAAACTGTGCACCTTTTTGTGTGCTGTTGTTTTAAAGGCTGTTTTGGAATAGAATATTTTTTATGTCCGTTTTAACCCTATAGCGTCGGATGCTATCACTGCTGCCGATAGACTTGCGGTTACGGACTTTCCATTACCGTAACTCTGCAACCAATTATGCTTCATGTAAATTCAAACGGCGTCTCAAAGCAGAGGCGTGGTGCTCTTTAAATATGTTACTGTCATTATGGTAATGTGCTTAGGTCGCCCTTGAAGATGACCAATCAGAGCGCAGATGTCAGTTATTTGATGCGTCACAGGAAAAATAAGAATGGATATGTAAAACAGAGGTAGTTTTGTGAAAAAGAGCAAAAGTACATGCCGATACTTCCTTTAACATGATTTGTATGGCTAAAAAAAGAAAAATATAAGTCTAGGGGAGCTATAATGGTCTATAATGTGCTCAGTCCTTAAAGGGTAACTAAACCATGTCTTACTGTTGATGTAATTGGTACAATTGGTGATGTTATGTCAATAGTATCTTGCAAATCACATAATGCGCACATGCTTTGGATACTATAAATGCACATGTGTCAAGATTTGTTTTTTTTTGTGTGTCTGTTTTGTGCTGTCTTCCCCTTCTCTTCTGTGTATGTGCCTGGAGCTGGGCGGAGACTCTGGCACCACCTCTGCACACCTGCTTCTGATCAAGCTGCACCTGTGAGGATAAAAGGACTGAGGACCCGACACTCAGGGCCAGATCGTCTTTTCAGCTTCCGTTATTTCGTCCTTCATGTCATGTTCCAGTTTATTCATCAGCGTATCCTTGTGATTTTGCTCCTTGGACTATTCATGCACCACAGCCTCCGACCCAGCTCACATAGTCCTGTACCCAAACGCCCACTGCTGACCCATCCCTCCACCACTTGCTCCAAGAACTACCTTTAACATTTCGTATTGTCAATAAACTCTGTTGAACTGTTTTCCCGAGCCTGTATCTTTGGTCTCTCTGGACGTTACGACAGTATGTTACACAGTAAGCAATATTCAGCATAATAATTATCTGGACTTGAACACCAATTATATCACGGGTGAGAGCATGATTTTGTGTGTGCATTATAAAGTATGTGCTGCCAACAACCCTTTTAAAGAATCTTAAATGTGCCTCACACACACACTTTGTATTGATTTCATGCCTCACTACATGTTTTTAGCATCTCCTGGGCAGCAACAAATCAGAGAAACACAGTACAACTGTTAGTTTGGTTTTGACTCATCTATACAGTACATAAAGCAAAGTTATTTCATGTAGTAACAACATAAGACAGAATGAAAACATAGTTAATTGCTGGCATGGTGTGCACATTAACAGATTTCCCATTTTCCACATACCTCCATCCTCAGTGGTGATATTAACCATCGCCTTGGTTGTATTATGTGCTCCATTAGACACATGTAAAGAGACTGAATACATGGTACTGGGCCAGAGGTCACTTATCACAGTGGATGTGACGTTTGCTGAAAAAGTGTACATTTCACTAGAGCGCACAGAGTTGACTTCGATAAAATAAGATTCAACTTCTCCCTGAAGATCGTGCACAGCTGAAAAAATGTAATAGAGGATTAGTTTAGTATCTCTCTTACAACAGGCTTGTTTATGTGGTGTTTGCTTACTTGGTTGTGTCCAGTTAATGTATATTGTGGTATGATTGATGGGGAAAGCTGACACAGACGGAGAGCGGAGGGGAATCCCTGCCATTGTAGTAGCTGTAAAAATATCGCCTGAAGAGTTGCCCACATCATTATAAACCAATAACTGGTACTGGTACTGGGTAAATCTGTGACAAAATGAAGAAACCTTGATTAATTAACATTGATATTTAGTGACTGTAATGTTGCCACGATGCTCAAATTTCAAACTCGATTACGTTACTAAGGAAAAGGCTCAATACTCAATAAATTAAAGACAAAAAAATATTACTGTTTCATGAGATATAGATTGAGACCTTCTTATTCTTCTTTTTCTTTTATTAGCACTAAAAATGTCACAATGTTTAAAAGTTGAAGTCTATTCAAGCTTATATTGAGCACAATAATTTATAAACTTGAAACAAAAAGTATACCCAAAGCTGTTTAGCAAGCATGGAGGGGGAAAAAATCTGCTTCCACCAAGTGCCAAACTGAGATTAGGGGACACTGTGTGAAAAACAATTTAATTCTTTGGGATATTTGCTTAATGTATCTTTGAGCGGTATTAAAAGATCGGCATCAGCAGAAGCTCGCCGATCGGCTCTGCACACATGGTTTGCTGCAGTGCCGCCGTTTGCTCTAGAGCTCATTTCAGTAATCTCACCTGCTTAGGCCTTTATCTTGGTAGAACAATTTGGTGCCAGAGTAAACATGGAACCAGTGATGGAGATCTTCAGTTGAGGAAGGGGCTGTGTCTGCCTGTGCGAGGATTGTAGCTGGGCCCAGGGGCTGGTGAGTTTTACGTCTGAGCAACTTGTACCTGTGAGTAAATTTGAATAAAAGAAAATAGGCAAATGCATCAATGAATGTTTAGGAATACATTAACAAACTTGTACACAGATGGCTCAATCCAGACTCATAAATACCATGTGTGCATATGCCGACACACACAGGCTTACACGTATTGACTCTTCCTTATCACTAATTTCCTTCTCCTCTGTTTTTCATCATGTCTCTGCTCCAGTGTTCACTGTATCTCCTCCCTCCCCACTCGCCTCCCTATGTTTTTTTTTTGCATAGTTTGTGTTTTCCTCTCCCCACAGTGATGCTAATTTCTGCTGTAATCAGAAGAGAAGGGCTTAATGCCGCCTTTTAACCAACCCACTTAGACAAACACACTGAGCTGAACAGAGCAGAACAGAGACAAGCTCATGCATTTAAATCATCTGCCAGGAAAATAAACCTTTATTTTAGGCCTAATCACTAAGAGAGAAGAACAGGACAAACAAAATGCTCCACAATGTGAATTAAGAGTGAAAAACTTGCAGCTTGTTCATGTGTTTCAAATTATTTACTTGTATTTTCTAGAACTAGAGTAGCCCCAGACAAGATAAAAAATATACTGGGAATAAAATGTGAAAATCAATGTCATTGTTAGTCTTGGTATTATTTTTGTCAGAGGCCTTGTTGTCCTTGCCCAGTAACTATGGTCGGTGGACAGTGTACAATCAGTCACAGAGCTGAAGCAGTATACAGAAGATACATGACAAAAAAAAATCTACTAATCGCTAAAGGTAATTTAAAGTTAAAGGGACCTGAGGAGGATATCACCTCACAACTTTACTTGGTACTAACCACACATTACCTATAGAAATACTAGAACTCCAACTAAGAGGTTTTTCTGGTTCACTACAATAGCTTACAGGCAATTATTACTTAAAAATACCCAATATATCTATATCTATATAGGCTCGGCTAAACTGATAACTGTGAAACTAAATGTTGTGTTAATCCTATTACCTGATGTTGGGTCCATTCGGTCTTTGCGGTGGTTGCCAAGAAATTGCCAAAAAGGATTCACTGACAGGCACTATGGTCAGCAGAGCAAGGCCCTGAGGTGCAGTGGCCAGTGTTGTAGCCACTGTTGGAAGACTTTCAGTGCACCCTCCAACAATCCCAGCTCCACTGGAACATGCCAACACACTGACCGTGTAGTTGGTGAAGGGAGTGAGTTCTGTCACTGTGATGTTGTAATCAGAAACATTGTCATGGTCATGAACAATGTGAAGGTCTTGGAGGCGGATTTCGTATCTGTGAATCTCTCCATTTGGAATCAGAGGGGGGGACCACGTGACCTGAAACAACAACCAAAAATAGAGTTAATATGACATTGCAGCTACATTATGGCCATTAGTGTCAGTTTTTGACATAATATTCTGTATTTGGCAGGTGATGGTACTGGACAAATAGCAGCTCAACCTTTTGTTTCCATTGGATTGAAAGAAACAAGAAACAAAATGACAAATACTGCAATTACCCCATAAAAATGAGACAAGATACTGTCAAAGATAATACAAAATACAAAAATAAAGTGCAGCGCAGGCTCATGATCATGTGATTACTCATAAAATTATTGGATTGTTTTTTGATAATAATGTCTGACAGGATGGGCTCCAAGGAAAAAGGTTGAAAAGCATTGATCTAACAGACTGAAAGACACAAACTGTCATGTACGCCAGCTGATCAGTTCAGGACTTGTTCAGAATTACTTTTGTAAGTGATTAAGTGGTCACTGATGATGAGAGCATTATGAATGAATGTCAAGAATAATTATTTTCCATATAACCTTGATATTCATTTAATAAGTGACACTATGAGATGATACAGACACACGCACGCACATGCACACTCGCACACACAAAATTACATATGGGCAGGGTCACGTTGAGTTAGGTAGCTCATTTCCCAAAGTGCGTGTTGGGTGTGCTTTGTGGTGGAAGTCATTTACAGATTGAATAGCTTGATGTAATCTGGAGATAGTGAAGACAGCAGAGACCGTGGCATGACACAGAGCTCTGAGGCTGCACTGGATCCTCCTCAGTGTGTGAGAGTGAGAGCTTCAGTGTGAGTGCAACTATCAGGCAGAAAACTTGAGAGTCTGAGTGTCCCAGTGTGCCAAAACCTCCATAATTTCAGTTGTAGTGTAGAATAAGCTGCTCAATTTAGCTAAAAAACCTGCAGAAATATTTTAACTTAATATTATAACAAATGGATTGGGCACAAAACAGAATTGCCTTGTAGGTCCAATAAACCAAAAGCCAATCCAAACTTCACTATTGTCAAGGTCAGTTGGTAACCAGGAACAGCCTGCCTGTCTGTCCAATTAGCAACAACCAAGAAGGACACTTTGCCTATTGGACCCCTGACCCCTAAAGCTGTGCTGCAGCAGAGATGACAGGGGCGGTTCTGAAATGATGACAGGCATTAGCATTTTTCAGCAGTTAGCATTAGTGCGGAGCTGTGAGTGCCTGTGAATGTGTAAGTGTGTATGCATACAAAATTGTTTCTTAGACTTTCATTGATGGGCCTTCATGTAGGATTATCTTAATTCTGGCCCCTCCTTCAAAATGGCCGACAGGAAGGAAACTGCCTCAGACAGGGTCACAGCCCCTCCCATTTCCTGAAGGGGACCTTGAGTTGAGTGTTTTTCCTTTCTCATTAAATCACCAAAAAGAAAGATGAAGAACATCTTTGACATTGCTTTGTCTTTTCTATTCTTTCAAACTGTGTGATTGGCGATGTGCAGTACTTCACAAGATACTAAACAGGTGACAAATTGAACATTTAAGAGTTCATAAAGTTTCTAGTACCTGAAGTGACTCCGGTCCTAAAACCCAAACTCTTGGTGGGCTTAGACCCGCAGGCCGAGATGGTCGAGTTGTCACATTGACCCAAGGCCCTGCAATAAAAAAATAAACAAGCGTTATGGTTATTGGAAATTTAACATATTGTACTGATTTAAAAACATAATGTGACCGACCTGCTGTTCTGCCTGCCACGTTTTGAAGAATCAGACGATACTGATAGTTCGTCCATGGACTAAGAGCTGATGAAGAGTCCAAATAAGAAAGAGGAGGAGTGTTTGGCGACAGATGTCCCACAGTGGAAATCAGATTAGTGCCAGCAACTCTCCTTTCTATTGTCCATCTATGTGAAGAGACACAATCATCAAAAGAGGGTGGATCTGAGGTCTAGAAACTACATAAATACTTACCGTTCCAGAGGGCCGTTACTCCTCTCCTCTGCACCCCAGGATAAAAGAACAGAGGTGGGTGTGTTTGAGTAGACATGAGGTGCAGGGACACCCTCCGCAAGTGCAGCAAGAGTGCGAAAACTCTGAGAAATCTCAGATAATGTGCACCCCACAAAAGTGCATGCTTCAACCTATACAAAGACACAACACAGTTTGTGTATATATTGTTCCACATACATACACTTTGAATGTGCAATACATGGTCTACCTGTAGTCTGTAAATCGTGTATGGTAGAAGACCTTCAACAGTGTAGCTAGTGCTGTTCCCATGGACAGTGATCATTATGACAGAGGAATTTGCAGACTGAATAGAGGTAATAGAGCTGGTGAAACTAGACGACAGCAGACCTGGGGCCTGGCTGGTATTGCTTCTCTCAGTCATGTTTTGTATTGGACTCCTTGAACTAGAGCTCATTTGGGCTGTGGTGATGGGTGATACCACACTGTTCAGGTCTGATGTTGTAAGTTGTACTCGTGTCTTTGGGGTTTCACTCCAAGTTAAGTATGTTTCAGTTGCTGGTGATGAGTAGCTTGGAACCAGGGAGGTAACTTTTGAAAAAGGCTTTGCATCAAACTCAGTGTCTGAACTGCTGTAAAGGTAAAGAGTATAATTTACAATAATGCCATTTGGTTCTAAGGGTGCGGCCCACATAAGTTCTGCACTCCGAGGGTAAAGGCCTTGGACAGTTGGTGTATTGACGGGTCCCGGTTCTGGAAAGAAACAGAAAAAGACATTGTATTTGTTTATTTCTGTTTAAAGTAGACATCCAAAATGTGTGGCACATACTTAAAATATTTCTCTCTGACATGTGCCACACAAGCTGAGACTCTGTATGGGAGCTCATTTAAAGGTAATGCCCCCTCTGCCCTCTTCTCCTGCATTTACATCTAGCTGAACCCCTCCATAATGGACACACATAGATACAGTGCATGTCCAAATACATAGACACTCATTTTTGCCTAACTCATGCACACGTGCCCGCTCGCACCCACAGCGCTGCCGTATAGCGGTAATGGTTCTGTGTGAAGGGCAAGCAGATCAAGGTGACTGAGCGGACTGAAGGAGCGTGCTGCGTCGCTAAGTGCTACCGCTAACTGCTAACGGCTTTCCCAGATGGCAAAGTGTGTGTGTGTGCGTTAAGAGTCAGTCAGAGTGAGAGACTAAAAGACGACTAGCAGCCGGTTGTACATGAAAGAAGTGTGAAGCATGTATGCGGATGTGTGTGTCAAACAAGATTTACATAAGGTACTCATTAAGAGACTAAGTCACAGATGATCCCCAAGAGGTAGTAGAAGAATTGACAGAGTAATGTAATTGTTTCAGATCCAACAAGTTTGACAGATAGTGGTACTAGTTTATATATTAAAAGCACTTTCACTCAATGTGTATGTGTGTGTTTTTTTTCTACAACAGGCCAGTAAATAGTCACTCTCCTTCACAGACTCAAACACTTTATCACAAACTGAAATAAACACGCCTAGAACATGTGGATGTAGAGTTTGGTTGGTTTTACACAATGCAAGTGCAGCATTTGAATCCCTTGTTCTTCTCTCTTTCTCCTCTCTCTCTCTTCCTACCTCTCTCGTTTTTACTGAATTTTGGATGTACTCTGTTCTTGTCCTTTTTACATCCTTTCTCCAGTCGCCCTGCTAAATAAACAATTCACAGAGTTGACCTTTTGGGTTAACAGGTTTTTATGCCAGCTCTACTCAGCACTCACACTGATTCAATTACCACCAAAGGTCCACTGAACCCCAGGAATAATCTGTCTGCCTGTCTCCAGTTTGCATATGTATTTCTGTATGTTAAGGTTTTTTGCTTTTTGGGACAATCTGATCATGACTTTTCTCAGTCGTATTCATCAACTGACATGAAAACACGAGCTAGTATCCTCTGATTGCATGCAGCTCATCAGCCTAAACAGGGCTTGTTGTTGCCCCTATTCTCTCATTCCTTTTGTCCTCTCCCCCAGACCACCTCTCCCTCAGTGTTCAGTGTTATTTAAGCTTTACTGGCGCGTGTAAAATTCTGCAATTTGAAGGGCTGTTAAGTTTTTCAATTGAAATTTTCATTTAACATGCAGGTGATGCTTTTCCCTTTTTTCAGTTTTTACTGAAGCATTACCGATCATCCAGGGGACATGTAGCAAACCCACATTTTAGCACTATGCCTTGTTACTCACTGCTGCTTTCCTCATCCAGCTCTATCTCTGTCTATTCTAGGCCCTAAACATCCATCTTTTCTCCACTCCCTGTACACCGCTCGCCCTTGTTCTCTGTCTTTTCAGTAAAACACAGTAGCAGGGGTCTAAACCAGGAGTGCAACCCACCAAGCCTTAAATCACATTTATAAGGATTTGGTTAGCATAGTAATAACACAATCAAGTGACAAGGGCCTGAAGGGCAGTGGAGGAAGAATAGTGCATGTGTGTGTGTATGTGTGTGTGCATGCATGTCATCTCTCAAAGTGTGAGTGTATTTGTGTGTAGATCAGTGTGTGTCTATGTAAAAATAACATGAAGGGTGTCTCTTTTAGCTTGTGCGTATGTGGGGTACTGGGCCTCTGAAGGTGAGTCGAGGCTTCTGTAAGTCCTAATGAGGACAAATGCAGGGCTTTACCGTCATCAACACGCCTATGACACGGTTTTAAATGTGTCATGCAATAAGGAAAGAATTAATGTCCTAGTATTTTTCCAATGCATTATCTGTGCGCCATGTGTTTGAAAAGAGAAGGACGAGGAGTGTGATATTTTACTAAGGTCACTAATAGCAATAAACAAGCAGACATAGACCAATACTGACAAAATGAAATAGTGTATTTTTCAAGTAAAATAAAACTAATATCAGTAGTATAACTGGCATGACATTAGATACAGTAAATAAAGGCGGATTACTGAATGAATGAATGAATGAATAAAGGGGTCATTTAGCCCAAACTTGAGTTACAGAATGCAGCGTTCTCTTTGGGCCAATCCCAAAGTTTTCTACATTTTTCCCACTTTTTACATATCCAATGTTCATTTCTCTTCAGCATGAAACAGGGTTATCAAAGGTATCAATAATACCCAGACACTAATCGATACAAAAACAAAACTAGATACATTTGAACAAGTATTGATACTGAAAAAAGAAAAAAAAAGAAAAATTGGACTTGTTCTGAACAGTTTTAATAAATAGTAAGGACCATTTTAAAGAAATTCCTTTTTTTCTGAAAATTACATTCTATTGTCCATTATCATTTTTGTATCGGTACTGAATCTTTCTCTTAGTATCAAAATAAAATTTCAAATTTTTTGTGACAACAGTAGAATGAAGCCATGGCCCTAAAGGCTTGATGTTCTCCTATGGCACTCTTCTTGCTCGCACACTCCCTTCTCCTAGTGTTCCTATATGGTTCTCCCAGGCGTATACACACACGTTTGATTCTCCCAGCGCCGGGCCCTCTCTCAGATCACTTAGTGGGTGTGAACATGGGAGTCGACAGAGGAAAGGGAGCTGTCCAACACTGCTAGAGTTTATGTTCACAGGAGCTGTCCATCTGTTCTACAGCCACACAAATTCATAGGCACCAAATTACATTAAAAGATGGATATAAAACATTAATAGAATGATAAAAAGGAAAGGAGAATGCTCGTCTCTCTCCGTCTCTTCTTTTCAACCATCAACTCTCCTTCTTCTAGCTTTCTCACTTACCTTTTACATTCCATATTTCAGCCTCTACTTTTAAAGTTGTTCATTTGTTCAAGATGTTTTTAAGATTTAAAATACATATACTGCAATACACTGTGCTAATGTTTGCATCGATGTTGTCACAAATCCATAAATATTACAACCTTACCACTGACCTTCTTGCACCTGAGATCATATTGAATGACACGTCTAAAATGCTTCCTAAATATGTCATTTTTAGTAGGCATAGGGATTAGGAAGAGAATGCAGTGCTTCCTGTCACAGCAGTGATGACAAGGGGACAGGTTTTATGGTGACAAATTACAGATCAATGTAAGGAAAATCCAGTCCACTTGAATGTGCTCCTGCCATTGCTTCTTCAAAAAATGTTGTGCCTCTATGTATATAATTTATATTTTGAAGTATACATACTGTATTCCATGTGCTGTACCATGTGCATTCTGAATAATGATTACACAAGTCCATTGAATGGCTTATATTTCTAGAATGTATTCTAACAACGAAACAAACTAGAGCCAAACCAGACTAGAAAATAATGTCAGCCATAACATTTAAAATGGAAATAACTTGAACTTGGATTTTGGACTCTTCCAGGACCTTGTCCATCAGCTACTGAAATGCGGCAGGTGCCCCATGTACGTCACACAGCATAATCGTAAAACTGAAACAAGGCTGCTGGAGTCCAGAAGGCCGTGTAGGGTCGGCTGCTGGGGTCTAGAGGGACTTACCAGTATCCCTTACATAAGTCAAGGGTCATGATATATGCATCTATGCAAGACATACGGTAGGCACAGAGTTCAGAAACAGCATTCAGCTTACGAAAATCCATGTAGATTGGCTTCTACCTCCTGTTGCCCCTATCTCTTGTTGCTCTTGTATTGTGCTCAATCACTAAAGTCCTTCCTGTAGAGGGCATTTAATCGAAGAGTTGCTAGAGCTCAGAAACCAGGTTGGCAGTAAGGTGGGCCAAGTAAGGGGTATCTTGAACTTCCTCTTCCTCCACTTTGATCACTTGAACCAGAAGAGCAGCATTGGGAACAGTGGCAACTTGCTCTTTCCAGTCCGGATTAATAATCTTCGGGCTTCTTTTAGGGCTATACCACATTTTCTGTTTCTTTTGTGCCTCTCGAAGGATCTTGACTGGTTCCTCACAATACTGGCCCAGGCTGTCCCTCATTTGGAGCATGACCTGTACAACCCCTCGGTGACTCCTTTCGGGCTCTGGTCCATGTTGCTTTCAGCAGGTTCAGTGGCTCCTGTACATCTCAACCATACAGAAGCTCAAGGGGGACAACAGAAATGGAAGTCAATGGTCCCAGTCCTTCCCCGAGTCATCCTTCAAACTTCTGGAGCACCTGTTTAAAAGTCTGATTGAACTGCTCCACTAATCCAACGGTTTGAGGATAAGGAGTGGTCCTGATGGCAGAAATGCCAAGTTGTTTATGGAATAGCTGAAGCAGATGGGATCCATCCTGTCTCTGCAAGTTATAAATATTAACCGGCATCAGAAGTAACTGTTACTGATGGTAATGATAATGACACCAAGGGGCCTACCCTTGGTATCATTATCAGTTACCATCAGTTCTTTCTCAAAATGTTGCTGACATTTGTATTTACTTGACCCCTTTGTTCCTCCCTCGCACAGAATACCATCCAAGTCTGGCAGAGGTTGGAGACTGACAGTTTAAGCTTGAGACCATTTGACAACAGGACATACAACATTGCAACCATATTTCCCCCAAAGTCTTTCCCTGCTTCTTGCAATAAGTCCATAAGCAACAGAAAATCAGTCCCAAGAATCAAGTCCTTTGGAAAGTTGTTAATTACAGCCACAGTAAGAAGGGAAAGCTGTCCCTCAAGTTCTAAATACACCTTTGAACACAAACAATGTCCATTCTGGGGCTATAGTCAATACACATATATCCACAGGAACCAATCTTTGCTTAATCAAGGAAGTAATGCTCCCACAAGTAGTGCCACTGTGCGCTGACCGTTCGCTAGTTTCTATTTTTTTGTGTGTTCTTAGTCCCCTCTTTCTCAGGGTCTTACTGGGTGCTGGCTGGGAGATGATGGAGTTGATGCTCCCTTGACGTGCCGTGGTGCACCAGGTGGTAGTGCTAGATGCAGCTGAAGAAGTGAGAGAACCCCAGTGGGTATTCTGGTACTGCAGAGCCAACATTACAGGTGTAAGGCCGTCCTCCAGTTCATGCTCTTTTACCAGTTGCTCCAGGATAATTAATTGATTAACTGATATGGTCAGACCCAATGTCGGTAAGTCTCTGTAGGCCTTTCTCCAACGGGCACTCCAGTTGCCCTAAATCATTGCCAATATGTCTCTTGAGAGATGTTGAATTTGGTGAGCAGCGTTGCCTGCAGGTGGACATAGCTATGGGCTTCCCCCTCATCTCTAGCTTGAACCTAAGCAGGTAGTTCTTGCAGTTTGGTAGTGGGTAGGTTTCTAGCAGCTTTGGTAAGGTGGTATTTTTGGATCACTAAAGTGATCCTGCTGCGTAAAACTCAGCAGGTATTGAGCCATTCTGGAAATCTCTGCAATATTGTCATGATATCCCACTTCTGACACCAATTGTAGTTGCTTCTTATTGGAAAAAAAAAAATGACATTGCATAGTCAAAAATGGGTTGGGGACTTTATTTCCAGAAGTGAACAAAATAGTGAAAACAATAATGGATAGATTTATTTACAGTAGAGCAGCAGCAAAAACACTGAGTCGCTCTTGGATAGCTCTGAAGCTAATGCCTGCGGTACACGCAGTAAAAAAAAAAAAAAGGCAAGTCACAAGATGTTACTGTGTTAAGATGTAAATGTGGAAGACCACGGCTCTTGACCTGATGCGCACAGAGATGACAGCGAACATGAAGAAAACTTTGGAAAAGGAGCAATGGCTATGGTAAGAGGAATGTTTGCTCTGTGAGGAAAACTAGGGGACAGAGGTAAACTAGTAGGTAAGGAACAACGGTACGAGTGTGTGCATGTGTGTCGGCACTGTGGCCTCCCCACGCTGGCTGACGGGGCTACTCCGTCACAGAGTGTCTCCACTGTATGCAAATCTGAAATGTGCTTAATGATAATGTATGTGATAATAGTGCGGTACTAATTAATTTATAACTTAGCACTGAGGAGGCTGTTCCATTGGCTAATATGATTCTATTATACCAATTAGCCCACAATGACACTGGCTAGGTCACTCACATACAGATGCACCTTACGATATTTAAATTCCCTAATTCTTATTTTTCATTTGTAAAACAAGCAAAAAAATATTTTTGTTATCTTGTTATTTTATTAATCACATTTCTCATTGAAAATCTAGCTTATGAACATACGTATACAGATGCAGATGTGCAGATTTTGTCAAGAGTAAGACAAATGAAGTGTTAGTGTGCGTCTACATACTGTCTTCTGCTGTTTGAAAAGTTGTCCAGGGTCCCAAGGTCTGTCCATGAAGATGAGACACTGTCCCTCGGAAAGCATACTCTCTGTAAGGTCTCAGGCCCTCCACAGAAAAGCTGAAGGTGTCTGTGGCATTTTCCAATAGTCTAATATAAATAACAAACAGAAAAACACAAACACTTTTTAAATCCAATGTTTATATTATAATGGTGCATTATGTATTATATATTTTAGTGTTTTCAGTGTTTTAGTGGGCTTTTTTTCATAATTTTGTAATTTCTTAATAAGCTTTTGTGTGAGAGATGATTCTTTGTCATGTTATCATACAAAGGAATCTAGGACAAAGTAAAAGAATATTGTCATAAATGAAGGACCGTTGACCATTTAGCATTAGATGGATAGAAGGGATGAATGAATGAATAAATCAGAGAACAATGAGATTTCCAAAGCCAGAGAGGAGGAGGGCATGGCTGTCTGATATATAATACATGTAGCTAGTCATTTATTTATTACCACAGAATGAGAGCCTCCTCTTCTTGGATTAAATTGCAATTTGTTGTCAGGGAGCATGTAATGAATACATATCAGATGCACACCTTCTCGCTCTCTTTTCTATCACATTTCCTCTGCCTCTCTCTTCCTCCTTCTCCCTCTGCTTTGATTTTTTTGTCTTTTTGACTCTACCCCCTGCTTCTCCATCTCATTCCCTCTCTGTTTTTCTGATATTCTGTCATATTGATGTGACATTTTTAGCAGAGCTGCATAATGTGTTCCTATATGTGTACCTAAGTACCCTATGTGAGTATGTGTATGGTAACATGTATATGCCGTGTACCTGAGAACGGGTGTCTGTCATTCATATAAAGGCCGTATTAGCTGGACACTATTTGCATGTCCTATGTAAAACAAGGCTTCAACATGAGCTCCTCACCTTAACACAGACGTCTGTAAAGATGTCCTCATTTGCAGGCCGTACTGAAGAGGACCAGGTCCATTGGAAACGCTCTGGAGCAGACCAGGACAAATTCAAAGTTGAACTAGTTGCACTGACCAACTGTAGTGGAGCCAACCCATCTGGAGCTATAAATAGAGTTAAAATAAAAACAATGAAATTAAAATTTTATAATAATTTTATTTATTACAATTTATACACGTAATGGCCAAAATGTGTGTTATTATATTGTGTCACAACAAATCATTGTATGAACTACACAAGAAAACTGAAAGCAACACTAAAATATAAATTAATGTATCAGTTTTTGGACCTCTTTATATTGCAATGCCACACACTATAATTGCTCATCACATTAATAAATTCATGTGAGTGTTTGAAAATCGTCACAAGTGTCGTCTTTGTAGTGAAAACAAAGATGTGAAGAAAGATGAGATCAAGGGACAACAAATCAAAAAGCAAATGACTGAGAAGTAGTGAACAAGTAGTTGACTATGTGCAATAAGAGCAGGCCCCTCGATGTATAAAGTGACCCTCCAATCAAATACATGCATTTCTGTTCACCACAAGGAGTGCCTGATTGCACAAGACATCTTGAAACCAAGATAGTTGTCACAAACACTCATGTGCATGAACAAGCCTTTGAAATCCTTCTGTCACAGCTCTCTCAATGTTATTTCAGATTTTTGTGGTTTGTCATGACTTTATCTATGTCTGATAAGTGTCCGCCAATTTTATACCAAAGTAGCACTGAAGTAACACACAGCTCCATACATGGACACATTAAACATATACTCCAGAGACACACACTGTTGCTGGGTCTATGTCTCTCTCATGCTGTGTTAGCAGGTACAATATCAGAGGTGTCACTAATCGTTTTAAACTATGCACTTTTATGTTCGGTTCGCTCTCCGCGCTCCTCCTCCGCTGCTCCTCTGTCTCATGCTCGGCTATCTTCTCTCTGTTCTTTCATACAACAAGGACACATCAAGACAGTTTGCCTTAAAGAAGTCTAAAGAGATGCCAGAGGCACAGAGGTAGAAAGAAAGATAGAAAGAGGAAACGTCTGGTATTTAAAATTTATACTTTCTTATGCCTTTGTTTTGAACTTGAACAGCAGAAACTTTCCGAAGTGTGCTTGTTGTTGTTCTCTGACTGGGATGCGGGTGTGGTGTGGTCCTAAAGCTTTTTGTGACATTTATATTCCATAATATTAGACAATTGGAGATCAGAAAGTAGACAAATATGTTTGATGTTTGTCATCACATGTTAATATAATGTCGTGAAACTATTTGGAGAAAATGACCTGTTGGTGGCGTTGTGATACTGAAGGGCAGACTCTGCACACAGCCCCGGCTGTTGCACGCTCTGATCCAGAAGCTGTAGTTGGAATAGGGCTGCAGGTCAGTCACTGTTAACCAGCTGCTCGATGCTGTTTTTCCGTCCACAAAGCCATCATCATCTAAGAGCAAGTATGTTTAAAACATATATTGAAAATGAAAAAAGATGAAAAATATGCCTTTTGTACTGACTTTATTTATATACACAAAATTAAATTAAATATATGCTTTTTATTACTTCACTAAACCAATCTGATTGGTCGCTGATCTCACATCTTGCAATACCTTTTTGTTCTCCATGAACAGACTGCATGATGTACCTTTGTTTTTGTAGTACAGTGTGTAGGTAAGATTCCCATTTGGTCTTGGTGGGGCAGTCCAGCGAACTCGAACCGATCGTGAGCTGTGATTGGTCAGCTCTAGAAGTATGGGGCCCTCTGGGGCCATTTCTAATGTATGCATCTCTGTCTGATTAAAAGGAAAAGAGAATGAAAAGACGCAGGAGCATATTAATACTCTTGTGTTCATACAAAGAATTTAATATTACATGCACATACACATTTCTACCTGCTATTGGAGGCAAGTAAAATAGTCTCCAGTTCACACTGTTTTGTTAACATATTTTGTTCCATTTTACCAAAAACAAAAGCATTTTGTCTTCGAAACGCAAATTGCTCTAAAACCTGCTGTTGATTGTCGTTTACCGTTTGTATGCACAAATTCCCTGAGTTTTACGTCACAGCTTCCTATTTCAAGACCTACTTTGCTGTGAGCATTTGTTCTATGCCCAGAAATATCTATAATCCCTAAACACCCACTATTTCTATTTCTGATTCTATTTCTCTCCATTTCCCATCCATGCCCTGTCCTCTCCTCTTTTCACCCCTTCATCCTGTTCACCCCTCCCCTTCCCACCTTGCTCTACTCTTGTTCTGCTGTGTCAGCTGGTCTGACTGTTTGACTAAATATGGCATCTGTATTGGAAAAATGCCCCAAAATATGGCCTGTCGTCAGAGACATCATTGAGTGCAGAGTGGCATTTCCTTCCAAATGTCACTGTCGCTACGCCAACCCTCATTATTGAGCTGCATGAATCGATCACCTTTATGACACCCAGTGACACACGCATGCCCCACATTCTGAAATTATTGCACTGAAGCAACGGCTAAGGTTTGGATGATAATCTTTGCTCTTTACTTGATTAAGAAGCAGGTACATCTGTAACTTACCAGTGGTCCTTTTCCACAACCGCGTGCAGTACAGGCCTGTAAGCGGAGAACGTGTTGGCTCCATGGTGAAAGTCCATCTACCACAAAGAACCTCTCAGATGAACTGGAGTTTAGAATAAGGGCTCCATCCAGCCACAGACCATAGCTGGTAATGACCCCTGTCAAGTCAACAAAGACTATCAAGATCCTCATGAAAAGATTATTACAGCAACAAAACAAGAAATGATCAGTGATCATAATCAGTGTATATACTTAAGTTTAAAGTTGTTATGCCTTTTAACAGTCACCAGCAGCAAAATATACTCACAGGGGAGGGTTGTGAACCCCATTTTGGTACCTGTAGACTATGGTTATTATGGGTAGAGAATGCTGTACAAACTAAAGAGAGTACTGAGAACATACAGGGTTTTTATATTTGGATACATAAAAACTATATTCTTTCCTCTCATGAGCCACTCTCCGGTCCACCAGGTTATTATGTCTTTATAGTATGGTAGATTTTTTTTTTTTTATGTCCTTGCCGTTCTAATGGTAAACTGAAGGAAGCAATTAAAAGGTAATCATTTTCACTCATACAATTTTGAAAAAAAAATAAGCGTTATTCTGTCTACATTAGTTTTAACTTATGATATTACATTATAAACAGAGGAATGTGATGGAGGGGTGAAATTAGGGTCATTGGATTACAAGGCAACTCATAACTGAGTGAATTAAAAGTGTTCCTGAACCGTATCATGAAAAGGCAAAGAAATGACAAATGTGGCCATAGGCATTGTGAGGATAAATGCTCTTATATGGACAGTATCCCTACAGTGAGCATATGGTGGATGATTCCAACTTAAATGATCACATTCACACCAAGAGCACAGCCCCACACTTCCATACACTTGCACAATAATGACATTACATTACATCCACCTAATAAAAGAATGAAACAGTGCGATGGCAAATGTACTTTCCTTAATAAAAATGCATACAAGGGGCTCAAAAGATCAGTCCTAAGAACTGAGGGTCTATTCTGCTTTAATCATGTGTGGGTTTTATTATTGCTCCATACAGATACATGCACCTATCAAGGAAATGAAGACACAAAAGCCCCCTTGGACAGCAACTACATCTGGGAAGCTCTTAATGTAGCCAATCATATGCGTGTGTGAGCATGCGTGCATCTACAGGCCTGTGTGTGCGAATAAGCCCGTATCAGTATAGGTTGTAATAAAGACAGGTTGGGAAATGAAGCAGCGAATGCATAACAGGCTTATTTCCCCTCTTTGTCTGCGTGTTGCCCCAACCTAATCCCCGAGAGGATTATCCCACACAAATCCCTGCGGAATTGGGGAGAAGGGGGAGAGAGAGCGAGGGAGAGACAAATCTAACTCCTCACCATCCCATCAGCATCATCGTCATTGTAGCTGTCCATTTATGAAAACGAACACATGGAGAAAAAAAGGCATTGAGCGCTTTTTTTTCTTATTGAGGAGCAAAATTAAAGCATTTTAAGCATGAGATAATCGAGTAATTGTGATTAAGTGTATCCCTTTTTATACATTTCTGTCATCATAGGAGAAAGGGCTTTAAGTAATTTATCCAGGCTAATATGCGCACACATCACAGGGTTTATGGCGCGAAATGCACTCGTGTGGCATTAAGCGTAAAACACACACAATTCACATTAGGCACAGGCACATTATAGAATTACACAGACTTTAACGAGCATGGCAGTAACGCTGATAACATGGAGTCGTGCATATGTTTAAGACTGTGAAACGGCAGAGAATGGTTTTATGACTTTATTCATTTAGGGTCAAGAGACAGAACAATTGTCTATAAAGACTTAAAATATATAAAGCATACTCTATGAATCAAATTATGCTACTTTATATACTTGTTTGTAGTAAAGATCAAAATACTGTCATAAAAAATGCGGGTTCGCTTAATATAGTAGGAATAAATCAAATGTGGCTAGAACAAAACTTTTTTTGACAGATCACATGTGGACAATGTTGTCTGTTTGAAGCCGACAAACATATTTTAAACAATAAATTATATCTTAATACAAAAAAAAAACCCAAAACAACTGAAAATACACAAAAATACACAAAAAATTGTTTAAACTTCCAGCTGAGCCTAATCTGCCTCACATAATTCCTCTTTTCTTCATGTTTTCTCACCTGTCTCAATTTGACTCCATATCCAAACATGACTAATGGAGATATTAAACTCAATCATACAAACCCAGCAGTTATGTTTGTATTTCAGAGAAACCTAAGTGTAGCTCATTCAACATCTCAGAGAGTGGGCCTAGTCTGTGCGCCTGCAGTTCTCAGTTCAGTCAAAAGGGAGCACTTTTCATCCACTTAAAGCTCCGCAGCGAAACACTGGCCTCTCACTCACTGCTGCTGCACACCGTCTCTCTTCTACATTCCAGCACATCGTTCTGGTGTGCTTGTGAAAACACTCTCTGGCCCAGTTGTAATAACCTAATTGAAATATCCATTTTATAATTTAGCTGTTTCAATTTGTCATATTTTAGCCTTATACCAAAGCAATACATGAGAAAACAGAGGAGAGCAATTTGACCCGAACAGAAATTTAATCTAGGCTAATAATTCATAACATAGACAACATAGCATTTACCTTCATATTTTTTTATTTTGTTGTTGATAATAAATATGTCCTTCTTACCATTTGGAGTCCTGGGAGGCATCCAGCTCACGTTGAATGCATGTGGAGATACAGGAGTGACCACAGGTGCTGGGATATCCTCTGGAGTGCTCTCCTCTGTCTTAGCACGACTGGGAGGACTCAGCGTACAACCACCACCTGTACACGCCTGAAAGGAACAGAAAGAAATACAATCATGGACTCCAGAGATGATTGTGACAAACAAGAATAGATGGAGACTCACTGCCACGGTGACGTTGTATGCTGTTCCGGGGGTTAGATTTCGTAAAGTGTATTCTTCAGCGAGGTGTGTGCTGTTGTGGACTAGGACAGGTCCATCATCGGCAGAAACAAAGATGGAATAAGACTCTAGGACCCCATTCACCTGAGAAGGACGGGCCCACCTAGACAAATGTAAGAATAAAACCAACTAAAAGCAGTGCTATAAAATAATAAGTTACTGGTGCACTGTCTAACTAGTATGAACATTTAATATTAGTGTGTTATGGTAATTTTGTTTCTCACAGACAGTGTTGGAGGTAGACAGACAAGGCAGGATTTCCACTGGCAGAAAACACAAGCCATTACTGCAAAGAGTTTCCTTGACAGACACTCTTTTCTATATTTAGAATGAAAGTCCCCGGTGATATGAGAGGAGGACAACTAGAAACACAGTGCCAAAAATATCACCAATTTAGAGTATTGGTTTCTAAAAGGCTTCACTACAGGCATAATTATGTTAATCAATGACACACATTTCAGTACTGGTACAATCAATTGTAAAGTTCTGTTGCATCTATTTAAAACAGTGATACATTTGATATGTTTCGTGGTAGTTACAAAGCTCTCAAGTTGTGAGTGCCGCTTCAGCTGTGACGGATTTCTTTCTTGGGTCGTCCCATTATAGAGTCCTTATTTGAATGACTGATGAGTGTAGTTTAGAGCACAATTAGCTATTGTGACTAATCTGTTATATTCAGAATAAGATTTATATGCAATTTATTGGCACAGTGATTTATGCCTGCTTTTGAAACAACTGAACAACTGGGGCACATCAGCAATCACTCACTTTTTTGGAAATTCATGGTTTTAAAAGTCTTTAGCCAGAATAGTAAAGACAAAAATGTTAGCATTAGTTTTTGTAACATAACTGGTGTGACTGGGTTTTGTTTTATTAGCAAAACAGCTGAAATCAGTACATTTAAACTCAGCGGATGAAGTAGTTTGATACAGACATTTCTTATAACCCCTCAGTCTTCTAGAATCTCCTTGATATTCTTTCATTCCTCTGATATATTTTTTATACCTCAGCTTTTCTCACAGACAAAATAGCGAGATATTTACCACTCAACATCTCCCAACTTTTATCACTGCACTATTATGTCAGTATAAAATCTTTCCACATACGGTGATTAACAAGTAATAGCCATAACCTCATTAATTCATGGTATATATTTGGCATATTTGCCCTGTTACAAAATGCTAGATTGGCTTTGTAAATGTTATGTAAATTGACTCATTAAACACACAAATTCACACAAGATCCTGTTTTCCCTTCTGCCCTGAGGAGCCTTCAGTCTCTCCATCGTGTGACTTAGCCTCTGTCCATTGTTGCATGTATGTGTTATGTGTGTGTTATGTGTGTGTTATGTGTGTGTTATGTGTGTGTTATGTGTGTGTTATGTGTGTGTTATGTGTGTGCATGAATGGCATGGTGCCCTCGTGCGGTGAGTCTCACTGTAAGTGACAGTCGGGACACTAATGGCTTTCACACAGATTGACTCTGCAAACACACACACACACATACATGCGCGCACCTGAGCACAGAGCAGCAGCATTTGCACAGAAACATAATGGAAAAAGGGCAGAGATCCGTCTACCTGCGTCCCCTCCCTTTAAAGGTGAAAGGTCAAGTGAAGAAGAATATTCTGCATAGTAAACATAACTGCAGAAGGTCACTGATTCTCTGCTATGGCCAGTGAATGTATACACTGAAAAGGGTGAAAGGACAGCCAAAAAATATTTATCACTATAAAACCTTTTATTTTTATTTTAAATGATGACTGTTGTAACATGATCTGTCATCAGGCATGGAGGTATTTGCATATAGACATCCTTGGTGTTCAGGGCTTATCTGGGCACTAACATAAATGCTGGCATTTAGACCTTTGATCATTATAGCGCATATGATAATATTTTATAGCTATAATTGGCAAACATTTTATTAATAATATTGTAAGTCCCTTTTCAAATTAATTAACTGCATTTGATTGTGTTTAAGTAATCCAAAAGATGAACTCACTCCACTAGAACGGTCCGTGAATCCAGGAGGGTGAGGACTGGCGCCTGCAGAGGCCCTGGGGGGAGCTGAGAGGTCACCACTGTTACCTGTGAACTGTTGGTGCAGCCCGCCGAAGTACATGCACTCACAACCAGTACATGAGTGGAGTACACAGCAAGCCCTACATTTAAAAACAAAAACCAGGAGATGTTAAAAATAAACGTAATAGTCAGTTACATAATACATAACTCACATAACCCCTGCCACAGCTTTTTAAACAACTAATTTCCTTGTAGTCTCAAAGCCATTTCTCATCGCTCTTCCTTTTGCAATCTTACCCTCTATAACACGGTCTATTCAAGCACATAGTGTATAATTAGTGTGTCCATAATCCTCCCAATCACTGTGAACATCAGACACTCTGCATTATTAACTCAGCATGGATGATATGTGCTCTGGTGCCTTCATTAGCTCACACAGACACAGACAGACACTGATGGCCACTTCCATGTTTTGCCTTTGCATGTGTGTAACAAGTCCAGATCAGTAATAATCACTAGCCCCCCTATGGCGTCATGTGGCTCTACAACTGTGCCAAAGGTTTTGTCTAAGAGATATGTGCATCTTGGGAGCTTGCATGTGCTTCATTCAGTCTGTGTGTGTGTACTTTTGTGTGTGTCTTAAGTCTGTATCGGCTTGGTATCCTCGAGCCACCCTTTGGTCTCAGTGGTATGACATGTATTTCATACCTTCTTTAAGTCAAAGTAGGATGTGTGTATGCACGTGTGCTAATGCTGCCACTTCTTTGTTTCTCAGACGGTTTATTTTCATGTGCGTTTAGGGCTCTTTTTCACAGTGCTATTCCCTGGGTGAGCGCTGCGATGCTCGTTCCTCTTTCAAATGCTAATCCTCCACTTCATTTTTCCCTGTCTTCCCCCTCTCTGTGCACACAGGCCCTGTCACCGCTTCACTGGGGCACAGCGCTTCTTACCAGCAATGTTGTACTGCTCGCCCATACCCTTGTAGACCATTTGGCTATTGTGATAGAGGAGGTACTCTATAATAACTCCGTTGGGCCTACAAGTGAAAGACATAAGAGGTTAATATATCAATGATTCTTCAATATAATAAAAGGATTTGTTGAATTCACAAAATATCAATCATTTCAATTGGTTGTTCTGATTTTTACTGCTTTGTACGAGGCAAATAATATTGCTGACTAAACAGAATCAACTATTTTGACATAGTTTTTGACAACTATTTTGCCTATTTACACTTTACAATAAAAGTCACTAAACCACTAATACATACTTCGCAGGAGGTTTCCAGGTAACATGGAGAGATGTGGGCGATGAGACGGTAACAGGGGGAAAAACTGCATCTGGAGCTAAATCCATTTTAAAATAAGAATTAAAAAAAAAAAAAAAAACAACAGAGATTAGTAGAGTTGTACAAGATGTAATTGAATTGCTACAATTTCATAATTCAATATTCTAACGCACAAACTGTAGTTGTGTGCATAGAGTGTGTGTTGTGATGGTGTACCTTCTTCAGGAGTTGTGAGGAGTGACATCAAACCCCCGTCACTGTGCTTTTGTGGACTCTCTGTGCAGCCAAAGTGAGTACAAGCGCTGACAGTGACGCTGTACCGAGTGGCTGGAGTGAGGCCATACAACACGCCTGAAGAAAAACACACAAAAGTGATATTAGAAAAAAGAAAGACACTAACTACTGCATGGCCTCTGACATCACATAACATCCATACAGGGCCGGTTTTAGCTTTAGGAAAATGTAGCCGCTACAAAACAGCCATTTGAGTTTAGTGAATATATTTTCCAGTTTGAAGATAGTTATAAAAATAAAATAAAAATAATGAACAGGCAAAATAGTTGAATGGAATGAAGCATATACTAAAATATTTTCTCTATATGAAAAAAAAAAACGTTTTTCTTCCAGGTAAAATAACAAACTGACTCAGGTTAACAACTAGAAATACAATAATTGTGATTTTATGGGTGGCCTGACAGAAGAATAGTTTGACGTCCCGCTGTTGCTAAGCAAACTTTAGTCTGTTTGGCAAGAGTCTCCTCTCGTTGTAAAGCCCTACTCGTCCCGCTGCTGTTTTTTTGTCCTCTGTCATAGGCTTTCAATTCCTCCCATATTTTCTCAGTCATGCTTTTACGTCCCCTCATTTCCGCCTCCTCCAGTTCTCCTAACCCTGTGTCTTTCTTTTTCCGTCCCCTCCATCTCTCCCTGAGTTGCCCATGTCTTTTAATTCAATTAGGGGCCAGGGCCCCACTCCACTGCCATTACACCCTCATTTGCTTTCAGTGTTTTTTAGCCGTTGGTGTAATTCTGCAGTCAGGTGTCGAGGCCATCATAAATTAAGAAGAAGCCTTATCGTGGTGGACATAATGTCTGCCAAAGAGAGAGGATGGGAATGGGCAGAGGAGGGAGAGAGACAGTGGAAGACAGAAACAGAGAGCTCATCTTCATATTTGCCTGGAGACATAGGCGAGTGGATGAGAGGAGGGACGAATAGCAGCGGCGGATGCAGACATCATCATCATCATCATAAAAGACGAAGTGAGGAAAGATCGAAAAGTGAGCAACAACAAGAGAGAGAGAAGGACCATGGCCAAGGAATGACATCACTGGGGTACTCCGGAGTGTCTTGTTCCAAATGGAGACCGTCTTCTGGAGCTGGGGACTTGCCAAGTAGACGTTAACAGGGATGCCTGGACTGTGTGCGTGGGTGTGATTTTAGAGTGGGACATAAATAAAGTAAATGCAAGTGCAAGTGTAAACCAATGTGTTTTTAGACACAATAACGTTTGAAGTCTGTTTTATGTGGAGCTGTGTAAAACCTTAAGCTTGTTGCTGTGCTAAAACTAACCATTAGTTTTAAATGGCATATAGTAAGATTTAAATAATGAGTAAAACATAGACTCTTCAAATATGAAATGACATCTTTTGCACTACTTGTGTGCTACTGAGCCTCCACAAACATAATAAGGTTACATGATTTTGCGCCATGGTTGTCCCAGATGGGAACTGAGTGACACAGGTTTGTGATTTACCTGTGAAATTTCCATTAGCGAGGTAAGTGGCGGTGATTGGTGCTTCTTCAGGATTATCTAGACTGTAGGCCTTCAGCTCATAATAGTCAATCATCCCCATCAGTTCATCCGTGGGTGGAGTCCAAAACACACTGGCACTGAACCCATTCACATTCTGAACTGCTCTGGGAGGGGCCACAACCTGAGGGGCTGCAAGAAAGTTTATTTACAGAAGAAATACACTAACCTCACTTATAATTAAACAATTATACTAGTAATGATAGTACGAGTAGTAGTGTGCTTATTGAAAATACATATTAAGCATTTACCAAACATGGGGGTCATATAATGTACAAAAGAAGTTCCCCACCACCCACATGTTTTAATAGACTCAGTAAATCAAGCCTTGCCATTAGCATAAATACTATTTATGGGAGCAGTAACTTTTTCAGCGCTGATTTAATACACCCGGCTATTCATCTTGGGCTATATTTCACAGCAAGCAGCCTCCCTATTCCTCAATACTGCTTCTTTCACTGACACACTCTGTAGTTCGGGAGCGTCTACCCTTTTTTCTCCATCCTTCACTCTTATTGTTCTATATCACGTCCTCATAGCCACTTTCATTTTGAGCATTAATCATCTCTTCATTTTTCATCTCATCCTAAACATGGGCATACATTCTTGAAGGGTTTTCAAAATAGGGTAATATAGGGGTGCTATAGGTACAACACAAGCAATTACCTTCAACAACAACCAACAAAGTCTTCAAAAAGTTAAGTTGTATCTTTGTTTATATGTACAACTTTACTGTGTACTTTTTCCACAATTTTTATGGCATCCCTCATCTTCTTCATCCCTCCTTTTGCCCATATCAAAGCATATGATGGTATGTGGGACCTACCAGTGTATCGTTCACTACTAACGAGCTGCTTTATATTACACAAGGGACCACACAGGCCGTTCTGGGTTAACAGCCTTTTACTGGGATGCCCTTTATAGAGGCTTTATCAATCTCTCATACTGTCAGGCACTGTAATATTACTGACACTGAAAACTCTTAGATAGTGTCCAAGATATTAGTGCTTAAATGCAGTCTCAAATACAATAAAGTCTCAGAAGTAAAAGCGAAACACAAAAACAGCTAAGTATTTCAAAATGTGTAGCATGATTAGCGTTCATAATGACTCTTGGTGAGTTTAATCATTAATTTGCTTAAAGCTGCATCTGATTTGTCCAGTTTTAAATCAGTGAGGAGGGCAGAACTGTGTCTAAGTCTCACAAGCCTGTCCGCACATCCCAGCTTTTCAAGTGCATGATGATTTAACTATAACATCTGCAGCTTTTTACCATCTAAAAATATTGCAAAAATCAAAGGTATGCTATTACAACCAGACTTAGAGAGACTTATCCAGCATTTGTCTCCAGTAGGTTAGACTACTGTAATGGCCTGCTCACTGGCCTCTCCAAACGATCCTTAAGACAGCTGCCAGAACACTGCTGCTCGGGTCCTGACTAGAACTAAGAAGTATGAGCACATAAGTCCTGTGCTCAGGTCTCTGGCTCCTGTGGCTCAGAGACTTTAAAGCAGCTCTGCTTGTGAACAAGTCTCTCCATTTACCAGCACCAAAGAACATCTCCCACATGTTAGAGCCACATGAACCATCTCACACTCTGAGGACTTCAGGGACCGGCCCCCTGCTGGTGCCCAGAGTCAGGACTAACCAGGACTAAACCAGGACTAAACCAGGACTAAACCAACATGGGGAGTCAGCATTTCAGTTTTCTGCAGCTAAAACCTGTGATATTTATGTTTTGATTTGTGTGATTTTAATGTCTTTCTTATTCTGTAAAGCTCTTTGAATTACCTTGTGTACGAATTGTGCTGTACAAATAACTATAGGCCTTGCCTATAACTATATCAAGTCTATATAATTGTGTTGTGTTACTCATATATTTGTGGTAAAGTAAAACGTGGTTTATAGACATATGCAGTTACCTCTTCCTTGACTCCGTCCTCTCAGCCATGGACCCACGGACCAACCTCCAGCTCCCAGTGCCACATACCTGTAAAAGTACTCTGAAAAGAACGAACAAAACAAATATTATTTATGAATGATACAATGCTGGAATAAAAATATATTAAAATAATACCAGTGAAGGGCTGTAGGGTATCATCTGTGGCTTGTGTAGTGTTTCCTGTGTAAATCAGCACTGAATCATTCCCTCTACAGTTGTAGAGACTTTCACTGCTGGGACATCCTCCTAAAAACACTCGAACAGAACCCAGGGAGGAAACAAACAGGTTCACAAAAGGAGGAGAGTTTGTTTCATCACTTATGAGAACACCTCTTATGCAACCACCCAGACCTGTGGATGAGAAAAAAGCAAGTTTATATATTTACCTAAGAAAAAATTGAATATTTTCTCTGGGTGAAAAGTACCATGCTTGTGACTTTGACCGTCCAAAGCAGGGTGACTGAGCCCAGAAGGCACGCCTCCCAAATAAAACGGAGAATCAACTTGTAGCAGCACATTTTGCCCTTCTCCTCTCATCATGTCCTCCCAGTCATCCACAGCAGCAGAGAGAAGGGAGCCTTCTTTAGTCACTGAAAACTGTTTCCAGTCGCCATCACAATAGCCAAGCCCCGCCCACATGACGAGAGACGTAACTTCACCTTCACAGGACACAATGAAGGACAGAAAGCCCCCTCTCAGTTGCACCTAAGCAAAACAAACAAAATTGTAAAATGAATATTTGCCTGAATAAAATAAAATAAATTACACTTGTCTCAGAACGTACCAGCATGTAATTATCACTTTGTGCACTGTAAGTAAACAGTAACAGTGCGTCCAGTTGGTCAGTTCTGAATTCCAAAGAAATCTTAAAGTTCTCTCCTCCTCTGAAGACACTGCCACTTAATTCCAAGTAACCTAAAACAAGCATTGTGTTTTAATATGTTGCACATTGAAATTAAAAGAGAACCAACATTAGAAAAGCCACAAAGCGCGATATATTACATAAAAACAAAAACAACAGTCTCAACCAACCATGTCCCAGAAAATGAGCTCCTTCCCCCAGCTGAGCGGGGCAGCCCTCCCAGCTCTCGTACGCCGATGCCTTCCTCGTGGCTGAAGTCCAGTTGAGTGGTTTCCACTGTTTAAAGGGACTGTCCATCATCAGAAAATGTACATCTCTGAGGCAACCAGCGAAGCCCTGCTTAACCAGCTCTATGTCTGATGGGAGAGAAAGAAAAAGTCAATGTTTATCTTTCCACTGTGTCCACTGTAACATCTGGGAAATGAAATTTATGTTGAGCATTTACTTGCCCAGAAAGATAGTTAAAGCAGTTAATGTCCACTATCCTTTAATTGTTTGATTATTGGAGTGTTTATGTATTTTATCTAATAAAACAAATCAGTCTGGCAGCTGTCGTGATGCACAAATAAAGCTTAACTGTTTAACAGTCGGCTGAAAAATCAAAACGGTTGACTAGATATTAAATATTTTACACATAGTGTGTAGGTAAATACAGACACACATCACATACTGTAATGCTGAAAAGACTTTAAGGATTATTTGTGTGCAAAACTGAGATGTGCAGTCCAAGCACATTTTAGTAATACCGTAAGTCTAAATTATCCTCTTAACGTGCAGGGTACATATGTAAATAATAATTTACGTACAGTGGAAAAAGAGATGTGTTTGGGGTTTTTTTTTAAAGATAATGAATCTGACTGATGATTGACTGGATTCACCTAAATCTCTGCGTTGAAATGTGAAATCCTCAGGCAGGCCTCCGATGAACACGCCTGTGTTTTCTCCAATAATGCTGCTGCCACTGGTTGCAGATGCAGTACCTGAAGAGGCACAAAGAGTGATTCCCTTTAACTTTTGGTTCTAAAAAATGCTAAATGTAAACAGTGAGTTATGATAAATGTAAACTGTGAAATTAATATTTAAAAAATGAAAAAAAACACAATATTTAATATGCTTAATGTGACCTTACAGAAGGTCTGCTAAACTCACAAACACCTGAAAATATGTGCATGTTTATTCTCACATAAATCGCTTCATAAATATTCTTGTTGAAATCAGTATGTCTGTATTGAGTATTGAAGAGGTTAACCTCTGTGTTGATTGTCTATCGTTACTGTTCCTGTGGAGCCTTTTCTCGTCGCAGTGATACTGTGCCATTGGTCGTCATGAAGTAATTCACCAGTATTTGCCGTCACAGAAACTGGGGAACCCTAAAAACAAACATTTTAATATAGCATATTTATTTCATTTTAACAGCAACTGCTTGTGCCATTTATGAACTTTTAACCTTTTTCTGTGTGGGGTTTATTATGACCTGCTAATAGCTGTAACCGTAAAAATAGACACAGCATTTAGCCGTTGTTAACAAGACATTCTGTCATTTATTAAGCATGACATCATCTGGATCAGCTTTTAGCAACCACACAAGAAGTAATATAGTATCAAAAAAACTCAACAGTTTGTTCACACTTGTGCAGACACTGATTCATATTGTTGATTTAATGATTGGATCAATAGATGTATGAATGCCAAAATATATCAGGCACTGACATTTTTATTACTAGTGTTAGAACACTTAACAAGACAACAAGAGAAGAGGCACTGACTTCACACATTTACAGCAGCACACACACAGAATCTGGAGTAACGCTGGGCCAATCAGGTCTTAAATGTGTGTTTTTTACAATGGAAAATTGCACTGTGTGTCTGGCGTTAAAGACTGAATTTAAGCACTTAATCAATAGTAATAACAAATGTTTAACTAATATCTGATTTGGATTGCACACTTGGTGATTTACCATTATTTTTTATTTTTAATTGAATTGGAAAATCCCCATTATAATACACATAAAGTATAGCTGTTTATGTGCGTAACTTTCTTACGTCATGCTAAATTACCCCCCTGCACTGGTAATCCCATTAGGCTAGCTCAACAGGCTAATAGAGGGAAGTAATGGGCCCAGCTATATGTATCTAGGGGAACACTAATAAGCCGTGACACCACTTCCACTGTTAATTATCCAAACTAGCCTAAACAAAGGAAACCACCCTACTCGAAAATACACACAAATAATATACACACTAAGCATTTGAACATAGACAAATACTTTAAAAATGTGTCCAAATGAATTCAACCTGGTGATAAAAACAGCAACAGGAGTGTCATGTTGATGAGAGTAATTGCAGCAACAATGCATGTGTGTAATTAGTTGGTGGCCTGATGGAAATCTGCGTAATCGTCCCATCATCACTTTCATCATGGAAGTCGTTGACTCCTTAACCCCTCTACATGTGTCTATATGAATGGATAAAAGAAGCAGGCAGTGTATGCACGTGTGTGTATGTGTGTGTACATGTGCAAGAGTGCAGAGCTTAATTAGCCTGCAATTGGTATTCACACGAGGTAACTGCAGGGAATGAGTTAATTGCAGTGCAATTCAAACGTCGACACACTTTCAAAGTTTTTCCCCTCTCTGTGTCGCTGTGACAGGAACCAAGGGGTGTCTACAGATCCCATTTATTAACTGAGAAAAGGTTAAAAAAAAAAAAAAAAAGCTGAACTGGACATTGAAGAAAGACTTGAGAAGGTAGAAGACAAACTACTGAATACATATTTTGTTTTGTTTATAAATGCCTTCCTTGATGCCTGCCTTTCAGATGGTCACATACTTACTTGTGGATCAAAAATAAAGTATAGTTGTCCATTTTTTAGCTGGATAGCGATGAACTCTTCTTGAATTCCTGGTGAGAAGGCGGCGATCAGCAGACCATCAGGAGACTGGGTCCTGAAACTTAATCGAATACCTGAGAACCAAAGAGACACATTTAAATACAACAGAACCAAAAGGTAAAAGGAGTCAAGATGTAGAATGGTACATGAGAAAGTTTATCAGTGTTTCTAAAAAAAACACAGTTAGCATGTTCATTTCCTTCACAAAAGTGCTCGGATTGAATATACGGCTCATAGTCATTAATTTAAACCCCGTCGTGTGAAGCTTTCGTAATGTCTACTGTTCTCTTTTATCAACTGAAGACTTTGAAGTCATCCATATTATAAAAGAGAGAATGGCTACATGCATCTTCATCGGTTCAGTAGGTCCCAGTTGCACCAAAGCTCTAATCTGACTTGACTTCTTTAAATCAAAACTACAACCAGGGGAACAGATGAACTTTTCTTAAGCTTCCTATGCAACAGTGCTTACATGCAAAACACTCACACCACTTCAGCACTGCAAATAATTATTAGAACTATTTGGGATAAAATATACAAAAATGTAATAGTGTTATAGGCATCAACTAAACAAGAAGTTACAGGTGTATCTTTTTGTCAACGTTACAATCCGTGGCAGGACTAAGAATTCGTCTGTATTGCCTCTCTGTCATGTTGAGATTGGATCTTAATCCACTCGCAGATCTCATAGTGACCTGGTGGAAGTGTCGGTGTGTGTTTGCTCTGCTTGCAGCTCTGCGGGGAAAAGAAGTGTGGGAAGATCTGAGGAGTCCAGTGGAGGCAGTGGTGTGTTCAGAAGATTCTGGATTAAACAAGTAATTACTCATGTCAAACAGCATAAACTAAAATCCAGATCCCAGCCTAATCTAATCTAAAGCTTTGATAAATGTGCTCAGGAACAACCATTTACAAAAGCAAAAAAGTGCAATTTATTGTAAAATGTAACTTAAAAGTCCAAAAAGTCCATTATTAGTTGTGCTACTGATTGATCCAAATGTAGAAATATATAAATGTTTGTTTTTAAATTGCATAATGTAGTTTGTGTTTGTATTTTTTGTTGTAATTCTGAAGTCAGTTGTTCAATCAGCACAAAATGCTCCTCACTTTGGGTTGGTTAAACTCAGTTAAACAAAGAAGCTCTCCGTTTTAATGCATCTGCCGTCCCATTGTTACTGTATTTCCACTTTTTAAACCAGTCCATTCAACATTTATTACATTTAACTTTTTGTGCGAGTGATTTTGCTGTTTTGGTTGAAAGTGATGGACAATGCTACCTTCCTTAAGTAAATGATGGCATGAATGGGGAAACGGCCGTGCCTTTTACATTGAGCTTGCATCCTGTGCATCCTCCAGTCACATGTCATTTACATTCATGACCTTGTCACTACAGAGATAAGTGATGTCATGACAGATCCTAAGACATACATTATCCACCTTTGACCTTCTCCTTCTGTCACCATCACCTCTGATCTCTCCTTCTTTCTGTTCCCTCAGCTTTTAACCTCTCTGCTGTTATCTGACCTCTGCATTCACACTTTCATGCCTACAGACCAGGTACGATTTTTATTTCCTGCAAAAACTGCACATCTAATTTAACTTAATATTTGGATTGTCTCAAGGGTTTACATACTCTAACATTCAATCACTCAATCATTCATTCATTTGTGTAAACGATATACCAGCATATATGCCAAAGATATAACCCCTCAAGCCTGAAAGTTCATAAACTGCTTTAGAACGTCTGCAGCATCTAATGAATCAATAAACTGAAATGTTTTAACTTCATATGAAAAGTAGAACGTTAACCCACATGTTGATGGGTGTAATAGGACACAGTAAACACATGCTTGTCCTGTGTTTTCTGTTTAAATGCACAGCACCTAAGTGACAGTGCTGATGCTCAGCAGAACTTCCTCAATATTTCCCTCTGGACTTGTGCTACTTCACATTGACAACCTCTTAAGAGCCGTCAGCAGACAAACCTGAACACACATCCTGACAGGTGCCTCTGTCTCACATACAGAGTACATGCAAGCACACATGTCTTTGAGCTACACGTGTCATTTTATTTTAACTGTGTCTTGACAACTTATCATTGATTAGTTTTCTGCAGTTAAATCTGTCGAATAACCAATAATTGAAATGAGTAAATGAAGCAAAATATGAAGTTTAAATCTGCAGAACTGAAGAAGCGGCTTAGATGAGCAGCAAAATGTCTTTACTCTTACAATTTGTCCAGTTGACACATTTAAAATTCGTCTTTTGCTTTGGATCAGACCTGGACGACTGAGGGATTCCACAGAAAAATGAGTGAATGAAATTAAAATAACTGATGAAGATATGCACTATTTTTATAATACAATTGAGGAATTACTTGAATAGTCGTAGTCATGGTATTGTTTTCTGAATCTACGAGAAGTTTATTCTAAAACAGCTAATAAAAGTCACATGCCCAATAAATATGATAAAGAATCAGGATCGCAGTGCCGGTGTTAGTGTATTATTTCTGGTCTCTTTGTCTCCATAAACAGTGGAGGTTGTGTGCGATCATCTACACAACATAACCTGAATAACTCCAGTCATGTTAGCTCTGCGCTGGCATTAATCAGAGCCGGGCGTATTAATGAGAGCGCGGCAGCAGCTAATTACACTCATAGATTCTGCAGCAGCCCATTAAATATACAAATGACAGAATTAAAGAGCCCAGCCTCTTCTGGTTAATCTTTAAATGGAGAAAAACTAATGATGTCTGAGCAAACTTTCCCTGCGCACACTTCTCCCCCTCTCCTCTCAACAGCGACGCCTGGCAATCAATCATATTAATTAAGGAAAAATAATTTGTATCATTTAACATTTCCTTCTTTCCCCCTGATTTGCTACAATGGTGCTGCTGCAATAAAGTACATTAGACAATCTGGAAATGATCCAAGTCTATTTTTTCCTCTGTAGTGTGCATTTTTCTGTTTTTCTCTGTTCCATCTCTCTTCATTTACTCATATTTGAAGTAATATATCTGGATTAGAGGAAACGTATCCAGACCTTCCTTGTCCTAATTAGCCAAGGTCAAACCTGCCATATAGAAGTACATAATTTGTTTAAAAAGTAAAAGCTTTTGTAAATATTGTTTTATGTGGAAAAATGTATACAGCCGTCTCATTTAAATGCAGAGTGATTGATAAAAATTGAGAAAAGAGAAAGTGGTTGAGAATGGCAAAGCAGATAATTTGCTATTTGAGCCTAAAGATAAATGGACTAACATGTATTTATGGAAACCTGGACCTAAAGGGTATTCATATGAGTGCTCTGATTGCTTCTGGTAATAATATAAGTAACATTCAGATTGGTAAATATTGACCTGTTCAACATTAAGGTACCTCATTTATAACCTAGAGAAAATGTGCATAAAAATTGACCAAAAATTATATTAGTGGAGTGTCCATAAAGCAACAAAGAAAGAGGAAGATCAAGCCAAGAATATCTAATCGATGCATGGAAATCACCAAATTGTTGATACAGCTAATAGTCCAGCATCTCTCAGTGCAATAAAATATGGATTGATCTGTCACAGCAACTTTCTGCAGTAGTGCCACACAAGAATCTAAAGTTATGAAAATGATGGACTGGATTATAATACAACACTCCGAAGTATTCAATGAGTGCAGTCAATGAATATTTAAAAAATGCATTTGTCATTGCAGAGTTACTAAGCTTCCACAAGACACAAATCATTGACAAATCTCTCCTCTGTGATCAATTGACTCTTGGGGGGGCATTACACTGCATTACATTCATAATCCAATTTGGCTTTGATTTGTTCGCTGTTCCATGCACTTCGATAGGAATAATTGTCCGCAGACGATGCTATTAGTATTGATGGTTGTAAAAAGGCGATGGTTTGAGGACCGCCGACACATTGATGGTCCACAATAGATCCGGTCTCAAAGTGATTGTCTGATCCATTACCCTTTATGAAGGGGCATAGGCAAGGAGATGAGCTGCATTCATTTAATGCTAAATATCACCACTGTATCAAAGAATTCATGCAGGTCTCTTTGATACCAAATGTTATGAGTTTGTTTCAGAATAAAAGTGTTTTTTGCACTTCAAGAAATAAAAGAATGTATAGGAATACTACTCGGGAGTGTTCAGCCATAGGTGCAAAAAAATATTTGTGTTTTTAAACATTCACCTTCAGCAGTATTGTTCTGGCCTTATTTAAACTCCAGTCCAAGCACCCTGTGGTGTTTTGTATGCTGAGAATATCTTTGACCTGCCTTCCAGACATTAAATAAGTGACAAACCAAAGTGTCCGAACAATGGAAAAAATTCTTAAATAATGTGCAATATTAAATAATCAAATAATCATGAATATTTGGCTTTAGCTCTGTCCATTCAAACAGTAACAGCTCATGTTTTGAGCCAGATCATAACAGTGGTGTTTTAACCATCGTTTACTTGACAAAATCAGCTGGACCAGTGATGTTATTTTGAGTAATATTGAATATTTAATGTCTATTGGTGAAAAGACAACACTTTGTTTACAAGAGAAATGGTGTGAAATCGCGGCTTGCAGGACAGTGCAATAATCTCAAGTGGCATCACAGAGCCTCGCTGCTCAAATCCCACTGATTAGTATCAGCAGTCATTAATTATAAGCGTCAGACTGAGTTGATGTTCTCAGATGAAGCAGAACATGTTTGGCTGTGCAGCTCAACCCTCTAATGATGCTGGTAAACAGAAAGATAATTGTCCTTTAAGATGATTGGGGAAGTCATTCTAAAGAATGTCACTACAACACTGAAACACACAGCTCACTAAACGGCACTAAATATTCCCCAAAATTAAAATGGAATTAAATTAAGAACAGTGGTTTTGATTGTGTAATCAGCTGAACTTTGGCTGCTTTGCCTCTTACCTGTAAAGTCCGTATTTGTGGGAAGAGTGTCATCTGGAAACTCGTAGAAACTATTCCCTGGAAACCTGGTTCCTCGAACAACAGGAGTTTGAGGATCAGATAAAGAAACATCCATCCTCTCCAGCTGAAACAAACATAAGTGTTTGAGTGAAAGGCCCTTTAAAAACCTCCTTTTAATCTAAGTAATACTAAAATATAGCATTTGTTAACAACAGTGCCATGATCACAACAGGGTTTTGTCCTTTTTGCCCTTAATTTAGTTCTAGTTTAGTTTTTCTACAGCACCTTATAACAATAGACAGGGTTCATTCTATATTTAACAATATATTATCCAAATGCAATTTAAGAAATCTATATTGTCTGATATGCACTACATCAGCTCAAACATTGTACTTGTCAGAAAACTATCACATAGTTAGAATTAAATATTTATTGAATATCTATTTAGATGAAGACTTTTTATCAAATGGGAAAGTGCAAAAGCCTTACATACTGAGATATCAGAATACATACATTTGATCAAGGACTTTAATACATAATTTATCAATAATTACCACAGATTATCCCTGTTAACATAAATGTCCATAGATCTTATTGCATTTTCCTTAAAGGTCAAAAGGTCGTGTAAAGTTCATGAAAAGGTCATGCAAAGGTCATGTAAGGTCAAAAGATCGTGTAAAGTTCATGTAAAGGTCATATATATATATATATATATACATGTATTTCATCAAGGATATTATAACTTTAATACATAATTTATCAATAATTACCACAGATTATCCCTTTTAACATAAATGTCCATAGATCGTGTAAAGTTCGTGTGTAAAGGTCATGCAAGGTCATGCAAAGGTCATGTTGAGGACATGTAAAGGTCGTGTCCTCAGGGTGTTGTTTATTTTTGAATTTTCTCCTGCTGGCTTCGCTGCCGTGACGACAGTGACATCACGAGTTCTAAACTGAAGTCACTTTATCAGTGCAGAGCTCACTTCAGGTCATTCTCACTGAGACCTTCGTACGAGACACACGCATTTTGACAGCTCTGAGCAATTTTTGGTGAAAACCCTTTTTGACCTAGTAGTTACGATAGTAGCAACTATGGCCACTAATAACGTCTATAACCCTACATCAACCCCTAACGGCTATGAAACCTCCGGTGCTACAGGTAAAAATGCACTGCACTCGCTGAACAAAGATATTAGCAGTTACTATTGACTTTAAATCACCATTTTTGTGGAAGTATTTATGGATTAATATAAGAAACACCCAATCACCTCTGTGATGAGTGTAAATTTGAAATGAAAATCACTATGAGAATCAAAATGTTTCTTTGTTTCCTGAAATCCAAAGTGGAAAATAACTCAATACTTATCCCTCAAAACATCAAGAAATTGCACTTTCACCTTACACTGTATTTTTTCCCCCTTGTACTTGATTGTTAATTGTCCAGTGCGTATGATTTGACATGAGCCTGTCTTATCTCTCTTGTGTAGCACCTAAGCACCCTTCGGAGGTCACCGTTCTGCAGGGTCTGACCGACACTTACTCCGTCCAGGACTGGCTTGGTGAGGGCAGCTTTGGCCGCGTAGCCAAGTGCCAGGCCACGAACAGTAATCAGACTGTGGCTGTTAAGATCCTGAAAGACCAAGAGTTCGAAAACATGGAGAACGAGGTATGTGTTCGTATGTATGTTTGTATGTTTTATGTCTGTCAGGTGCTAGAGTAGCCAAAATCTCTACTGAAAGCTAACATTACAGCACAAAGTAATGGAGTAAGGCAAATAAGTGTAAGATTAACTGTCTGGACATAAAGTCGGATTTATAATTTGAAGTTAATGTAATTGAAAGGACAAAGCATTACATAATACACACAATCAAGTATTTTCAAAGCATAGATCACGAGAAAGAGACTAACTAAAAAATCTAATATAATCAGTTCATTTGAAGTGGTAGTCCAAATAAAGAGTAACCCGTTTTATTTTATGTACTTAATATAATGCTATTTGATTCACAATTTTAACTCAATGTTATGTCTTCTTAGCTATCCATGTTGGAGGAGATCAGTGCCCTCAACCCTGTCCACACTAACATTGTGCACTTTGTGGAGTATTTCAAGTTCATGGGTCAACATTGTCTGACCTTTGAAATGCTCGACACAGACCTGTTTACATTCATGCTAAATAGAGACTGTGTACCGCTCCAGCTGTCTGAGATTCGGCCCATTGCTCACCAGGTAATGAAGGATTTACTACAAATATTGGAATACAGTGCAAATGTACCAAAAAACAATCTAGTTAGTTTCACTTTCCCACTTTTTAATGTGAGAAGTTCAACCAAATTTTCACAGGACAGTTGACGTTTTATAAATTCAAATGATGCTAACTTTTTTCTCTCTTCTGTCTCTAAAGTTGTTGGTGGCTTTGGAGGCACTTAAAGGTCTTGGCATTGTGCACACTGACATCAAACCTGATAATGTGATGTTCACCAACCTGCAGGACGAGCCTTTACGAGTCAAGTTAATTGACTTTGGGGAGGCCATAAAAACTTCCCAAGTCCAACTGGGGACCTTGGTCCAGCCCTGGGGCTTCAGGTACGAGGCAACTCACACCAATGTCCGGTGTAATATATTGGCCATTGGTCTTTAAAGGAGATCATTTAACTGCAATATTAATCTCAAACAGCATTAGAATTGTACATAGTATATTTTTATTAACCCTATCTGTATGATCACTAGTAAAGACAGGATAGATGCAAAATTCCTGCGTCAATACTAACACTTATAACAATTGTAACATAGTAAAACATCTATTTCACATAAACTCTCCTTTAAATTGTGACCAGAACTAAACAAGACTAAACCAGTACTAAACCAGGACTAAACCAGGACTAGTCTGAACTTTATCTAATTGTGTTCTTTGTTTTGCAGGGCTCCTGAGGTGACACTCGGTCTTCCATACACCGAGGCCATAGATGTGTGGGGAGTGGGCTGCATCCTTGCCTTTCTTTTCATTGCGGACAACCTCTTCCCTGTACACTGCGAGTACCAAATGCTAAAGCGCACGGTGGCTCTTCTGGGACTGCCCCCAGCCCACCTGCTGCACAAAGGACTGTACACCAGGAACTTTTTTACCAAAGTTCAACCAGACAGTAAAGCATGTAACTTTTTTACCAAAGTTAAACCCTCTGACAGCACAGCATGGAGACTTATGGTACGTGTTCAGTTTGTTATCAACATTAAATTTTCTTATTACATCTTACAATTTCACTCACACGCTTGTCATTTTATAGACTCCAGATGAATACTGTGCCAAAAACATGACTCCCACTAAAGAGTCCGAGACCTACTATGACGTACCCAGCTGCCTGGATGGCCTGGCCAATGTAAGTCTCCATCCCTGATCAACACTCACACTCAAAATGCAGATCTATGTTTCCTGCGTCTAACCATTGTCCATGTTGAACAGATATATCCCGAAAACTCAGCCATGGCTGAGGACAGGAAGGCCTTTATTGACCTCCTTAAGGGAATGTTGTCCATGACTGAGGAGCAGAGAGTGACTCCCAGTCAGGCCCTCCAGCATCCGTTCCTTACAATGTCTCACCTGCAAGACACTAAACTCCAGGGATAGTAAGTACAAAGATACTCGCCATACATTTATGTTAAAACTCAAAGTCATGCACAGGTACTGATTTATGTGTGTGTTTTTCAGTTTGATGATCTCAGAGGAGTTTATGTGCATCTGTCCTGGGATGGACACCTCTTCAAGTCCCCCAGAAGTTACAGTGTGTGTCTCCAATGTAGAAATCAATGTCCAAACAGATGCTCCAGAAGCAGATGCTCCAGAAGCAGATGCTCAAGAAGCAGATGCTCAAGAAGCAGATGCTCAAGAAGCAGATGCTCAAGAAGCAGATGCTCAAGAAGCAGATGCTCAAGAAGCAGATGCTCAAGAAGCAGATGCTCAAGAAGCAGATGCTCAAGAAGCAGATACTCAAGAAGCAGATACTCAAGAAGCAGATGCTCCAGAAGCAGATGCTCCAGAAGCAGATGCTCCAGAAGCAGATGCTCCAGAAACAGATGCTCCAGAAACAGATGCTCCAGAAACAGATGCTCCAGAAACAGATGCTCCAGAAACAGATGCTCCAGAATCAGCATCTACTGGTCAAGACTCTGGCATCTCTTCCCTTTCTGGACCTACTTCCCTTTCTGGACCTACTTCATGTCAACATACAGTGCCCCCCAGCGGCTGGGATGAGCATGAACCAGTTTATTATTCGAGCAACTCTGAACTCCCAGTCATCCTCGGATTAGCAGAAAAAGCAGAGACTGTCCGAGTAGAGGACATACCCAACACCCGAGCAGCTAAAGCTCCAAAGCGCTCCTGTTTCCAGAGGATTCGGAGAGCGCTGCAGAGGGTGGCAGAGACTTTGCGTCGCCGCCTGCGTCTGCATTAATGATCAGCCTCATGATCATCATTCTTTCATTTAATCATTCATTAATTTTTTCATTTATTCATTTAATCATTCATTCATTTAATCAGTTATTTATTTAATCACTCATTCATTTAGTCATTTATTCATTTAATCACTCATTCATTTAATCATTTATTTATTTAATAATTTATTTATGTAATCATGTATTTATTTAATCATGTATTTATTTAATCATTAATTAATTTAATAATTAATTAATTTAATAATGAATTAATGTAATCATTAATTAATTTAATCATGTATTTATTTAATCATGTATTTATTTAATCATTAATTCATTTAATCATTAATTTATTTAATCATTAATTTATTTAATCATTAATTTATTTAATCATTAATTTATTTAATCATTTATTTAATCATTTATTTATTTAATCATTTATTTATTTAATCATGTATTTATTTAATCATTCAATCATTTTTATTAATAAATTCATTATTATTCCACCATTCACTTGTTCTGGTCTTGTTTTATTTTTTACACAATTATGCAAGAAGCACGGTACTCGAGTAAAGGAATGGTGAATGTAACTGGGTGGTGGTTACTAGTTGTTATGCCTGGAATTTCTAACATTACAATGATAGTCAAGATAAAATAATTAATCTTTAAATAGACAAGATAATAAAATGCATTCCGTTCAGCTCAATACCAAAGTAGGGCCTGTGAGGTTTGACCCAGCACAGGGCCTATGAAGGGCTGAGTCAAGACTGTGCTGAAAACACTGACAGATTCAAAGGGAGATCACTCTACCTCCCTAAAATAACAATAATTGACTTTTTTGTCATGAATCTCTTTGTTTTATTATTGTGTTTGGTGCTCAGTTGACTAATGCATATTCATTTTGCAAAATTTCAGATCAGGATCTATAAATAACCCTAAAATTAATTAAAATCTGCGTCCAAAAGTACAATGCCAGATGAATATAACATTATCCATAAACACTGACAGTTTGTATAAAAAATAAAAAGTGTGCCAACTCAAACCCTGAACGCTCATTTTCAGTGAAAATGTTGAAGGCTTGAAACTGGACAAAGTTTTTGCATAGTAAAAGTAAGTAAGTTGCAAAAGTACACTGACTGCATATCTAACTGACAGGAAAAGCAATCAAATCTCCATGGAGACAAGCAGGTACGGCAAAGGTTACATGTGCAATTTTAACTTGTTCTGCACCAACATAAACTTTCTTTAGCCAATAGGATTAGAACAGGCTACAAGTGAATTTGGCTTGAACTGTCTGAAGACCCTGCAACGGAAATGGGGGAGAGGACGGTGGAGGCTCTTATATGAGCATATTTGGCATTGGTTGAGAGGTAAAAATGGTTAGCATGATTAGCTGAATGCAGTGTTGTTGGGTGTGGAAATGGGAAACTGAAAATAGCAATGGTGCATGTCTTTTGGTCTGATGAAATATCTCTGTTTTTTAGACTTGGTTTCCATGGTAACTATAACTGTCACTAAAATTCCAATGGGACAAAAATAACTCTTAATTGAAAAAAAATATTATGAAGTGAGTCACATGAACTGAAGGTAGCCTATTGTGCCATAATAGTTTGGCTTTGATCAGAAAACCTGTGACAGTCACAGCACCAGCACATACAGTCAGTGTCCCTGCTGTAATGGGCCACTGAGCTGCACATATACCACATGACATATAAAACCCTGAAAAGAAAAGTTACATTACGCACTTTTAAAAGTACAGATTATAACTTTCTGGAGGTGGCACATCACCTGCATGATTCCATGGAAATAAAAAGTTAAAAGTAAAACCATCCTTCAGAACACTCTCCATGGGGATAGATATGTTTTATGCCATAGTGAGAAAGATTACAGCCAAAGGAACAACATTTCTGCTTAGGGCCCCAAGGCCACCAGAGGGCCCCCAAGAGCCCATACATTTGTATGGAGAATAATGACTGAAACATTTTTTCTGAAAACTAACAGTGCTCGGGTGTTTATACTAGTCTAAATATCCTTCTTAAACAATTAGATGTGTTTTATTTCCAGTAGCTAAATGTACTGCATACATTTGTTTTTGAGTCGCGCAGTGGTGTGAACAGCTACGTGTTTACACCTGTGTGAAGGACCTCTCCCCTCCAGGTGCACTCTGGGTACACTGAGGCAGCAAAGGGACATTTGAATGGGTGTTTTACAAACTAAAAGACTTTAGTTAGTGAAGATCAGTTTATCTAAAGTTCGGGATAATGTATAAAGAGTCCCAGAGGAAGATCATTTTGGGAACAGGACTTTTCAGAGTGGACTCGAAATATGTCCCACTTTACACCCTTGGACCTGAAGATAAAACAGTGAGGCTGGACGTGTATGATTGTGCAGACAGGACACACCTCAGAGCAGCACGAGGACAGCAGGTGAATCCGTTTATTACACTGGCATGTGCAGCTCTGCGCATGTGCAGCTCTGCGCATGTGCAGCTCTGCGCATGTGCAGCTCTGCGCATGTGCAGCTCTGCGCATGTGCAGCTCTGCGCATGTGCAGCTCTGCGCATGTGCAGCTCTGCGCATGTGCTCTCTGCGCATGTGCAGCTCTGCGCATGTGCAGCTCTGCACACTGGTATCGGTTCTTGGTATCGGCAGCCCACTGACAAGTACGAGTACTGACACCTGATACTGGTACTGTATCTGTGCATCCTACTCATTAATATGCAGATTTACGTGAAATCACAGCATTCAAAACATGACAAACATAAAAATATTGTGATCCTAAAATCCACTCTTACTTAATGTTCAGTCCTTCCAAATGATCCGATGATTATAAATCTGATACGTCCAGGCTGTTTCTCTTATGCAACTCTTAACTTGGACCACTACTTTGTACTTTTTGAGTGATATGATTTGAAGTAAGTGTACTCTTGCTTAAGTACATCGTTTGGCTACTCTATCCAATTCTGCATTTATGACATAAAGAACTGAGAAACGTCAGCCCACTTTAGTCAACTGGAACACATTAAAATGCACCAGAATTTGTATATTTTTCTAGCAGACCTTCCTTCCTTTCATGTTTTTTTACTGTTATATATACTATTATATATACTTGTGGCTATTGCTGTTGTGAGCATCTACAATTTTCAGTCTTTTTACAACTGGTTGTGATGATGTCTTAATGTTGTCAAATATGAATATGTGGCACTGAAGTGGAGAGGGCCCCCAAGGGCAAATTTAGCTTAGAGCCCCCTAAAGGCTAGAGCCGGCCCTGCTTGGTGCATAGTATTTTTGTTCATTTGACATTGAAGTAACCTGGTAAAGCGGTGGTGGTCCGTTCAGCTGAGCCGGGGGGTCCCACTGTATTTGAATGGTGTGCTCATTTACTGGGTACAGCTGAGGTGGAGACAGCCCTGCAGGAGCTGAAAATCAAAATGGGGACAACATCACATCAGCATTACTTACCATAGCTTTACTTGTAACAGTGACTTATTTCTAATATTTTTTTCCAGCAAGAACATATCTTAAGTGCCCCGCCACCCCACTTCCAAGCATATAGTAGGACTTAACTTAATTCTCATTTTCACTTAACAAGGGGTCAATTTAATTTCCTATTTCACTTTAGATGTTATATTAAATGTCCCTGAAAACATACAGGCGCGCAGCAAAGCTTGAGCATGAACCATAAATAAATCAGGAAGACAGGCTGATACTGCGAGATGAGATACATAAGAATGGAGAAAAGGGCTTAGCGTGTGATGGACTGGTGTGAAGATGGGACAGATGTGCCTGCATTAAATGTCATTCCTTTCTTGTGTTTCTGAGGCTATGTGTTTCAGTAATGGTCTATGGTGGGAGTAAATTAGCTGCCGGTGACATACGCAGAGCCAATCGTCACTGTGACTTCTAATAGAGCTTTTAAAAGGAAAAGCGGACAGCTCGCCTTAGGTGCTTCATCTTGGCACATCAAACCGTAAATTACTGCTAATCGATAGCTTACCAGTCTATTGAAATTGAGCTGTGGTGACATGTAGAAAGAACTGAAAGAACACATCAGTTTTAGGTTATGTTAACTAAAGAAATGTGTATTTTTCCATTTTTTCATGCATCTTTATTCATACAGAGCCCAATGAGAATACTCATGCCTGTTAGTGTGATTATAGATGTTTATCTCTAGATTATTTAAGTGCACTTGTGATGCCATTGCCTAGTGTTTCATTTTTGTGAGACAAAATAACCAAAGCTTTATTTTCCCATTTCAGTTCCAATGTTTTTTAGACTAGGACTAAGACTAATCATGAGATCTTGGATTAATCAAAGCTCAACATGTGAGACATGCAAGTATTCCCTTATAAAGACATTTTATACAGCGTTGTTCTCTTCTGACAGATAGAAATGGCTGATCTACTTTTTCATAGACTGTCATGAGTTCTAAATTCATCATAAGTTTTAAATTCATCACCTGTTAAACGAAGAGCAGACTGAAAGAGTGTATTTAAAGGTTTCAAACTAGAGGCTGAAGTCTGTATGTGGATTATATCTCCACAATCTAGTACAGAAAGAAAAAAAATATTTTCTGTAATTCAGTAGGATACCATATTTGTTTCTATAATAAAATTATCATTTTGATTTTAAACTGTTAAATAATTCTGAGATATGCAAGTTTTCGTCAAGCCAAAACCCAAGATTTTTATAGGTGATGACTCTTTCAATCCATGTATCATTTAGTGCATAAAGATTTGTAGCTTTCACATCACTTAAATGTTTTTTTTTAAATTTGCATTCAATGATAATTTACGATTTTTGAGGAAATTTTGGATTTCATTAAAATCTTGCTGCAGCTTTACAATCCCCTGATCAGCAGAAGGAGCACTTGCACACAGAACAGCATCATCTGCATATAAATGTATGAGGCTTTGTCTTAAAATGCAACCAATCAAATGAATGAATATAGCAAAAAGTAGTGGGCTCAACTATTGAGCCTTGTTCACACCTTTGCCTAAAGTAAAAAAAATATATATGCAAACCTATTGGCTACTACTGCCTGGGTTCTTTGCCAGATCAGCACAGACATGAATTAAGAAGTTTTTGCTTTTCTAATTGTTGATAAACATCTGTTTCTCTTTTTATGACAAATGCCCAATCCAGATCTGACCTAGTTGTGTGTGCAGTTTTCCAGGCAGCATTTCATTCTCTGTAACGCTAATGTCATCAAAGCTGCTTTACATTGAGATTCTGTTGTCGTCATTCTGCAAGACTAATCCTTCGATAACACCAGTGTTTCAATACAATGTACTACCATAAATCAATGCAGTAAATAGTTCTTCATCCTGGGACATTGTGGTCTACTGAGGTGTTGGTGTCAAGTGACAGAGTTGACACAACCATGAAGAGTTACAGTTACTTAATATGACACTGGACATGTTAACAGGTGTTAGGTTTGCAGGTAACGGCCTACTTAGTGACAACTAGACACTTAAATGGGATTGGGGATCTGTAGAGGAGCTCAATTTGACAAAATGGCACAGATGTTTAGGATTACCACTAACATCACCTCAGTATAAGAGCCATCTACAGCCACTAGCTCGTCCTGGCTCACTCCACTCCCAGCCCTGCACGTGCCCGGCCGCACCGTTTACTTTATTTTCTCTCATTTAACTCGTATCCTACAACACTCACTCAGACTATCACACACACACCTAAACCTTGACATTTCCACATCTCATTAAACTACCTTAAAGTAACACATTTTCTAAAAAACAAAAATACAAATTTAACTGGCAACAGTTGTTTTGTATATTTTTGGGTCATAGCTTAGGCCAGGTTATCACAATGGAGTTACAAACAGGAGATAAAATAATGTCTAAGCCAAAAAATGCCTCTTGAACTGCCCTCTCAAATCATTACTTTTTTTTGGTCAAGATCCATACCGCACTATCTTTAAAGGAGTGGTTAGTGGCTTTGAGATGGAGATGTACGGCAGACTGGGGTCCCGAGGTGCTCTCTTACTTACTTACTACAGTTTTCACTACACTGACTGGAGTACACCACACTGCTTTGTTTGTAGCTTGGGGTTTTGTCCTTTGGGTGAACCAGTTTCTGTCTTAAGGTGTTTGTAGGCTTGAACTAGATCAGAATTTCATGCTGCTGGGAATAGTTACACTTTTTCTCGTAGGTTCTGAGTCTCTGTTGTCCTGTTTTTTTGGGGTTTTTTTTTTAGTTCTCTCGATCTTCTGAAGGCCCATTTTAGATATCCACAAGCCAAGAGGGCATTCTGCACATGTTGTTCCTCCTTTACTTTTCCCTCTGTGCTTGTAGGAACCACTTGGTCCTGTGTTGTAATGTTTGCAGTGGATGATGTGAATCAAACAGCAGGAAACCCACACACACTGACCAATACCTGAACACTTCTACCTGGAGACACCGGTCCTCTCCTATAGTTACTGCACAATCTAAGAAGGCCAGTTTCCTCACCTTGGCCAATTCCTGTGTGAACTTGATGATCAGATCCACAGCATTAATATGTGCAGTAAAGGGTTCCTCAGTTTTGATTTTAGTCCAGTTGTCATCCACGTAGCAGTATCAATGCTTGAGTGGAGAGCCTGGAAACCATGCATTGGCCTTGTTCAAATCGTTCCATATATAATCAGTAATAGGAGAAACCAGTGAGCCCATGGCATGGTTGTGGACTTGCCTTTAGAAGTTTTCTCTGAACTGAGAATATGTAGTATTTAAAAAGATTTCCAGCAGTTTAGTTCTTTCTTTTAGCTTAGTATCCTGCAGTAGTCTTCTCCTTGCTGTCTCCACCGCTACAGATGTGGGAATACAAGTGAAAAGAGAGTTCAAATCAAAGGAAATTATCATCCCATCCAGGTCAAATTGGAGGTGCTTGACTTTGCTCACAAATACTGCTGTGTTCTCAATATGGTGCTCCATGTTGCCAACCAGAGGAGCGAGGGTGGTCTTTGTGTATTTGGGCACATTGTACATGATGGAGTCTGTGTTACATACAGTGAGTCGGACAGGGAGTCGGACAGGTACTCTCTGTGGATTTTTGGGAGGCCATAGATGCAAGGAATGGAGTCACCAAGATAGAGTCTATAATACAGGAGTCTATCAATGACTTCTTCTATCTCCAGCTTCTGTAAGCAGTCTATAATCTTCTTCTTGTACCCACTAGGGTTCAGTCATTTGTAGGTTGTGGCGTCACTGAGCAGGCTGTTCATCTTAGCCTCGTAATCGGCTGAGTTCAGGATCACAGTGTATCTCCTTTTGTCAGTTGGCAAAATGTTGATAATGTGGTCTTTCTATAGAGCAGTGATAGTCTTCCTTTCGTCCGTTACGTTGGAGGGTGAAGGTTTGGTGTTGCTCAGTGGAGCTGTTACTTTCAGTCTAAGGTCTTCAACTTCTGTCTCTGTAAGATAATTGTTTCTAATGGCAGTTTCCGCTGCTGTGATGTAGTCCACTGTGGTAAGATGTTACAGAGAAGTTCAGTCAAAAGTACCTCTTTCTCTGTCTGGGTGAGCTTACCCAGCATTCCTTGTTCACAGGTTAGCTGGGTTCATCCACATTCCTCCTGTCTCTCCAATCCCTGGGGTTATGTTGTTTTTGGAGTTGCATAAACTTTATGTGATGTGATGTGTAAAAGAGGCAATTTTTCGTAGAAAAAAACAATCCATCTTTGAACAGGAATGGGGGGCTTAGGCATCATTTATCTCCTATTTATAACTCCATCCTCAGGCCTAAATCAAAGGAAAACAATAGTGATAGCCAATATGTTAATAGGTGTGAGAGCACGCATTAGGGGCCTGAACAATGTTGGAAAATATGACTCAGACACAGTTCACACTTGGTGTAGTTATGTATAGGTATAGATAGGTTATGTATAGGTATAGATAGGTATGTTAGTTTCAGAGTATTTAGCTCCTCCCTTGAGATATAAGGCAGTGTCCGCCAGTAACCTGACCTGAAGAAGCTGCTTAGATGAACGGCAAAATGTCTTTACTCTAAAACTTTTGTCCAGTTGAAAGAACAGTGTGATACCGGACGACTGTAGGATTACACATATTTATAATAACTCACAGTTCACATGAAAGTACCATAACATTATATACTGGATATTACGTTTAACAATGTACAATCAAATTTAACACAAATATTTTGATCTTTGAGTCTCATCAGTGTACAGATGATCATGTGAAACATTGACCAGTTGTGTAATGTGTACAAGAGCGTAAATGCAGACATGTCTGACTGTAACAGAAATGAATAGAGACTGTGACACGTCACCTTTGACAAAAAACATTAGCCTTATAATAGGCACGCTCATACACACACGGTTAACAGTGGAGCAGAAAGGTTAATTTTAGCTTCTGACATGGTAATGAAGCAGCTGAATCATGGGCCAGTTCCCAGGAGCAATTGTTCGTGTGTGTTTTGTGTTTTTACAGGGACTGATGTGTCTTAACAGGCTCTTAGCGTACAGTTACATCACGCGCACAAGTACACCACTTATTGACATGGCAATCCCTTGCCATGCATATTTCTCTCCTCAAGAAGGGCCTGAGGCCAATTATGCGTAAATCAATAAAGTTCCTGTTCTGTTGAGTGGTGTTACAGTGCTAGTATGTGTGTGTGCATGTGTGTGCGTGTGTGTCTTGTTGAACAAGCCTTTATGGATGTAGGATACATAAAACATCACCATCAGTCCCTGATTAGTCACTCACTTTAGCGAGTGATCAATAACTTTTCAAAAAGACCCAGAGTGAAACAATTGGAAATGCATCAACACATCTGGATAGAGTTTCTTCATTGTGCTGGAACATCTGTCTGTGTGCTAATGTTTGGTCATGTGACTTGATGTAACTTCAGAGCTTTTGCAGATGCTGTCTGCTAAATTACAGCAGATGGAGGCTGGTTTAATGGCCCAGCCTTATATGTGCTAGATTCATCAGCACCATCAAGTGCTGTGCAAAGAGCATCTTGGCATGACAATGTCATTTCCTCTTTTAAAAAATGTGACTAAATGGCTCTGACCGCGTGTACGCTAAAAACGCTGTAAAAACATGTACAATACATGGCACATACATGGCAGATTCATCTGATTCACACATGAGAAGCTATGGATGTAAAAGTATGTAACTGCACCCAATGGAAAAGCAAATATGCCACTAAAATTGTTTTGAAATGTAAATATAAAAATATGCTACACAACATATGCCATTATCATTTCTTGTAGTTGAAACAAGGGACAGATTTGGCTTTGAATAAAAAAAAAAAAGATGACAACAGATGTGGCTGTTAAAAATACATTGCCACAGTCAGCTGGGTACAATAAGCCATATTGTATTGTACTGTATTACAGTCAGGAGAAGTCTTTAGAAAGCCTTGAAATAAACACTGTGTAAACAGATGTAGCCATTAAAAATACATTTAAAAAGTACAACAATTATAACTTGAAGTATCATTCGTCACGTGAAGCACAGAGACCAGCTTCCTGCATATCCTATGAAATGAATTTCAACTCTTTGTTAACAGATGTAGCTCAAAAGAACAAATCCCTGAGCAAGTATTTATAGATAAAAGTTTTACCCACAGTCAACACATCTATTGTCTATTCAAAAGAATATGTAGCATCTTGCCAATGAACAGATGGAAGGTCTGGTGTGCATGATATTTAAATTTTATAGTGATTCATTTTACTGCAGCCATTTACAGCTTGGTGTGACAGACTGAAGTGGAGCAGAACGGAAGAGAAAGCATAAATTAATACAATTAACAAAGTTTTAGTCCACCTACTGCATGTCTATAATCTGTCAAATGATACATGTTCAAAAATATGAAAATGCTGTCCTGTACTTCAAAAACTCAATACAGGAAAATGTGCACTTTGTGTGTTTCTCAGGCCTAAACCCATTTATTTCCTGTAATACAAACACTGACTAAAGTTCAACTACTCATTTTCTCAAAGATTGTAAGGTTGTACAAAACGCACATTTTACTCTTAAATTTAATAGTTTATAGTAAAAAAAAAAAAAAATCTATCATTATTATTATTTTTATTATTATTAACATTATTATTATTATCATCATTATTATTGGCATTATGATTATTATTATCATTGGTATCTTTAGGTTTTAGATTATTGTTCAAATGCCAATACAGTTTAAAGGACCTCGTTTCTAGGAGATGAATGTGGTGCTTACCTGCAGATAAAGTGCGTCCTGTGCTCGGTGAGCTGGTGATACACGCCGTCTTTGTGCACAGTGTAACAGAAAACATATATTCTTGGTACGGCTTTAGTCCTTCTACTGTGTAAACCGGCTGAGATGATGCGTTTGCTCTGTATATAACCTGAAACATATAAATAAAAGAGGCAAATGAATATATACTCTTGGTCTTAGTCTCATAATGAATACATTTTGAACCATTTTTTTTTTTTTTACAAAAGCCTACTGTAATTAGAATTTAGTTGTGGATAACTGGTATTCTCTATCTGAAAAGTACTTTATGGGTAACTAGTATTAAATGTGATCAAAGCAGATGCTTAACTAGACCAGACCTGATGAGGACCCCATGTACCTTTATTCTCATAAGGTCTACTTCATACTCAGTGGAATAGTTTGCCGAATGAGATTATAACATGCACAGGTTGCACATGTGACAAAGAATATCATATATAATATATCACAGCAAGTTTGCACCCATTAGTGAATGTGTATGAAAGTATTTGTATATCTGAAACTGAGTGATTGTGTGTGTGTGTGTGTGTGTGTGTGTGTGTGTGTGTGTGAGCTGAATGTTTTTAGAAATGGCGTATTTGAGGAGGGAGATGTGTTGTATTTGATGTATGTACCATATATTTGCCGGTTTTTCATGCACCTACAGCAAACTGTTACTTAACATCAGTCTGTCCAGTGACTACACGTGGAAACTAGTATTTTTGCTATAACCTGGAACCCAGGGGCGAAACTCTCAGTTTCGTCTAGGGGGGGACAACAAACCAAAAATTAGAGCTATGCTTCAAAGGGCGTTGTAACGATACCTAATCATAAATTCAACAACTATGTTATTATGATTAAGGTCTTATTAACCACTTAACGTTCCGTCGCCTTTTCTTTACAATTTTACAGCAATGTACATACACTTCTGCGTCACCCACACAAACAATCTACACCTCAAATGAAAGCTACGGCTCTCATCTTTCCGAATTTGCAAACCATTTTCACCTGTAATCACCACACTGCTGTCAGGAAAGACGTTTTAACAGAAAAGCCAAAAATTTGGATTTGGACTTCACTTTCCTTTGAGGCTCTGGTTCTGTCAAACATCAACATATTCCCACAAAGTTGGTCTCATTCGTTCCGTACAGGTCCAGAGAATATAATCAGGTCAAGAAATTATGTCCACAAAATAAATTACATCCTCCATGTCCAATCTGCTACAGTAAAGTATTCCAAATGTGAAATCTGCTCCGTCATTTTTTGCATTTCTTTTATCGATTTCAGGCATAATAAACTTAAGACAGCGCCAACTTTGTTTCTCAGTGCTAAACACACATGTTGCTTCTGATTAACAGCAAAGTTGTCCAATAAGGTTGGGGTTGTGAATCACTGGAGCCCCAGACAGCGAATCAGTGCTACAGGTGACTGAAAGTTTACGCCCCACTCTTCCCCGTGTAGAATCAACCAATCACAGAACAAAAGTTTAGTGATGTTTTCCTCTTACAGACACTGAGTAGCGGAACACGAGGATGTATGACATGCCATGGTTTTCCATAAACAGAAGGAGCAGGCCCAGTGCGCAAAGACAGTGGCCGTGTCCCAATTCGCCAAATGCAAACCCTTCAAAGTACCCTTCAAAATACCCTTCAAAGTACCGCTCGAAGTATCCGGCCGAAAATGTATAATCCTCAGTGTATCCGCCATCTTGTCGAAATGGGACATCCCTACACCACAGACCGTACTTCCACCGCTGTCTTAGCGCGTGCGTTACGTACGTTACGTACGTTACGTTAGGTACGTTACGTTACGTACATTACGTACGTTATTTTAAATTATTTATTATTATTTATTTAAATTTGATAACCCTGCGATTTTAGTAGGTGGTTATCTGAGAGAAGGAGAATGCTTATTGCAGCTTTACGCGGACTTGTCCTTTGTGTCCCTTGTGGAGCGCACACGCGCTTCATCACATTTAGCTGGAATTACGCTTTTTACCAGGGCAGAGGAGGAGTTTTGACGGAGTTTCGTTCATATTATGTTTGGCTTTAACTTTACGCGCGGACACTGCAGACTGTGACTTAATGTGGAGATTATTAAGCACAGCACGGACACTATTTCAACTCTTCAGTTTACCGGTAAGAAAATACACTGCGCTTTGGCACTTTGGCACAGACTATGGTAAAACCCAATGGCTAAAACATGAGTAAGTGTCATTTGACGGTGCCGGGGCCATTGTGACTTGTGTTGGGAACATCTGCACTGCTGTTAATTCAGTTTATTCACTGGTTCACTAACGCAGACATTTAAAGTTAAGGAAGCTAAGAGTGGCCAGGATCTGATGTTCATCTCAAACAGCCCGGTCACACTGACTGTCCAGAAGCATCTTACACTTCAGATTTTGTATCTATCAAGCGTAAACTGCACTCATCGTTCCCCTCTGGTATTGTGTCTTCAGTTTCTAAACCAAACTTATTAACTTACCTGACATGGACCTGGTTAAAGTTTTGTAACCGCTTTCCTCCTCCTCCGTTTTCAGGAGCCTACGACATTAAGTTATATATATTCACTCTTTAAAGTTTATAATATTATATTTGGCAAAGCCTGAATTTCAGTAACTTACTCTGTGTTTTGGCGAACAGAAAAAAAGACTTACACTAGTCAGCAAGGGCGGGGTCCGGACCCCCGTCTTGTGATTTCCGCCTATGCTGGAACCACACATCTTTCCTGTTTTTTTTAAGGTATTGTGTAGGGCAGGGGTCCAACTCAAATTAGCTGGTGGCCGCAGGAGGCAGAGTCTGGGTGAGGCTGGGCTGCATCATGTATTCCACAATATTCTAAAACATCACCACTGTTTTCAACCTTCATGAGGAAATATGCCAGTTCTTGCGGATTTTATGGATATACTTCTTTTGTGACGGGAGTACACAGCGTGAGTGACACGTCTGTTTGGGGTTTTACGATTTGGGGGAACCTTCTACACGCAATATGGTATCGCTGCTACTGTCCTGTGGGCCACAAAATATCGTCTCGCGGACCGCAATTGGCCCCCGTACCGCGAGTTCGAGACTCCTGGTGTAAGGTAATGTAGTATTCTTGTGCTCTGTCCCTGTCCAAATAAAACCATGCCATACATAATTCCGACACTCATACAACATTTTGCCAAATTCCAGCTGGGGTCAAACATCTCTGTAATATCAAATTGTGTAATAAGTTGGCATCTGGTGTCAAAATAAACTGTTTACTCTCAGCTAAAATAGTCTCTGACCTAAACCTCATTTTTACTAACTCTTATTTTATGATATGCATGTGACACCTGGTTATTAACAGGAGGAGCGTGAGGGCTGTTGGACTGCTGCGTGACCAGGTTAACATGGTATTCAGTGACATGTCCTCTGGCGATGACCCCATGACCTTCGGTGGAGCTCCAAGTAACTTTGAGAGAGCTGGCTGACAAAGCAGTCACTTGAGGAGGAGCGATGAACTCTGGCACTGGAAAACATACAAATGCACTATTAAAACTTATTTAATTATGAAAAATGAAACCACAAACAGTGAATGAGTGTAACTGGCAACCAAACAATGCTATGACAGTGTGTAAATATCCATCTTTTGATAGTGTCTGAGAAATATGCTATAAATGAAATGTAATTCACAGCACACGCACTGACAGTCCCATTTCGCTCAGCAGACAGAGCAGAGCGCACACAAGCCCTGACACTCACTAACTGCGTAAAAATGCTGTTATCATATGCTTGTTATCCAGACATACAGCTCAGAGTGATGTTAGAGGCAATCGTTTAGTCCTAATGAGCCATATCATCTCTTTGAAATTCAAATACTTTAATGAGCTCCCCTCCCCCACATCAGTCTGATTTCCTCCCGTATTTATCATCTCTAGGATTTTTGTTCTGGCCAATCATTTTTATTTTCTTATATTAATGCAATTATACAAAGTAAAATGCACTGCCGTTTGGCCGTGATCATGAACAATAACACACATCTCTGACATTTGTTCATGTTAACTGAATGATTAGAGAAACTTGACTCTGGAACACAACCAGTTTGGCAATAAAATACACACAAAAAAATATACTCACCTCCTTCCATTGTACGAGCTGTGGTCCACTGTGATGTGACACTTCCAGCCATGTTGGAGCTCACAACTCTTATTTGATACGTGGAAAAGGCCTGTAGGCCAGTTATCACGGAGCTGCTCTCAGGAGGGGGAATAACGCTGCTGTTGGTCTCCGTTATGCGGGACATGCTCAGGTCCCACCATCCAGAGCTTGTGAACACCAGCTCTTCAGCCGTTTGACTGGATAGGTTGTAAGATTCAGAGGGCCCCCGCAGAAACACTTCATATTTCGTTATGACTCCTGCAGATAAAGTTAACATTGCTGTAATATTTTGGACATATTTACATGTCATCTCAATACAGTAAAACGCTGTAAACATGTGTAAACAATAGCCTCTATGTTAGTGCATTTTCAGTCATTTAATTGTGCAGTTTTCAGTACTTTATCTTAAAAATACAGAATAAATTTAAGCAGCAACAAGAACAAAGGCTACACAATAAAAAGCAAAAATAGAAAGTGTTAAAATAAATTGCTCGGTAAAAAGTTGAGAAGAAATAAGAGCAAATACATATAAATACATACCATTTGGCTGAGTAGGAGGCTCCCATGAAGCGTTCAGTGTGTGAGGGCCCGTGGTGGTGACGTTGGGTGGAGGTTGGTTCTGTGGAGGGGCTGAAGCTGTCAGCAGTGACAGAGGTTTGGAAACAGTGCATCCCCCAGAAGCACAAGCCTGTGCAGGGGATTTTACATGTAAGAAGACAGCACAGTAGCGTAGCACAAAACAAGTGATAAAACAAACACATAATTGTTCTATATTGAAGAGTTGTGATCTTTACCTCCAAATAAGCTGAATATTGGGTAAAGGGCATAAGACCATTTGCCACTGCCTCTGTGGATAGCCCTGCGTAGTGGAGAAAATGCTCACCATTAGGCTCTATGGAAAACAACAGAAACCTAGAAGAAAAAAAAAACATTATTATGATTTTCTTTTAATGTTTTTTGCGTAATGTGTCTCAGTGCATCTTACATACTTTTCCACAGGACCTGTATCATTTGATGGTGCACTCCAGGCAAAGTGCGCACTAGTAGGGCCTGGTCTTCCCACAAGCTTCAGTTTGAGCTCATCTGCAGAGGGAGGTGCACCTAAGGTCTGGCACGAGACTGACGCGCTTATTGTTGACCCAGCCACATTGGCGGTTACTAGCCAGTAGGTGTAGTTAGTGTAAGGAGACAAATCTGTGTCTTCAAATGATTCATTACCTTCAAAGGGATATTAAAATGGTTTAATTATGCAACAATAAATGAACAGATTTGGGGATTTTATAGGCTCTAGGTGGATACTTACTAAATGGATAATGACTTTGGATGGTGTGCCGCAATTGCCCATCTCTGATAAGTGTGTAGTTAAGTTTGTTTGAGTATGGGGAGTCAGGTGGCCGCCATGTAAGCCAAACAGTGGAATAATTGAGGGAAGTAGCTATAGGCGGAGGCTGCTGAGACGGGGCTGAGAAGACAAAGAATATTCAAGAATGTTCAAATTACAGAGTCAGCATAGTGTATGATTGTGTAAGACTCACCTTTGCTGCAGCCATAAGGGTTTTCTGCATCCAAATAATGTGATCCAGGTTGGCAAACATCACACCTGTCTCCAGTTACCAGCAGCTTACAGACACACACCCCTGACTCTGGGTGGCATGAACCGTTGAGGCTGCCCACTGGATCACATGCACATGGCTGGCACCTTCACATGCAAGAAAGGAGGTAAATAAAAGGCTAATAAATACTCAATAACTATTTAAAATATGTAATTAATAAATATAATAATGAATTAAAACATATCTTAATACTGTTCAAAAGCATTTTATATAACCACACAGTCTATGTATAGATATAGGAAAATCTAGAATTCCTCTTTCATTCTAGTAATTAGTTTTTAGGGTTGTTTTTTTTTTTTTTTTTTTTTTTTTGTTTTGATGCAGTGATTGGATCCTTTACACATGTTTTATTAAAGGCAACACAATTAACCCCAGAAAAGCCATTCTTCTCTTATAAGACTGTGTGAGCAGTGTGTTTCTGCAAGAGTGACAGTGCTGTTGTCTGGGTCAGTGGTGTGGTGTTACCCTCTCTGTGGCTGATCAGTGGGTGATCATCCGGCCAGCTCCCTCACACCTCTAACCACTCACACAGACTCACAGACATGGTACATGTGCAACACAATATGTTTGGTGGAACACGTCTGTCCTAAATCTTCCAGTCTCAGACACATAGGCACTTATACTTATCAACACTGTTTATGCATTTTTAACCACATTTATCCACAAAATTTGTCCTCATGTTACAGTGGTCCCACACACCCAGCTTCACCTTCTACACTGTGGTGTGAAAAGTCACAGTCTGGTAATGAAATTGGTTGTGCCAGTCTGAGCTCACAGACTCTTGAACTCCACATACACACAGTGACACCACCTTCACTCTTCCTCCAAGGACAACCAGAACATCGACAACTGACCCATTTCCTCCACAAAATGTGGTGTGTCTCACTGAGCAGCATCAGTTAGTGCTTTGCCTCAAACCTTACTTTACTCCACATATAACCCATACATTGCATCAGCGAATGTGATAGAAAATGTATGTGGTGAAAAAAAAAAATGAAAACATTCACCTGCCAGTGCCAGGGTCAAATCCAAAGTACATGTCTAGACAGTGCTCACAGCGCCTCCCTCCTACAGAGGCATGTGCACACAGACACTGTCCTGTGTGGCTCTCGCAGGTGCTCTGCTCTGCTCCAGAGGGGTGGCAATCACACCTCACACACACACTGCTGTTTGGTGACAGGTAAAACCCTGGAGAGAACACAGGAACTATTTATTTCACTACTCACAAATACAATTAGGACATACTCTGTGCCACTTTTTACATATAAGCTTGAGGGAAACACTACTAACTGGGTAAAATCTATAAATCACAAATTTCTTATTCATAATTAAAAGATTTTTGACTGACCTGGTCTACAGCTGCTGCAGTCTCTTCCATGGCGTGTGGACAAACAAACACATTGACCTGTGCTGCTATCACACACTGATCCATCCATTGTCCCACTGGGGTCACAGCTACAAGGCACACAGCTCTGGGACCATCCACCTGAAAGACAGGACAAATATAAGCTCAAATATTGGACTGCTGAATGAGGACAGCTGAATATTACATCAAAGAATATTGTAAACATTTCTGACTTATGGTGGATGCGCTGAGGTTGTAGTAGTTGCTGGCGCAGTTATTGCACTGTGCTCCCTCCACTCCTTCTCTACACGGACACTGGCCTGTGTGAACATCGCAGGTGGCTCCTGGAAGAGTGCCACTCAAGTCACACACACAAGGAAGACACCCAAAGGAGTTTCGATGGTCCAAAGTGTGGTAGCCAGGTTTACATGTGTCACAACCACGACCAAAAACGTTCTCCTGAAAAAATGCAACTTACATGTTATTTTTCAGTTTTTATTCTTTATTGTTTATGTGTGCTTATTTGTATTGTACTTGCAGAAGAGCTCACTTGCCTTACAGACACATTGTCCTGTATGAGGATCACAGATTGTTCCAGTTACAGTCCCGTTTTCAGAGCAGTTACAGGGGGAACAGGACTCCTCCAGGCCAAATGAACCGGCTGCACAGGAGGCACAGCGGCGCCCCCCCACACCAGGTCTACACTCACACTGCCCCCCCTCCGGCTCACAGAACACACTCAGAGAACCTGATGGGTCGCAGTCACAGGGGACACAGCCGTTTGGGTGGGACAGGTTCCAGTACCCAAACTGACATCGGTCACAGGACAGACCTAGGAAGAGAAGAGAGAGGTTATGTTTGGAAGAATACTTAGAAACAATACAATAAAACTGCTTATACAAATTCAAACAGACAGATTTCTACACTGAGGATAAAAGCTGTGAGAGGTGAGATACTTATACATTATTATTATTATTAGGGCTTGTCCTTCTGCCTCTGAGTAATCATACCCCTCAGGCCAGACTCAGAGGGGAGAATGAATAAATTAACCATCTACGAGCAATGAATAAAACGAAAATAAATGAGAGAACAAAACAGAGGAATGCAGAAAACCATTAAAGCCATAACAATATAGTCCAGACCTAGATATCAAGCAAGAAACTTCTAATTTTATAACTTATAAAGTTAGAACCAGAAAAAGCTTTATTGTTAGTGAACAAACTGTGGATTGGCAATGTGGTCCAACATAAAACTATGAGTAATAATATTAAAATATAAACAATGATAAAATGCAATCCACTAAACATAATGAGCCTTTCAAATACTGACAGTGGCAAAAATTGTAGAACATACATATACATTTTAATTTCTACTAGAACACTAACAGAGCACTAACAGAGATAATGAATGTGTTTTGTATCTCGCTGAAACAAAACATGGGGTTGTTCTTTATAAAGGAGCAGCATAAAAAGTTAAAGGCTATAATTTGGCTTCACCAGAACAGCAACATAAGTTGGCTTTGAGGCTAGTTAAATTATGATATGCAGTCCAAGAGAACCGAGCTTATTTGAATATGCCATACGTATTCCATGACAGGCAATCTGTCCCTAAATGGATGCCTGGGGGCAGCACAGTCACCACAGCCATTTATGAGGGTGCGTGGGTTATATGCAGCTGCTGTGTGCACGTACATTCACATCAGCTCCCTCGTTACTCTGTGTGTGTCCCCAGATGTATGTCTCCCATGTAGAGGAGGCCAGACACTTGGCATTTCCCCTAGTCTGCCCACTTTAATGATTTTATAGATATGAATGTATTTCTGTCCAAGGCTCATATATTATAGTCCAGCAGCAGGTGAGTGTGTGTGCCCAAGGCCTGCAGATAAATATGCCAGATGACACATGCCCATAATCCGCAGAAAATATGTAGATATTATTTCATATTAACAAATAATAATACTTGCACTTTATAAATAAACAAGAAAGAAATCGAGGTCTGTTGAGTAAATTCAATGAAATTCTTCTGGCTAAATTTAAGATAAGCATGCTTAGCTAAATTTACAGAGAATTTCCTTTATAAAATATTGAGATGTAAAACATGCCAGGTGAGAAAACGCTATAACATTTTGTATTTGATCATTATGAAAAGGAAAAAAAAGTGTTTAAATGACTGCTTGTGTGGATATGAGTGTGTGTTTTCCGGACATGGCCCAGCTCTTTTATCAGTAGCCAGCTGGTTAACAGGCCCATGCATCACCATTTCAAACGCTATTATGTACACATCGCACTCTCCCACCTTGTTATGGCTGTGTGCGTTATTGTACCTTTGTGTGTGTGTGTGTGTGTGTCTGTGTGTGTGTGCGTGCGTGCTTGTGAGTGCACATTTCAATTTTGTCCTTCTGAAGTGTGCCTGCCATTGCTCTGCTCAAAGTATTAGCTTGGCAGTAATAAATTGCCATAATCAAATCTCATTTCTGTAAAATACCTGTGGGAACAGCCAAACAAACATGCGCAGAAAAAGGAACGTGGCCCAGTAAAAATACAAGGGGTTGCAGCCGCAGCAGTAAGTTTTAATCAACTTGGCAGTGAATTAAAGAACTAAATATTTGCTTAGGCCTTGATGACATGTTGTATACTTGAGCAGCTCCTAAATATGTTTTTATGCACAGCAAGAGTCAGAGAGAAACTCACAGCTGCTAGTGCGTTCAAATATAAATATACACCTCCCTTTACTTTTCATCTACTGTAGGTTCATCATACACAACTGTGGCCCTCATGATACCATACTTTGACTGAATTGTTTTATATTTCATACAATTCTGCTTTGAAAGTATTTCCGGGCTTATGGCTCTTATTTCATCCTCGGTATTGCGTTTTAAGTCATTTATTGTCTGAGGTTTATTCACAAATCCCTTTTCTTTAAGGGATCCCTTTTTCCCACAGGAAGAAGCATCTCTGGTATTAAAATGTCGACAGTAACACCGCTGGGTTTGTGACTCAAAAGTACCACTGTACAATGAGGGTTCGTTCCTCGTGCTGTATTTGCTCATATCAGTGTCGTAAGGGTAGTTCTAAATGCTCTGAAAAAATTAAATAAAAATATTTAGAAATAAAAGAGAGAAAGAATTTTTTTTCAACTGTCAGTGACTTTTGGGTCACCCTGTAGATGATGAGCACCTTCTTGAGTGAATAGAGCTATGTACCTGTAACATGAGGTTTACAGGGGCACTGTCCTGTGTGTTGATCACAGCTGAGGCCCTCCTCTGCTGGCAAACTCATGGTGCCCATCTCACTGCAGTTACATCGAATACAACCGTTTGGATTTGATGTGTTAAGTCCATACCAGCCGAATAAACAGTCTGTGCATCGTCGACCTGTTACTGCAGGTTTGCAGTAACACTGTCCTCCAACCTAAAGGCATCGGACATGGTTAAACAAGGAAAATACTACTTTTTTAGCTACAGTTTATTTGTTGACCTTTAAAGGACATACCTGTGAGCATATCTCACTTCCATTTACAGTACCAGCAGTGTGACAGTTACAGGGCTGACATACATCAACCAGAGAAGGATCAGACCCCTCCCTCCTGAAAAACAAACTTGCACACATCTCGCAGTTCCGTCCTTATAAGAAGAAAAAACAAAGAAGTGTTAAACAATGACAATACCAGGGCAAATGTAAAAACAGAGCAGATGAAGACCTGTAGACAATGTGGTAAATGTCCATTTTTACCTGAGGTGTTGTGCAGGCAGTGGTCGCAGACACCTCCTCCGCCCCTGTAGTGTTCATCAGGGTGCTCATCAACTTGAGCCTCATAATGACAAGAAAAGGCGTGGCTGTAGCACTGACAAGGACGACAGTTCATTGGCTGGAGCTGATTTCCAGATCTGAATGGCTTGTCATTGAAGAGCGGTGCACAACGTTGGCACTGTCAAACAAAACATTCACTTTTCTTTTTTTTTTTTTTTTTATCTTATTGTTTCAAGAATTGTATTTGATTCTTATTGTAAAAAGGTCCATGGATGTCATATTTAAGATCATCACGACATATACAGAATTTAAAATGCAGTGTTTCCAGACCACATTGACTTGGATGTCTACCTTATAACCAACACCGCAAAATTTAAATCTAACACAAAATTCTAGCATTTTGACAATATGTTATTATTTATTTATAAAACAATCAGGAAGATCATCTCACTAATGTGTAGTGACACGTAACAGCCACCCTTCTCAGCAAGGTTCACTTTCATGTCAAAACAAGCACAGCGAGGTGTGAGGAGGGGTATAAAAGAGCTACATTAAATGCATTTTTTTCCAGCATGGGGAAAGCAGACACGAAGCAGCAAGTATAAGCTTTGATTTAGTTCAACAGTCAGTACAAATTATAGTAGACAACGGGGGCATCAAATGGTGGGATTAAAATGTATTAAAAAACACAGGAGTTCGTCCCATGTGTGACACATGCAGCCTGCGTCTGCTCTGTGTAACAAACGGAGGAGGGGGAGGGTTAGCAGGGAAAGAATGGGACAGACACAACAGTATATAATATTAGCAGTGTGTATACAAAACACAGAAAAGGGGATTAAATATATGACATTAAGATCAATGGATGATCCAAAGAGCAATATAATCAGTGCTTGTGTGTGTGTTAAACGACGTCTGTTGAAATGCACTGTTGTGGTAATTGGTAGGTCCTGAGAAAGTACTATTACAGTACCTTTTTTTATTTTTAAAGCACAATTGTTGTCAAAACTCTAAGAATTCTGTAAACTATATGTTTTTAGATAACATGGCCATAACATGTGCTCATCCTCACAGCTCAGTCTGTGGCTCATCTGGAAGTGAACATGAGGCTTGTGCTCATGTAGTTGTTAGTAGTCGTTTGTCTATAGGCCCCACATAGAATATTGACTGAGCAGCATATTAAATGGCCCCTTTTCCTAAATTTTGTAGATTGCAATCATACATCTTTCATTATCTCAGTTTGTGGCATATTTGTCTTAGCCTTTATATGTTGAGCCATGAATACATGCAAGTCCATTCCCCATCCTTCAGTCCTTTTGAGAGCCTGTATAAATGTATTTCTACCACTACTCTACTGCCAGTTAGTTCTTAACCCACTTCTCCATGACTTTAACGTCCCCCAACTGTGTGTTCTCACAGCCATTGTGAGTATGTGAGTGGGAAATATTACCATACTAAATGAAAGGGATTTTTTTCTTTCTTCTCTTTTCTTTTTATTCAACATTGCGTTACCTTCCTTCTCTTTTGGCCTGCTAATTAGTCGAGGGACTCGTGTTTGGGAGTTAAAAGATGAGCACACACGTTCATTCTCTCTACATACAAAAGGATTGCAATGGCACTCCATCAACAGCACACAGTAGAGGAAGGATCTGCATGTAAGGCACTTGTAGATTATTTTAGTACTACTTAGATTTTTAGAATAAGGCATTTACTTTACCCAGGTTAAATTTTCATTGCATACGTGAGTAAAAGTAGTTGAAAAGCTCATGTTTTTGTTGAGAATGTTCACTTCAAATACAACAGTGATGTGGTAACTTCATTACACATACAGTTCTACACACATAAAACATGTTATTGAATAAAATAGTTTCCATAGTAATTTCATTTTAATAAAATAGATACACAGATAAATACATTTGCCTGTGGAGCCAGCATCTTATATTTATGGTAAAAGCTGCTGAGTGAGGCCTCTGGACTAATGGATGTAAGGACATTCAGATGGCCTGTCACCAGCACCTGTATTTGTGTGTGAGTGTGTGTGTGTTAATCTGCTGGGGCAACTCGTCTTATCCTAAATGCCGTGACCAATTTCACGGTCTCACTGGAAAGGTCTTGCCACTAGAGTGTGTGCGCAGCAGTGTTTGTGTGTGTGCGTGTATTGTGTATATCAGATGTTAACCCGGTTAACCTCAGAGCAGGACAAAATCTGCTGTTCAAGCAAACTCCGGCAAAGCAAGACCCCGGACAATGCTACTTAACGTCAGTAGCCATCAATATCTGTGTATGACACGCACAAACATACACACAACACGCAGCTTTCATTGTACTGCCCATACATGGGATATCCAAGACAAGCATGGTAAGTTTTATAAATAAGGTATAGAATTTATGGGAAAATAAATGTGAGTACCAGATCAACAGAGTGTATATGGACTAATAAAATTCAACCTTTAACTAATCTACTAAACTACTGTTTCCCCTCTTGAGTGCCATCTCCTCCAAAAGTAACATCTGGTTTCTATATACACAGTGCACACTTTGTATGTTACCATTTTTATCACTCTGGTAGTGATTCTAAACTGAGGCCTACCTGGCAATCACTCCCACGGTCACTTATCAATATGAATCACTGAATGACCAGTGAACAGTCCTGTCTATAGACACACTACTTACTTAAAAAAAAAAAAAAAAACACCAACAATCTTTTGCTTTCTTAATAAATGTCTATGCCTATATGATGTTATGTACTGTATGTAATGCATGCTATATCTTTGTGACATGAGCGATGCCATCAGCTGTGGAGAGGTAGAGCGAGAGTGACAGACTCAGAGATCATGTCTGACACAGAGTGCACAGACAGAGAGGAAAAGAATCAAAAGAGAAGTAAGAGAAAGTAGAAGAAATGGGTGTGCACTCCGGTCCATGTGTGCTTAAGGCTGCGCGCCAGTTAAAGTGTCTGTGCTCGGGCCCCCGTTGATCATCCTGACACATGTCTGAGCATTTCTGTCACTTTAATGTCACTGTGGAAATTCTCCAGATTAGCCGAACATCCGTCATGGAGCAGGGCCGATCCAAGTCAACAGAACACATGCAATATTAACAGCTAATATTCCCCTCAGCCTTTTATGTTCCAATATTATGGAGACAGACAGAGAAGGTACTGAATATTCACTCAGAGGTAAGAGGGGCTGGTCGGGAGGAAAGTACTACATACTGCATGAACCTGGATAAAACTGCTTACAAGGGTGTATTTCGGAGTAAAATAAGAAGATCAAATATTGAGCAATAAAGAATGGTGGTAGAGGGCTGCTTGGTGAAATAGAGCGAAAGACAAACAGACAGAAGAGCTGATTACACATGCAAGCTTTGGGAATGTCATTGTTCTAGTCAATTTGAGACATTTTTTAAACAGAAGCCCAGGAGAGAAAGCAGAACAAGAAAGAAGAGATGGGGGACGTGTAACTTCAGAGAACAGCAAAATAGAACATTAAAACTAACCAGGGAGCATGTCTATTATTCACTAAATATAACTACAAACACTTAAAAAAGATCACAGACTGCATAAGAGCAACAATAAGGCAACAATAAGAGGGCGTTCAAACATTTGTGACAGACACGAGGTTTGAGCTTGTCCGATGTCCATCAGTAGTTGTCACCTGACGCATGCAGACGCCTCAATCGTTCGTTTATGAATGATACATAAAGTGCTGAATAATATAAAAGGCTAAAGAGTAGGAGCAGTCAAAGTGAACGTGTTAATGATTTGTAAGCTCCACTAATATTACCTGGCTGCATTGTAGGAAGCCCGCTTTAATAGTAATGTCCACACAGAGGTCAAGTTATGTTAGAAGAGACACAGTGTTGGAAGAAACAGAAACATTTACTGTATAAATTAGGCTGATGCACCTGATTTAGAGGCACAAAAAGGTAAGTTGTGTTATCTGTCATGTGATTTTTGGACGGTGTGATTGTCAAACAGAGAAACACTCACGTATTTTTCTTTTTTTTTAATGTGAAGTGTTGATTTTTACTCACGTTGTTGCCCTCTGTATGACTCTCAGGCAGACATGAACAGCGATAGGGGCTCACACTTGTATCACAGTGGTCTGCGTGACCGTGGCATTCACATCTGCACAAAGGAGCACAGCGTTTATAACAGACATAGAAATAACACTACTAAACAGATAAAACATGTGCAAAACTGGAGTAAAATGTACAACGAGATACTAACTTTCCTGCGTTCCCTCCCTCCACATTCATGAAACTGCAATAGTGCCATTAGGACGTCGACATTCAAAATTTATAAATGACATCTAAAGAATTACTGCAGCCCCATAGCAGGTAGCGGACAGCTCCGTCTGCCTCCTTCTTCATTTGACCACACAGATTTACACACACATGCAGCGTGACACAGATTTAATTATTCATTCTGAAATTTACTTTGGCTTTTTCTTGTATTTGTCTGTCTGTGTGGCCTCGTTATGCCACATACTGTTACACAATGGACTGGAAATCAACCAAAAAGCAATCAACACACCAAGGAATAGTTCACCTTTATCACAATCAAATTAAAACCGCAATAAGAAAGGCTGCAATGTTGAATGTGCAGGTTCCGTCACTTGTTTTGTCTCCTAGGAGGTGTTTCTGTTTTGCCTGGAATGTTCCACAGTATGACATTAAACTTATACAGTCAGAAAGACAAGAAGGTCAGATCTATAGAGAGTAGACAATACTCACTGTAATAATGCATGTTTTAGCTTAACTTTTATTCTTTTAACCATAAAACCTGTCATTAAATGAATTAATAAATAAAAAATACTTAATTAAATTTAATTAAAATTAATTAAAATTAAATTAAATAAATACATAAAAACTATAAAACAACAAAATAAAATAAAATTTAAAAAAAATCAACTTTTAAAAAATAAATGCAAGATAGACAAGTTTTATACCATGATGTGGAATATTCAAGACAAGGCAATAACATCTACACAGAGACGTTACAGTAGAAGTTACACAGTGCACTTTAAGGTCTTTTGCAAAAAAACAAAAATGTAACAACTGTATTGTGTTGGGGTTGGGTTGAGGGCTTGTGGTTGTAAAGTTATCTGACTATGTGACGCTAACACTGTAACCGAAATCCTTAAAACGAATTACTCACGCTTGACGAGGAAACAACTCTACCAACTCTACCAACTCTAACAACATAATACAGCATATCCCGATACATATTTAGAAAAATCAGACGGACTAAGAGACTGTTAAACTATATGGACCTGCAGCATAAAACATTAAGTGCTGCTCTACTGATTGATTTATAAATTAGCAATGAGGAAATAATAAGAAACATATCGTGCATATCCTCATGAATGCAGACAGCTCAAATTCTAATGAAGTATAATGATGCCAACACAGGGCTTTGTGCAAAGAATTAGACGACAAGTGGAAGGTGCATGGATGGAAAGACTGAGGGTTCACGAGAGCTCAGACAGATTTCAGTAACAAATCTTTGTTTATGCCACTTCACTGTAACAAGCTGCCAATTAACAGAGCTTAGAGGAGTATGAGAGAGTTAGAGATGATTGCCTCGTGCATAATCCTATAATTACCACAGTTTAAAAACACTGTCAATTTAATGGGCAGATGTGCTCAATAACTTTACAGAGTTCTGTTGAAACTTGTCAAATGGCGAAAATGTGTTACACACATAAGTAAAACACACATACCTCCCACTAATAGTGATCTCCTTGATTGTGTAGTATCGATGTCCGTGGTTCACTCCAGTTTCTGTGGTCAGGTACTGTCCAGACAGATGAACTCTGACCTGTGTGGCATACACCATTTTCTGCAGGGCAGGTGTGTTGTAGAAGTCATTGTAACCAGGCCTCAGGTTTGGTTCAGAAGTCAGAAGGCTGAACGTGATGTTTCCACCAGAATACGGCACCTCACTGCAAAGTGAGCGTGACGATGTTATGTGAAACACCATTCACTGTTCTCTTAAATGTGCATTTTAGCAAAAAGCTACACTTTACAGTCAAGGGCCTGGCCTTAAGACCTAAACACATGGTTTAATCCGCATCTCACTGGGAATAACACAATGAAAATAAGTGAATGAAACCACAGACATGTTTACCTGGGTAACGTCAAACAGTTGACAGAGTCTGGTCTGAGTAAAGGTCCATTATTGTCCATTTGAAACATGCTACAGTTTCGGGCCATATACTGCCAGTCTGACCAGGGCTCTTCAGTGGCGTTTGGATTCTCTACATGAACATAACGTCTTTGGAAAACTATCTTTTCAGGCAAAAGGCTTCCAAATTGAATGATCACATAGAAAACCTGAGGAATACATTGATAGAATTAAATACAACTAACTCGTCTTCTGTATTTTCCTCTTACCTGTTCTGTATTTGCTCATACCTGGTACTGTCCATTCAGCAGATTCACAGAAATTCTGAGACCTTCATCCAGCTCCTGTGTAGTCATAACCCTGGAGAGCCACCTGGTGCCCATGTCGTGGTCATTTAAATAAGTGAGTGGGTGGGCGTTCTCATTTAGTCTTGGTGTTCTGTCATTTGTGGTGTCTTCAACAGCATTAGGGATGCAGTATCTGTAAATACATTGACATTAATAGTAAGAATATCAAATATAATGGTGCTGATTATAAGTAACCAACTGCTCCACCTATCCACTAAAGGGTGGATTCTGGGATGTGTGGGAGGGCAGCGGCACTCCGACTGCACGTGGACCTTAGGCAGAATTCCTGAATACAACTCCACAATTTCCCTGTTTAAAACAGAAAAAAGAACAAATTTATATTTATTTCCTCATCAGTCATTATTTTTTTCATCAGAATAATCAAATTAATTCATAATTCCTCCTCACAATGTTTATTTTAGTAAATAATAACATGTTGATCATTATTTTTAGGGTGTAAAATATAACATATACATTATGCATCCAACATAGTGAAAAGAACATTAGTTTCCTTTTATGCCTAAAACACTCTTCTTGCAGCAGTGCTCATTTATGTCCTCACGCTGCCCTGTCGTAGTCCACTCAGCTCACCTGTTGGTCAGAGTGGCAGGATAAAATCTAAAGTCCTGCATGTGCCCAATGAACTGATTGGACCCTGGAGAGAAGAAAAGAGGAGAGAAAAGAACATAAAGAATGTGTTAATGGGTTTGTACTGAAGCAGTGTTTGAGAGGATTTCACAGTATTTAGAAGATTATCTTATCAGTTCAGTGGTACCAGCTGAGTGCGGCTGCTACAGCTGCTCAGGGCCATGACAAATAGCCAATCGAATGGCTCTGTCTGAGGCTACATCACTTCCCATTACAAGCCAACATGGTCTCACAAGAGCTAGTTTGTTAGTCTCTGTAAAGCTCTGAGTGAGTGATTCAACCAACCACAGTGAAGTGTGAACTTTCAGAAGAAGCAGGTGCCTTTATTCATCTCTTAATACCATTTGAAAAATAAAAAGTAAACATGAATCGTGATGAAATTGAAAATATTTCCCTAACTGGAACATACTTATTTATAAAGGAAGCATTTTATAAAGGTTCTATTAAATTGACCATGATAGTAAGCCATGTTTTAACTGGACTGTACATAAACCAAACACCTTAAAAACACAAGTAAAAACATATCTTCAAATACATATACACTGGGACCTGCATCAATGAGGCTCACAGCAACAGCGACTGATCCTGGTCCAAAATAGCCCCAGATTTGGTGTCTAGCGAACTTCTGTAGAGTCTGAATACAACTCTTAGAAAGTGGATAATGTCTTAAGCGTCGACAGAACCTATGCCACAGCTGTTTGTTCACACTGTGCTTTCTGCAGTGTGTATTTACATGCTTCTGAGAGACGCCTGGCAATGACGGGCAAATCCCAACTCTGAACTGGTGTGATGATGTGTGCAGTGTAGGGGGTAACGTGGGCTCTGTATGAGTGTAAAACAGAGACTTAGAGGATCCAAGAGTGTTCCAACAGTGTGTAGCTGCGCAGCTTTAGGCTTTGGCACTGGATTCCTTTAGCGTGTGGAAATGGGATTATGCTTTCCTTTGAAAAGCACTCCCTCTATTGTTACTGAGATGATGCAAGGTAAAGACTTTAATTCTCTTTTCACAGTGTAGGTCTCTGTCTGCGATTTCTGTCACTCGCTGCTGCTTCAAGTCGCCTCTCATTCGTTGCTTAAAAGCCGAAAAAAACCCTACAACGTGTAAATTGGAGCTGCCATTTTGCCAAATACAAAGTTGACAGCTACATTACCGGTCGTGTTCGGTAAAACAACTCAAAGAAATAAACAGTTTTGAATTAACAGGGTCTATTCCAAAACAGATTTAGTCATTGATCAATACATCTGATTAGCATTTGCATAATCAATCCACTGATCAAAATTGCAGACACAACCTACAGATTCAACAACCGCCCACCCATCCACACACACATAAATCCACACACTCAGCCTCCCCTGAGCCAATCACACGTATCGATCAGCACTTCTGATGTGATCTTCAGCTGATCAGATGCTACCTGCCGTGAACTAAGAATCAATGTCTGATAAACGAGAAGAAAAACACTCGTTTATCACCCAGGAGATGAACGGATATCATTTTTCTCTCAATTTCTCTTCTATTGACTCTGAGACGGCTCACAGGCGCCACCAATCAATCACAGAGGTAGAGCTGAATGGGCATCAAGCCTGAACGCTGAAGGAATGCGTCGCAGATACAGATCACGCATTTAATATTTACAATAATCATATAGAATGTTTTTTTTGTATTTATTTATTTCCAGCTGGCATTGATCTATTTCTGTTTTTTCATCATTAAAGACATTTGTCATTGTTTGTGAAATGAAATGTATTGTTACCGTTGGAGCTGAGGCCCACCCACATGGCGTCTCCCTCGCTCGTGTCAGGGATCTTGTTGGACAGAGTCTGTGTCTCAAAGGGTGTCCCGTCCTCCTCCAGGCCATCCAGGAAAAGACTCACTTTTGTGTCATGAATCTGAAAATGAAATGTGAATTGTTAAAAAACATAAACCAAACATATGTTGATACCTAAAGAAAACTGTAACCTGAACATATCCTGGTGACAGCTGGTTTGTGTCCGTGGCAGACTTGTGTATTTTGTCAGTGAGTTTTGAATACGGGACATGTGTGTGTGTGAGTTTTGCGTGTGTAGAGACGAGGCGAGTGTGTGAATTATACATACAGCTAATCTTCCAGCTCATTTCCCTAGTAGCAGAAAGAGCCTCAGGCTAAACTGCCTCAGTCGCAAATTAGCTTTCTGTTTGACCAAAAATCTCCTCTCCACTCTTTCTCTCCCCCTTCCCAATCTGCTGCATGAATATTAAAAACTGCACAGCAGAAAACAGCGTCAAAGCTGGGCCAGGCCGTTTTTACATCAAACCTGAGTGAAAAGGGAGATACTTCCATAAGAGGGGCTTCCCAAAAACTTCAATGTGCCCCATACCAGTCGCTCTGTAGCCCATCTCCAAATCCTTCCTTGGGGAAGCTCAGTGTGGGACGACTGATAAACGTGTATGTGTCAGACCAGAGCCCCTCCTTCTCAGCCCAGCTCCTCTGCTCCTCCACGCTTTGTCCTTCCTCACACTCACAAGGTCATTTACTTCATTTCTGTTTTTCCTTTAGTTCTTACTTTTCTTTATTGTCATTTGGTCAATCTTTATATTTTTATTCTATTTTTCCTCTTTCTTTTTGCTGTATCCATGACTTGCGCACTCATCTCTCCTCCCGTCTCCTTGCCTCATGTTTATCTTGCCCTGTCGCTCTCACTTGTTGTCAGCTCTTGAGAGAAGTTGAAAAGGTGTGAGGAGGGAAATAAGTCCAAGTCCAAAAACGCCTTTAGGGGATGAAGGCAGCTCAGACAAGTGTCTGCCTCTCAGAGGATAGTTAAGACGCCCAGACAGACACTTTTATGATGGCTGATTGAAGACTGGCAAGCGCATGAGAGCACAAGAGAGTACAGGAGAGCGCACGAGTGAGTGAAGAAGGAAAGAGACAAAGAGAAAGGAGGAGAGGGAGTGGGTGAGAGAGGAGTGGGTGACAGAGAAGAGAGGGACTGAGAGAGGAGAGAGGGAGGAGAGAAGGCCCCTCTTTAGGAGTCTGTGAGCCTGAGCGCCGTGGCTCTCAGGGAGATGTGAAGCGGTTGTCAGGCCTGATGTAAATGAATCCTGAAGCACTCATCCTCCTCTGCAACCACGCGCCGCTTTCAAACACAACCACCTCCCCTTTGTTATCTTTCACAAACACTTTCCCTCCTCTTCTCCCTTTGCCGTCCATCTGTATTTAACCCACTTCTGTCTTCGGACTCTGCTAGGCTCCCTCAGAAAAGAAAAAAGAAATCTCATAAAAGAAGAAAAAAATACATAGTCCTGTCTCAACTAATGTAACTCTGCGTGATTTAGGCTGAATTCAAACTTGTGACGTGGTTTGGTCCAGGTTTGAGCCCAGTTTAGTCCCAAAGTATACTTGGTTCGGTCCTTTTCTGATTTAGTTTTGTTACGGTTCAGGTTTCATTCCCAAATCAGCCCCAGTTTTGTCCTAATTTTGATGTAGTGTGCGCAAATGTGAATAAAGTATGCACAAGTTTAACAAGTATAACAGCACAGACATAACAAGAACCACGTGAATTCAATCTTTCCCTCATGTCTGTATAGAATATGCACTTTCTGTCTTATCTTTTAATTACCTGTACTTATATAGGTTTGGATGTTCTGACTCTTCGCTCTTTCCTACACAGAAGTCACCTCTTTGGCAGTGTTACCACCTAAGCCCCCCTAAAAGCTCAGTGAATCCAGGGTGGAAAGCTTTTAGTGATCTGGAGACTGGCATTTGGACTAAAGCTCTTCTCCATTTTCACACTCGTGCCAAGGCATGGCTCAGTACACCGAGGGGCCCACAGTGCTTCTTCTTTAAAGCTATAGTTTGTGTTGAGCAAGCGGCACACATTTAAATTCATCGACACCAGCTTACATTAATAAAATTCTCATATAAATCCATGTTCAAGTAGAATTGTCTCAAGTTGTTCCAGGAATCGGTTATTACTGTTGCCAGGAAGAAGAGTGTTGAAATACGCTGTGTGCTTGTCTTAGCAAGGTCAATAGCTGCCCATACACCACATATACTGATTACATGGGTAAATCTGGATCGTTCCATTTTGCGAAAGGCCAATCATATTTCATACAAGTGACATGTAGACGTAAAGCGGGTGACTTAACATTGTAATCTAAATTCATGAAGTTCATCTTTTCACTTTGTGGGACCTGCTGTCACCTCTTCCTCTCTTTCATCCTGTCATATGTTACCACTCGTTCGCTTCTTGTTATTCACCCTCTCCGTCTATCCCACCCTCTTTAGTGCCTCCTGCTTCCCTCACTCACTATGAACTGAACTCTAATGTACAGCCAATATTCTCTCTCTCTTTCCCTCTCACACATTAACGCAGCTGTGCAACGGAAGAGATAGAGAAGACGGGAGGAGAGAGGGAGAGGATGGAGAGGAGACACATTTGTTCTACTCATCTCAGTGCTAAAAGATACAATTACCTCTCACAGCATATTATCCATGTTTTATACCAGCCCAAGGCCCCATGCCTTCGCCTTGCCGCGCTCGCCTCGTGTTAGGCCCATATTTTAACACTAGCTATGACAGTTTATTTAAGAAAAGAAAATTGTCCCGGGGGAGACAAAGAAGGGAAGAGAAAAAAAAGAGAGGGGGAAAGGGGGGAGTACAAAGAAAGAGGAGGAGGAGACAATGAAATAGGAGACACAGAAGGAGAGATAGATGAGCCATAGAAGGATGCAAGGGGGAATTTCTCCATGAAATAGCTAAAAGAGACCATAAGTCTTCAGGATAATTTTGTCCCAAACATAAAACCCATAGAAATCATACAAGGGAGAAGAAAAGTTAGTTTAAAAATTGTGGCATCAAATTAATTCAAGGTGTAACAAAGAATATCAGAGGGCACAAGGTCTTACAATTCAGAATGGTGTATTCCTCAACTACGCAGATGAAAATCTTATTTCTCTTGCCTAAAAGCAGACATAACCACAGCATATATGCATGTTCTTTTTCAATTTTTATATGTAAAGGCTGAACAATTTTTGACAAATATCTAATAGTGATTTCTCTGACAGGCAGTGGGATTGCAATGAGATTCACAATTTATGCCTGACTAGTAGAAATCTGTTCAAATTGATAAAAAGTTTGGATTTTAAACATTTCCAGGAGCTTTTACATTTGAGTGAAGACAGAAATAAAAACTGCCACAAGAATCCCTCAGAAAATATTTGTAGAAGTTAGAGATTTTGCTACTTTAAAAAAAAAAAAAAAAAAAAAAAAAAAAAAAAAAAAAAAGCGTCTTTGCAATTTGCTAAAATATCTTGCAGCTCAATTTTATATCATTAGTTCAGGAAGAATAAACTTATAATAACTACTTTGTTTGGTAGGATTTTCTCTCTTTTCTTTTCAGTGATGCGTTATTTTTTTAATAAATGTCCTGTCCCATTAACATCGTCAGCCTCTCTTATGTCTGGACAGGTTAATATGGGTTAATAGTTTTGCCAAGGGACACAACAACACTCAGTATTTCGGTGAGATTTTAACCGTGCACTATGGTCATATTCTGTAAAATAACATTTTACTTAAGGCAGCACATCTCTTGCCACTTGACTGGGTAATTGATGCCAGTCTCGTGCCCTTTTGGCTTCGGTGCCAGTGGGCAGAGGGGAGCATAGAGGGCTGCGCTTCACTCTGGCATCGCAACCTTGCTTCACCTTCACTCACCACAAACACTCACCTATGGAGCAAATGCAAAAAGTTAACTTGTATATGAAAAACAGTTGGTAAGAAAATTATTATTGAAAAAAGATGAGCGTAAGAAGCGTAAGGTGACAGCCCTGTAGTTAAGAATTAAGAGCACAAAAATCTATATCTTCACTGTACACACGTACAGTCCCAAAAACTGAGGCATCATTCACTGACCTGAAAGTTAAAAGGATTAAAACTGCACATTTAGTGATTCTCTATGAGTCTGAATAAAGATAAGCAGGTACAAGATGTGTGCGATTTACACATCAGATTTTTGCATTTTGACTTTTGTCTTCAAACACTTTTGGAAATAGCATCATTATTTATTTTGATGTAAAGTACTCTGACATATTTTCTTTTTTTTTTTTTTTTTTTTTTCAGAAAACAAAACATCAACAAAGTAAGATAATAAAGTGGATTCAGCATTAGGACCTTTACAAATCTCAGATGCTCTTTTCATATCGAGATTGCTGCTCTTAACTAAAAAGCAAACAAGTGCAGCACAAAGAAGTCAGTTTAAATATCAAGTTTACTGGTCTTTGCTATATCACCTTTCAGCCATTTAAAGGCACAAAAATAAAAGACCAAAGAGCACTTAAACCACTTCAAAATCTCTTAACATAACTTGTGTTAACCATTAAGCTATCCATTACCACACTTTCAGCGTCTGGTGGTTGGTTTAGTGACCTGCTAACTTTTCCTTGAGGCACTCAGCTCCGCGGCTCACGGTCCCTCGCTCCCTCAGGTGAGCGCTTCCTCCGCTGTTGTCTCCGTGGTTACCATAATCAGATAAGACAAGTACCCAGGGAGCTGCAGCATCCCTACAGTATCTTGCTCTTGGCACCATGTTTGCGTGTGTGAATTGCTCGGGGCCCTTGAAAACATATATTCCCTTTGACTGCCTTTTTAGCTGCTTTGACAAACTGACACATGCCTGGTGTGTTCTGAGACGCTGTGCAAAGATAGTGTTAATAGCGGACAAAAAGAAAGTATGTGCACTTTTTATGTTTCTCTTATTGATGCTTAGGCTGCAGAAATGAAAGGCTATTGTGCATATTTTCTACGATTACGTGGTTTTACAGTAGATCCATTGCGGCAAACAAAATGTAAAATTATAATCCATGTGTGTCATAAGTACATAACTAAATAAAACCATCTAATACCCAACAATGTTTCTCAATTAAGGCCCTGACCTCGCATTATTTAGTTATAAAGTCTTAAGTGTAACTGTTACCTGCAGAACAAGGTGCGTCCACTTCAAAAGTCCGAGTCTGCCGCTGGTTCTGAAGCTGACCATTTGAAAGTCGTGACCTCTGCTCTGCCCATATCGAAGAGTGACAGCTTCATCTGATATTGTTACTGCAAATGCCAGGCTTTCCTCGGAGCTCATTTCCAATATCATCCTGCACAAAACACACAGAAATCAGAATAATCAGAATACAGCATGATAATACTGGCTAAACTAAATATATTTTAATGAGGATTTGGCATAGGTTTACTAGCTACTTGACAAATTTCTGGGACTTGCACTGGTACAAATGCTTAACTTATGAACTTATCTTGTGGTTGGATAATCTATTCATCCACACACACAATAAAGAAAGACATTTTAAAAAGTCTTCGTTTGATTTTATATACAGTTACATTGGTTTACTTTGGCCCACATGAGTTACACTTAATAAGCTGGACTGAAGTCTCACTAAAAGCCGCGGTGTCAGGAAGCACAACAGGCAGTCTCTCTTTTTGACATTTACACATGGAATATCAATATTTTACATGAGTGCTGGCTCTGCACTGCCACACAGTGCAGACGCATACATGCACACACTCCACGCCTCATATTAACCACCATCACTGACATTTTATGGGAAATCATGGCTTTTATGAACCCAGAACAGCTCAGACAATAAATCACATATGGATGTATGCATGAGAAATAGAGCATCTGTATCCCCGCACATGTGGAGACTAGTGAGTGTGACTGGGCCAACCAAAAGCTGCTTGAACAAGAATATTTTGTTTTTGGAGAAGTTTTACAGTGTTGAAAATGTACATGAAAATATGTCAGGTTGAAAAGTAACCTGTCAGTCAGATGTACAACACTTCACACTTTCAGATTTTCCTAAACGCTCTAATGAACTTGCGCGGGGTCCAGACTGGCTCTCTGTTCTCTCTCTCTCGTCAGCACGTCTCAGGCCAAACTCAGACAGAGGCAGAGCCGTGCAGGCAGGTTAGTTTGTTTGAGTGACACGTGGGAAACAGAGGAGCTAATTGGTCATATATTATTTAGAACAAAATCAAACTTCTCTCACCTCCGATTAACAGGGTTTTAGGCTTCACGAATTGATTCACCTGAAATCTGTGATGCTTTTCAGTCCACTGTGATCATTTCTTTATTCCTCATAAACAGCCATCCATATTTGTTTGTTTTTTGACAAACTATAATTTCTCTGATTAGATAATCCAGTCAGTCACAGCCATCGGTGTCCAGGCTACACGTCTTTGTAAAGTAAAGTGTTTATTTTTGACAGGCCAGGAAAATAATGCACAGCACTATATGTCACAATAGGTTCAAATACATCAGAGTTTATGATTTTTTTTTTTTTCAGAAACAAGCACTTATTCAAAGTACAGGCTGCCAAAGTGAGAGTAAAGGAGGAAAAGTTCATATCCCTTCTGTCTCCGTCTATCAAAGCCTGCCCTTTTTCCTCCAAACAATACTTCCTCTGCCCTATCGTCACCGCAAAACCACAAACCACCTCAGCCTCTCCATCTCTTTTCAAACTCTCTCTTCATTTGATCCACTCTCTACGCTTTGCACCTCCTCATTTAGTTCGGTTACGTCTTTCCTAGTTGAAATAGCAACCATCAAGAATATTGTGATATGATTTTGAGTCTGAAGCTAAGAGTGAGTTTGTGAAACAGGTGTCTGACTGTTCATTGTTCAGAAAGCAGTGTGAAACCACAGAGCACGCAGCAGAGACCAGAGCGCGTCTGTGGAGAAGTGGACAGAGGTGAGGATAGAGACCTCCTTTCATCTGGCTCTTTGATGGCCGCTGTGATCACTTGTGCAACAAAAAGCCCGACTGCAACAACAGCAACTGATTCAAACTGGGGGAGGGGAGGGATATTTTCTGTCACTCAGACGCATTCAACCTAACAGGAGTCATGTTCAGCCCAGACCTACACAACAGCTCTCATCTGTCATCAGCATCCCCTGGGAAACTCAACTTCACCAACAAAAATGAATGATTACAGAATATTTAAACGATTTTCAAAGATTTTGCTGCAAAATGTATATGATTGTAATATTGTGATGCAGTTTTTTCATTGTGTTCACAGATTTATTGTACAGCTTGACTAACACAGTGTGAATGTGTACACATACACATAGGTATTTAAGTAAGTATAAGTATTAGTATTTGCACAGTAGCATGCTGTAAAAACGATTGCCAAGTGTAGCTCATGATGTTTTTGATACTAAGGAAAAGACGTGATGAATTTTGATACGGATGATAACAAAAAACACACAATTTTTAGACAAAATAATGTCATTTTCAACTCGAAGATATAGTAGTTTCTAAAATATTATCATGGGTCTTATACAGAATGGCCCAAAAGTCAGTGACACTTTTAAAACTCCAATAGCTCCTATAATTCTTAAGTTTTACTCACCAAATTTTAGCAGTAGGTAAACTGAACCTTCTGAGGTTTTTGTCAATATACACAGTTATAATTGTTCACTTACACTTGAACTTATTACTACTTAAACTAGTCTTTGAAAAACACTTATTTCTTTAATGGCATTTACGCTTGGGGCATCTCTGGTATTAAAATGTCAACGGTAACACCGCTGGGTTTCTGAATGTGACTCAAAGTACCACTGTACAATGAGGGTTTGTTCCTCGGTGCTGTATTTGCTCAGATTAATGTCGGAAGGGTCGTTCTAAATGCTCTGAAAAAATAAAATAAAAATATTTATAATTGTTTTTATTTATAATTTTTTTATTATATTATTATTTTGGGCCACCCTGTACTAGTCCCTTCTAAAACTATTCAGGAAAGGGCACATTTAAACCTATTTGTGTTGCTTTTTTTGTGTATGTGTGTGTTTTTGAATTGGTACTTGCTCAAATGAGTATCAAGTACTAATACTAGTTTAGATCGACTTTTTGCATAATTGTTTTAGAACCAAATGTCACTGACAAAGGCTGTTGCAAATAAAGCAAACTGATCTCTGTGAGGCCACACACGTGTTGAGTATGTGAATGTGTGAGAGAGATTGTCAACTGATACTAGTTTGTGTAACTGGAGCCGTCCCCTCACTGTGAGACGCACTAACACACTCTCATCAGCTTTCGCTCTCACACAACATGGTTAAGTGAGACATGATCCCACATTTTTCGCTTCTGCCTTTCCATGCAGACCTGACCTGAGCAGACCTGACCAGGAAGCCCCTTGTTACTCGATCAATATCATCTCTGCAAGAACATGAGATGAACTCGTTTTTCACTGTTTCTGAAGAGAGACTCAAAACTGTAACACAGTCCATCCAGATATCGCAATACTTTAAAGAAGAACCAAATCAACATGAACAACGCACAATAAGAGAAAACAGAAGGGTTCAGGAAGAGTCTAACATGTAACTTACATTTCTCCTGTTCTGTTCGGCTTTATCCAAACTGCCAAAGTGAAGGATCCTGAGGGCCCCAGTTTTTGTGAAGGTGGGGACACCAAACATCCATCCTTCTCTGGCCAAAATATCAGGCTAGGGGCTCCCTCATCCAAGGACAGAGTAGAACCTGTTTCAGACGTAGGAGTGTCTCTGTAGTCTTCTGTAATGCAGCTCCCCCTGGAAAAGACAAGTTTTATCAAAGTAAGTTGAGGCATTAGTTGATCATGAAGTTTATGTGTTTTGCCTAATTTGCTGCTGTAAATAAAAGTAATAAGTATACAAAATAAGCAATAGCATTTCCATAAAGCATTTCTAAAGAAAACAAAAAAGCCCCTTCGTGTGGAAAAGGAAAAACAGATCCAGCTCTATTTTTTATATATAAATATATATATTATTTTAAAGTGGCACATTGTGGTGCAAATCAGTTTTTTCTTTTCTACAATTTTTGTCTGTGGACCCAGCACAGAGACGCAACTTTTATGGGATGTGCATGTCTCGGTCTATCAGTACCGACCCCTTGTCTGGGCCAAATAACCTGGCAAATAGAGAAAATGTAGTTAGGTATTGTGTTCTTAAGCATGTGTTCTAATTGTGTGTGTGGAAATGTGCTGGATTTGCAGATTTTGTACAGATAATGTTCTGAGCTCAGAGGAAATGTCTCGTACAAACCTGTGAGCTGGCAGCAGCAGAGGGGCATAAGGCGGAGTGGAGGACCTGTAGAGACAGTCCTGGACACAGAATGCCTGGTGGCACGCCTGGAGCTCGTGCTGTGAAGTTGCAGACTGACAGTAGCTGCTCCGCTCAGGAAAACCACACGTGGAGTGAACGGGAGAGGTGGACACAGGTTTAAAAGCAGCTATGTTCTCCATTTGTGGAAAATGTCCCTGATGGTAAAAGCAATGGAGGATATTTACTCTGTGAAATACTTAAACAATACAAACTATTTACTATTGACTTACCTGTGAAAAACAAGGCCTGAAGCACTGCACAAGCAGAAGGAGATGAAACCAGGGAAATGCAACATTCCAGTAGTTTTTTGCTTTATGTTTGTCCTTATTTCTCATAAGAATAACGAGGTAAGAGGAACATTGCTTGGCTTTATTTTTCATGTGTTTTGTCGATCCCACTGACTCCAATGAACAGAAAAATGACTTTTTTGTTGTTGTTCCTCCACATGTTTTTGCTCCGTCTGTATTCCAGTGGTAGTCCACTTTCTTCAGCCTGACTGCACAGTGCTGCTTTTGGATTATTGGCAGCGGTTTCCTTCTTTGTTCCATATTTCTTCTGCTTTTCCCATCTTCACTCCTTTGACCTTTGACTGGACCCAGTCCTGTAATTGCAGTCTCCAGGGTTTTCCATTTTTCCTGAACCTTGAGTTTATGTTCAGAAACATCTCTGGTGGACGGAGGCTCCTCAAGAAGTACATCTGTACCCCAGAGCTCTCCAAAAGGGCCCGGACCCGTAGTGGCTGTCATGGTTCCAGGGTTATAGGGGCATTTCACAGGCCAGTCCCCCCGGGGTGAGGGTGCCCAGCTTAGCTTTCTGTATCAGTCCCAGTTGCCACTGACCCACACACATACCCGTCCCAGCCAAAGCTTCACATGATAGCTAGGATTTCACCATCTAGAGAGAGGAGAGAGAGGAGAGGGAGAAAAGGGAGATATGGTCAGTCCAAAAACCAACATGTGATGAATCTGAGGAGAGTGAAATGCTATGCAGCTATTCCAGTGCCAAAGCCTACACTATCATGTACAGGGTGATAGAGGCGCTGCTCAGTACAGCTACAACACACTCACCTTTCTCCATTTTCTGTTGAATTACACATGCCCTTTTCCACTGGCATCTCACTGCTTTTTAAAAACTGTCTCACAAGTTTGTTGGAAATTGAGGCTTAGACCAAAGCCTCCTGCATTACAATTCTTCAATTTCACATTTTGAACAAAGAGAGGCCAGACAGCAGACCACACAAGTGTAAAAGTACTTCCCAGCTCGTATTTTACTCTCAGACTTGGATCTTTCTGAGTATTAGACTGATATTTATAGAAGTACATGCTTGAGTAATGTCCACAGAGTTGAACATACCTGTGCTCGTGTCCTCGCTGCTTTTACGCGCTCTCCATCACAGGTGCAGCGTCACTAAACCTTCCACTTGTTGCACATTTCGCCCAAACACATATTGAGCCAGCTCTTTACGCACAAACACCGCAGATCCAGTGGAATCCCTCGCGTTTGCGCAAAGATGAACGCTTTTACGCATCAGGTTGACGCTGCAGTTTTTCTGACTTCATTCACAACGTGCAGCGTGTAAGGAGATTAGCCCGAGACGCCATCTGGCCAGCAGCTCCATGCAGCACAGACACAGCTAAAAAGTATCAGAGAATACCCAGGATGCACTGCAAAGTCCACAAGATCCTAAAGGAAACAGCGCGTCGCTCCTGTGCGCACTGACACTGAAATGTGGATGTAAATTGTCCCTCGTCTGAGCTGCTGCTGCTCCGTTTACGTGGGATGCGTCCTGATCCGCACAAGTGGCTCTCACAAGTGCGCAAAAAGCCACCGCCATCTCCAAGGCAACGGCGCTCCTGCGGACTCAAGTGCGCCTCTGATGACATGGCCTAAACCACAATGCAACTATAACACACGGATATGCTCCTTATAACACACACTGATATGTTTAGGAGATAATAAAACATGCACCAGGCCTGTATCATCTCATTTATTAAATCAGCCTAAGCCCATCAGAACATTTGATCTAGAAATGTAAATGTTTTGAGTAAGACTTTTCTACAATACGGAAAGAGTTACTTCATATTTCACCTACTTATTATTACTTATTCATTTTTTGTATTTATTGATGGATTTCTTTCTTTCTTTCTTTATGTAAGTAGGTATTTATTTATTTATTATTTATTTCAGTGACGTGCAGTGAGGTTCATGATGAGGCACTGATGTGTCACAATCACATTTACAAACATATAAACCAGGGGTCAGAACATTCGGCCCCGGGTCAGTTTCTCTCCCAGTGACTTGGGGCCAGAATAAAAAAGAATTTCAAAATAAAAGTTCCCAAGTCCGTATGAAATAGCTCTAATAGTATGAAATAAAAAGCTGGTTTTATATTGTTTTTTATCCTTATTCGGTTCCCCAATTTTCAATGGATTGAAGTCATTAAATTTCTTACCATTTTGTACGTCTCTGTTTGAAAAGAGTGAGTCTTTAGTCCCGTGTCTGGAGCAAACCGTTGCTAAATTTGACTTGCTAACTCTAAATTGTAGTTTGCGGCCCCGATTCTGCGGGAGTTACAAGAATCCCTGGGCTCACGAGCGCCCCCTAACATGAGGGAGGGTAACTGCGTGTCTCACTGCTGAAGCACATGTGAGGCACGAACGGCCGGTGCCTCACCGCGCGTCTCTTCTCAGGATTTCAACAGTAAACGTAAAAATTCTGTGATTTTGAGTAAAAAAAAAAAAAAGAATAAAATTGCAAAGTTAAATAGAAAATAACTTTACAGTACAAATCATTGGATAAATATAACCATTTCATTTATTTTTTCTCTGTGATGACGCATGAGGCACTGCCTCACCTGACTTGACACGTCACTGGTGTGTATGTATATATTTGTTTATCTATGTCTATATTTATTGGTTATTTATTTATTTTTATATTTATCTATTTCTATATTTATTTATTTATTTATATTGTTAAATACAAAACCGAGTCAAAATACACACACTTTGCAGCCCTGACATGTTGTAGGCCTGTGTAAAGTGACTTCCTGTCTACATTGGCCTATTTCAGATTTTGCCTCGGTTTTGCATTAGATTGAGTAAACACCGCTACCTAACACAGAGACATTTTTTCCCTGCCGACAAGTTTTATGTTATCATACTAATCGCGTTTGAACAGCTGCAATTTGCTCTGGCTGAACAAAGGCATTCTAACTAGGTTTTAATTAAGTGTTCCTAATGACCTTAAGGAGATTAGAGGTTCGCCTTCTAATCAATACTAGGCAGAGAGGAGACGAGGGAGAGAGCAGAGGCGGCTGGGGGCTAGAGGAGTAATGTAGTGTGGAGAGGGTGGAGGAGGAGACGGAGGAGAAGGAGGGTAAGGTGCTGCCAGACGGAGAAGCATCTAAACAAACCACAAAGCCACCATGATGTATGAAACACTGAGCGACATTCAGGCAGATCATGTTATTAAAAGGCCGTATCAACAACAATAGGGAACTGGATTCAAAAACTGGACTTTTCAACCTTTCTACGTGAAAAAACAGTGAAGAGCCTCCACATCCCAGTGCAACAAAGTGCTCTGGCCTGTGTATTTTTATAAACACTACCTGCTCATTCATCCTGCTCATATCACAGGACTGGACTGCATCAAATGAGTCCACGTGCAGTATAATATTATGTTTGAAATAACTGTGATGGTTAGGTTTGATCACGTTTGCAGGTCTAATAACAGTGTACAAAGGTAATTGTTGGCAGTATCGTAAAGTATCGCCTTTCTGAATCTCCAGTGTTCCATGAATATTTATGGAGACATCTTTGGCCTTGCTGCTGATTAGGAGAAGTTGAATAAATTGGTGATCAGGCTGTGTGTGTGTTTAAGCAAAAAATACAAGACAGATATGGTTGTCGATAATAATGTGGTTCATTTACTGCGGAAACAGTTTATTCATTTAGTTATAAAATAAAATCCTTTTGTCGTTTGCCCCAAAAGTCACTGACAGTTTGCATCTTTTTTTTTATTTTATTTTTTCAGAGCATTTAGAACGACACTTCCGACATTAATCTGAGCAAATACAGCACCGAGGAACGAACCCTCATTGTACAGTGGTACTTTGAGTCACATGGGTCAAATTCAGAAACCCAGCGGTGTTTTAATACCAGAGATGCCCCAAGTGTAAATGCCATTAAAGGAATAATAAGTGTTTTTCACAGACAGGGGGCAGTATGTCATCTCCACAGACCTGACTACTTTCTTCCTGTGGGGCTATTTTAAAGAAAAGGTGTTTGTGAATAAACTTCAGACAATAAACAACTTAAAACGTAATATCGAAAATCAAATAAGAGCCATAAGCCAGGAAATGCTTTAAATATTATGTAAAGTGTGTTGGATCAGGCTATTCAGAGACAAACCCAAAATGGTGGACACGCTTAAAAAACATTATTTTAAAAAAAATAGGTTTTTTACTTCCCCTAGTTTAAGTAGTGATAAGTTCAAGTGTAAGTGAACAATTATAACCATATGTATTGCCAAAAATCTGGAAGGTTCAGTTTAACTACTGCTAAAATTTGGTGAGTATAACTTCAGAATTAAAGGAGCTGCTGAAGATTTAAAAGTGTCAGTGACTTTTGGGCCACTCAGTATAATCTCCTCTTCCACTCAAGGCGTCTCCTCAGATTGTCCTCCGTGACACTTTTCTTGTCCTTGTTTTATGCCATATTTTTTTATATATAGATGCTATATTTTAATCCATGTTTATTATTCATTCTCTTTGGCTGCAAATAAAATGACCTGAAATAAGATACAAAAACAATTCTAGTGTAGGGTGTTTAAACGATATACCCCGAGGTTGGTGCATCTATATTCTCCGTTGTGTGGTGGTGCGCAGTGTGCTCCCTGTTGGGGTTGAGGCCAGTGACACCCTCGGGGCTGTGCTGTCCAATCCTCAGCATGCTGCGCTTCTATAGGATTGAATTAACCTCCTGCCTCCTCCAAAATGCACATGCACATAATTATCCAACCTCACCTGCTGCCACACTTTGTCTGAATCACATTTCCTCCTCCAGGATCAACGGTTCGCTCAGGGGCCTTCAGGAACTTGTATCACCTGGAATCAATATTTGTCACTGTTTTGCAGAATGCATTTTGTTTTAGATTGAGGGTCAACTTAGAGTTTACGCTAAACTGAACAAATAAAAAAGCACAGATTCCTGCAACCCACACATTTCACAGCAGATTATCAAACGCAGGTATTATAGTGATGATTTTTATGTTTAAGTATATTCATGTGTGTCTTTAAAAGCATTTTATCTGTGTCAGTCTGTCAGACCCAGGGCAGACTTTAACATGTGTGAAGCTCTGTCTCCATCTCACAGGAAACTCTATGTCCTACCTGTCTAAGTGTAAAAGTTCATTATCTAAATACGCAGAGCTCAGATGCTTGGGGAACTAAAACTGGGGAACTAGGGGAGTAGGGGACGGACTGGAGAGAAGTGAAAGCCTGCGTCTGTGTCCAGGGCAGGTCTGTGCTATGTCCCATCTGTATCGGCTGTAACAAATAATAAACCTTTTTCTGTATTTCAAAACTCACCGCGCACTTTGCAAATGGATTAGGTTTCATCTAGACAGTTTCAGTTGGTCTTCTTCTTGGATCTGAAGTCATATGTTTGCAGTCTGTCCTTACAACAGGGCGCTAACTGACTTTTATGTTAACAAGTTGGTTTTAGTTACGATGGCACCATCCCCATCCCTCAGGAGAGTTTAACAATACTGACAGGCTTTGAGTTTGGTCTTTATGAGAACCAAAGGACTATCCAGGTAATGTACTGCTTTAAATTCACAACAACTCGAGTATTTTTGTTTAGGAGGAAGCTGCCTGTCTTTAACCTAACCTAAAAAGGACAATCCCTGTGTTACGACCCTACGCCTTAAGTTCCTTTACTTGTTTGTATTTGTACACTATGTTTCGTGTGGGTGTCCCTGAATTTGTCAACCTTTCCCCATAATCATGGCTGTTGGAGCCTTGGATGTGATTGGAGGACTGTTTTCCAGCCTTGCCAATCCTGGAGCCCACCTTCAGAAGATTCGGGACCTACCTTCAGAAGATTTGGGACCTACCTTCAGAAGATTCAGGACCTACCTTCAGAAGATTCGTGACACCTGTTCGGGGCTGCTGGAGTGGCCAGTCTGCCAATTCGTGTGTCTCTCTTGTGGACAAGTCACTACAGGGAGAGTGACCTTGTGTTGTGAGACACTTCGTCGTCAGTTCTGACTCGTTTTTGTTTAAATCCTTGCAAGGTACCCTTTGTTTATATATTTTTAGTCCCTTTTTGTTTAGTTTACCATTACCATCCCTGTTAATTAAATTACTTCTAACTTTACCTTTTTCCCTCTTGGTTTTCCTTTGGTACTTCCCTGTCCCCACACGAGCTGAGTCGTAACACACTGATTCCACACACGTGCCAATAAAGTGCACATATGTATTATTCTTTGGAGAACATGCACTGATTTGTTGTGTTGGCGAGTCGCTGCTGCATATCAGGCTTCTCTCCCTCTATTGGCCACTTGGAGGATGGATTTAAAGTGCCACTAATTCACTGTGCACTGACACGTCAGACTATTTATTAAAGTACACTAACTTAATGAATGGTCCATAGAATGGGGAGTTAAAACATTTACTGTCCTTAGAGAGAAATACAGAGCAATAGACAAAGCAGGACGATGGGAGAGGGGGAGTGCTGGCGAAAGAGAGAGGAAAGAGTGAGAATAAATGGCCCATCGTATCGAGTTAAGACATTCAAAGTTCAAATAGACAGCTGACCCTCTTACAGTGAGCATGCATGTGGCTCTGATGCACACAGACACTGGGCCAGTTTTATGGCCTGCATGAAGAAGGGATAAGGATGGTAATAGAGCAGCAAGGAGAAAGGGATGACACTGGGAGCAGAAAATGGAAAGAGGGATCTATATAAAACACACAAGAGCAGAAAGAATATGAGTTACATGCATGGAGATAAAATATGTAAATTCCAGATGTGCTTTTGGTCAGGACATTTTTGTTAGAATGCTCAAGTCGATTTTACATACTCTTAGTCTATCAGCATAATTGCTTGAATTATGTTTAGTGTTTTTTAGAAAATAAAAAAGTCAGTAGGGTACTTGTTTTGTTTTTTTCTGACTGATCGAGGATGCAGAGTAAAAGACAAACCTTCCCAAATCTGGCCCGCGGTGTCATTATGTTTGGCCCGTGCACCAGTAATACTACAGATCCCAGAATGCTTTACTAGTACAGTCGAGACCAGCAAGCGCCCCTCATTTTCTGTTGACACTCATTCGGGCCAAGCTACTGGTCACCTCAGCCAAATGATTTACTACAGAAAGAGACATAATTAATTTTATTTATTTAAATAAGAAATTAATATTATTTCTAATTTCATTTCTCATATGTTTGTAATATCAAACTTGAGTTGTTTCAGTTTTTATGTTTAAGCAAAACTAAAGTTTGTTTCCATATGAAAAGGTTAAACATCACATGTCAGGTGCAGTTCATTTTTCAATAAACATTGAGTTTGGCCCATGAATTTGTCTTAGTTTTTAATTTTGTCCCTCTGTGAATTTGAGTTTGATATCTCTGGTCTATATAAAACCCACACAATGACCAAATAGATATGTTATTATTACATTACTGCATGTATGAGGACAGTTTTACCTCATGTAAAATCAGAAGTGCACTGCTAAAATATTTTTTTTTGTAACTCATTTTGTCTCAGTGTGCGTATAGTCAGTCTGTCACTACAGTGTGTTGTTGTGTTGTGTGTGTGTGTGCGTGTGTGCGTGTGTGTGCATGTGTGCGTCAGGGGAGCAGGAGGCTGTGAAAGGCCATTACCACCACAGTCCATGTCACCAGTCCTGTGAATCCTCAGGGAGCACCACACTGACACATGGAAGCTGAAGGAAACACACAGTGGGCAGCAAGGTTTACAAACAGTACCTAAAAGTCAATGTATCTTGATTAGACATCTGAATAAAAGAGATATTTGTCACTCACTACCTGCGTCTTCATGTGCATGTGTCTGATCCATGTTACGTGCTGTGTGCAAACTCAAATGTACAGGGTTTAGTGACGACACTGAACCATCAGGAGTGTGAAGCTGCCACACATTAACACTTCACAGACCATAGCACCTCCAACAGCCTCGGCGAAGACCTGTTTGTCTATCAGAAGACCCACTACACACTACACTGCACAAATGTCTGGATATAACCCAATCCCAGATACTGCAGGAGATCAAGACATGGATTTTTACTATGATTATACAAGTCTTTTTGGGGTGTGTCAGTTTCTTCTTGGTACAAAAAAAATGGGGGAGCTTCTTCACCATATTTTGTTCCTCATTTCTTCTTAGACCTCTTCAGGAGCAACCCAGGTAGGCGAACCAGACCCACAACACACACAGGTGGTCCTCTATACAGTCAGGGAATCACATCCATTGTTGCTGTGAATTTTACCCGATGTGGCACCTGTTGTGGAATAAACTGAAGTAGCCCGAGAGTTGAAGAGTAGAGGCATGATGCTGGAGTGAATACAGGAGAAGTTTAGTCCAGTCCAGTCTAGTACAGCGCTTCTGTTGTAGGGAGTATTATACCTCTGATGACGTAGGCCAGATAACAAGGACTGAGCAGTTAGTGTCCTAGAGAGAGCACAGAAGTGGAATATCTCTAATACTACCAAGTTCCCTTCCTGTTGTGGATCAAATACACTGCCTGGCCAAAAAAAAAAGTCACACACTCTAATATTTCATTGGACTGCCTTTAGCTAATGGCACACATTTGCCGTGGCATTGTTTCGATTTCGCTTCTGCAATGACACAAGATTTATTTCCATCCAGTGTCGCATTCATTTTTCTCCAAGATGTTGCATTGATGATGGTCGAGTCTCACGCTGCACAAAGCTTCTCGAGCACATCCCAAAGACTCTCAATGGGGATAAGGTCTGGACTCTGTGGTGGAATGTGTGAAAATGATGTCTCATGCTCCCTGAACCACTCTGTCACTATTTAAGCCCCATGAATCCTGCCTGGCATTGTCATCTTGGAATATGCCCGTGCCATCAGGGAAGAAAAAACCTGAATAACCTGGTCATTCAGTATATTCAGGTGTCAGCTGACCTCATTCTTTGAGCACAGACTGTTGCTGAACCTAGACCTGACCAACTGCAGCAACCCCAACCTATTTGCTTAGTTAAATCCAAATGGCGACTTTTTTTTTGGCCAGGCAGTGTATTAACCTTACTTCAAAAGCGAAACGGACACTGTAAATGTCGACTCTCCCAATCACATTTACCTCAGGATTATATAACAATGGGCATTACTTAAGAGGTTTGGTATCTGTGTCTAGATCCATAATACATGTAGATATGATTACAGCCACAGTGTAGATATGATAAAAGAATAGATGGAGGCTGAGATATGGACAGAGCCAGAAGGTGGAGGAGGAGTCTTAAGTCGGCCATTAGTGATGCATGGTGTGGAGGCCACTCTTACATGCGTTCCACAAGGTTAACGATAAGAGCCTCTGAGCAGCTGAAATGCTCAAGTAGCTTTTATCGTATCATAATAATGAATCACAGATAAAATAAAATAAATGAACTCCAAAAGGCAAGCAAGTAAAACAGAACATATCTGGAAATGGATGAGCGACTATAACAACTCCAGTAAAGAAGAAATTATATCTGAGAAAAAAAAAGGAGAAAAATATGTTTTGTTTTAATACATCATGTGTTTGCCCAGGGTCATGGCTCTGGTCCTTACATGCTCCACAGACTTCTACTATATAAATATAGACCTTGTATTTCACCTCTGGCTATACACGATACCCCCCCCTACAAACATGAAGGAAAATCCCTCATTACGTCCAAATTCAGGGCAGTTTTAGTGTATTTTGTTGTCTGTGGTGCTTCTTAGACATAATTAAGACTTGGTTCAAACCTTAGACTGGTTTAAACCAAGCCTGATGTGGATTATTAGTGATTCTCAACAATTAAAAAGAAATTCACCCATAGAAAGATCCAAAACTGTCTGGTTTATAGTGTGAGCATCTGGATTCATGTTTCTGTAAATTGTGGTTCATCAGTCGACTAAAGTTCTTTGTACAAATGCTCCTGTTTATGGAGAAAAGGCCTAAGCATCTAGTAAACTGAGCTGAGCTATAAGGTATAACTTTATAAACACAGTTCTTTCTGGACAGTTGAGTGATTTAATGAAAGACAAAAGACAGGTGTCAAAACTGGAAGCCTGGTTTTAATTGATATTGCTCTACTGTAATAATCCTGAAAGGCATAGTCTGGAGTAACACATGTAATGGTTCAACCCATATTAGTTTAAGTTACAGAATCATAGGTCTCTCTTTTGCATTGAACAGTATATACAATGTGAAATAAATACATTTACACAAATGGACATTATCATCGAAGCACACTTGTATGATACACGTCACAAAAATATACAGGTAATTGTTTAGTATTTTTTCATTGATGTGGAGCACATCTAAAATCTACAGACAGCTTTAAATAACACTACAGGGTCGTCTCTTGTTCTCAACTGTTCTCCGTGGAAGGGTCAGCATCCGTAACCTTTTTGATTCAAATGGGTTTCCTTCCAAAATTCTGTAAATCTTGGCTGCTCAGGTACGTTTCTGCAGCACAGTGGCAGTTACAAGTGGAGATTAAATACAACTAATGACGTATAATGTGGGGGAAACAGTGCGAGATGGAGGGTCCTGCGTGTTGGCTATGCTCACCCAGTCTTTTCATAGTTTTTACTAAAATATGGTTTCATGCATGATTTCCATAGAAAAGATTTACAGGTTACAGAGGTGAACAAGTAACGTATGACACCCAAAGTGTAACAGGTCCTTCCATACAGGCTCTAAAAAACTTATACCGTGCTCTGAAACATGTCCAAATACCAGTATGACAAATGCAACACTGTCACGTCCCACCACAATGACCCGACTTTATTTTCCAAAGATTGCTATAGTCAATTTAAAGCATCATAGTTTGCAAGGCCCAGCAAATCAAATGACACGTTTCTCTTTTATTCTGGGGTAGTTACATTCACCTAAACTGATACATGAAAACTAAGATACTTACGCAAAACTGAATAACTTAGGTCTACTGTTTGTAATAAAATTCAGGAGTATATTAATTATTTGTGGGTTTAAAGGCTTTGTTTAGCTAAATTAAAGCAGCAATACAAAACATTGCACAAGGTCAGCACCTTTTTTCATAGATGGCAAATAAGTGCAAATGTAAAAAAATTAATCCCTTGACGTACATGACAGGTCATTGCTCTCAGTGTCGCTGATGTAAAATAAGTGCAATTAAGTCATTTCAAGCATTAAAAATGTACATAAATCCAAATGGATCCATAAAATGTATTTAAAAAACATGTGGTTGTCAGATAAATAGTGCACTGTTCTCTCTTGTCTGAGCGTCTGGAGGGCAGTTATGTACAGAGCGTATTAGCAAAAGCCTCGTCTTCAGTGAGGAATCACCTAAATGTCCACGTTTAACCTAAAGATATACAACAGTGTTATGCTACATAAAGTCACGCAGATGTGTATTTTGGTTAGGTACTAAATTTGTATTGTCTGGATAAAGAACAGTGTCTTTTGTGCCTGGTGGTTTATTGAATAAGAGCCTTATATCCACTTGGGTTCAGCATGAGACATGATGGTGCTACCCTACTGTGTCGTCTAAAGAAACACACAGTTCACAAACAGGGACCACAGCACAGCAATGTGTGAGAACTGAGGGAGGAGTCAACGGAAAGACAAGCAAAACAGAAAGAAACATCTTCATTTAAAAAAACAGAACATGAATCACACGTAATGAACTATTTTTTGTCTTTTTTGTTTTGTTTCCAATAAAATGTCTTAAGTTATAATCTGTATAATTTATACAATATACATTGAGTAAAAATACCCCTTACTAACAATGCTGATGCGTGGTGTAGAGTCACTACTCTGCTGCTCCTCACTTGAACTGTCTGAAAATACAGTTTGGCTTCCTCACTTGGCATTAAGAATTGCATAACTAATACTTTTAGATCCATCCCCTAAAGTTAAAGCTGAAAACTGTAAGAGCTTTCTGTCGAGACAGCAGTTTTTTAACTGTCAAAGTAACTACCTCTGTAATGGTACGGCTACATCAAATCACATTTGTGGTGAACAAAAGTGAACAAAGTGCAAGGAAGAATTGAAATTTGCCAATAAATTCAAATTTATTCCATTTTAACTATACACATACCTGTGTAATAGCACCATTCCCCAATATTTAAAACCCGTGGTACTTACTTCTGCCTATGATAACTGTCCCTCTTTATTATGAGACTATGTAACCGTTTAAATGGTTGGAAAGGTTGTGAAAAGATGCTTAAGTTTACTTTGTATTTCTGCTAATGCTAAAATAAGCCTGTCGGCATTATTATTAATATTGACTGTTCCTAATAGCTTATGGCAAATTACACAAAGAGGAAGAGAAGCGCTCCTTACATGGCCGTCCTTTAGCTCCAAACACTGGCAAGGATCGTTCTCAGTGCACATCCATGTGCACAAACCCCTTCTTTAAAAACCACCATTGCTTGTAATTCCTAAGATAAACGCTGATTTGTTAATACATTATTACTTGTTATAGTCATTATATATATGATAATTGTCAAAGGTGGACAAGCTGATATAAAACGGAAAGACATATTGATTGGTTTTGTTTTTAAGAAGACAATATTAATAAGAAAACAAAGCAGTGTTATATGTCATATACAGGGTGAGAGTTATTTACACGTTTAGGTTACCAAATAGAAAGAAATAAAATAAGGAGTCAGTTTTGTCAGCAAACATCTTCCTCAAACCATTCCCGTAACAGATGCCTAAAGTATGCATATCTGAACTGACGCTGGTGAAGATCAGTACCAAACAAACGTGAGGAGGGCATTGAAATAATCTGGACTATTACTGCACAATGAAAGGAATCTGAACAGAGGCCGGTGAAAAAGGGCAACTGTGAAGAAATTCAAGTCTTAAAATGACCCACACATTTTGAATGAGAACACTATACCTTGTACGTGTTGACAAATCATTTTCAGCCACATTACAGGTGAAACACTATTGTGGTATTATTGGCATGTATATAAAGTTATATGAAGTTAAAGTTGTTAAAGGGGAGGCCAGAGAGCAGGTGTTGAGAAGCAGTGGAGCTAAGAGTGTAAGCTTTGACAGTTGGGTGGCATCCTCCATTTTTGTCAGGGCAAATGTCACTTCTTTCTCTTTCTGTCTAGTTGTTTAGATGTACATGTAAACGGAAATAAATAGTTCATAGTCTCAATTATGCTTTAGGTTGTTGTCTTGTTGAATATTTAAAAAACTCTGGAGTAAACTGGGACAAGGGGAAAGTACAGTCTCATTATCTCACAAAAGTAAAACAAACAGTTCTTTAAAATGTGTCCTTGTTTAAGCACTTGTTAATAATAAAATCTTAATGCATAATTGACTGCCTTGCCACAACAAGTGTCCAAGTTACATTTTAGTAACTTTTCAGAGATTATTCAAAGTTCTAAAGCAAAATATCTTACTTCCTTGGTGAGTAAAGGGTGATGTTAGTTCATCATCTTCCCTCCAAACAACTTCAAGTCACTCAAATATGGAGTGGTGTGGGGTTCAGGTGAGAGGCTTGGATCATGTTATTTATACAGGGATGCATCAGCAGACAGTGCGTGTGTAAAAGAGCAAAAGGTCATTCAAAGCAGTTTTGGATTTTGAACTGAAGCTCGGCCTCTTGCGACCTCTTGCGACCTCTCTGTGTCCGTGTGTCCGTCTGTCCCTCTCTCACACTTTGGCTTCCAGCAGCTCCAGGAAGAGTTTGTGCATTGGGACCTTGCCATCCTGCTTGATGCTGTAGAAGTGCTGAACGGCCTTGGTGGAGGTCTGCCGGAGCAGGGGGAGGGTCATGAGCAGCTTGCCCGCCCGACGGGGGTCCTCCTGGTGCTGGGATGACTCGTAGTCCTGCAGGGCCTCATGGAGCACATCCTGGAGCTTCTGCACCGCGTCCACGTCCTCAATGTGCATCGAGTCTGTGGGAACAAACACGTAACAACACGATAGAGTAAAATGTGATAACAACAACTGGGTAGAAAGATATAAGCAATTATTTACAGTATTCTGATAGGGCCAAACATAACTTCAGGCACTGGTTTATTTGAATGTGAGTGTAATAATGGTGATATGGTGTCGAATAACTTACTTTTTGAGATATTTCATCTAAACAGAAAAGCTATTTGAATTATCAAATCGAAAAGGCTGCAATTATTCAAATAACACAATGTCCTCTGCAATGAACAAAATATATTATCTATATCCGCAGCTTAGAGCTCTCAAAACATAAGTATACAGAAGAACTTCAGTTTGATTTAAATCATATGCTACATGATCACAAAAAAGAGCTTGAAATATGTAACTCAGTAAAAAAAAAATCCACTTTATTTTGATATCGGGAATGAGACATGTGGTTAGAAAAGAAACTTGAGAGTGCTGTTTGGAAGGCCTCTGCTGCCGTCTGTGGGCGTGATGGATGAACTTGCACAGACACAAGTGGGAGGGGAATAAAAGCTGGACTTAGAGTGATGGAGGGACAGCGTGTGTGGTAAACATGTGCTGTCTTTCTCTGAGCTGGCTCCGAGTGTGTTCTGGCAGCTGTGGCAGTAAAGGCTGAGAATGACCCTCAATAATAATGCTCCATATCGGCCCTTAGGGAGGCCAAGTCTTAATGTGAGCTGGCCTTTAGCTCTCCACCTCCGATCAATGCCCCTGATCAATGACTACATGCATGTTAAATAATAATCACAAGGAAACTATTGATAGGCTTCTACACACACGTGCACATGCTGCTTAAAGGAGAGTGCACGGTTTTACAACAAGCACACACTCATTTTTACCAATAATAAATAACCTGCAAGTTTGTGGAAGTAGAGCTATTAAGTTTTATAATGTCAAGTATAACATTTATTTAGTTGTGAAACAAAGTGTGTGTAGAAACAATACTCTGTGCATTGATTTATGCACTCCTTTCCATACAAAGCTATTTCAAATACACAGGATTGGATCTATAGACTACTAGAGTATAATGCATGTATCAGTATGCAACGCCAGACTAGTCTCAGGTTTGAATTCTATAGGATCAATAAAAACTGGTTTTCCATGTATTTTTGTTTTACTTTTTTCCTCACATAACACAAAACCTTATAAAAAGTGCTTCAATTACGTTGTTTTTGTATGTACATTATGGAGGTTCATCACATTATTATAATTTTTTATAATAATGTGCATGTAGTGCCCAACTTTGCCCGTCCCAGAGCTGTGACCTGTTCAGCTCGACAATAGGCCGTAATGAGCATGTGGATGTTAAATCAAATGTTAACATGGAGCTCACAATGCCCACTCGTATCAAAAGAATGAATGAGAAAACACACAGACACACGCACACGCTCCTGTTTCCCATGGCTAGTTTAGCAGTCTTTACATGTGGGGCACGTTGGCTAACATTTCTTAAGGCTTGGCTTCATTAATGCAGACGATTAGCATCCTGTGAATTAATTAGTGTCAGTGCCCTTCAAAATGCTAATGCTAGCATTCTGTTGTCTTGAAGAGCAGTTCGAGAGTCTGGGCAGTGGGGCAAACTTCTTATTTGTGCGTAAGCTAATTTACTGATTACAGAGTGTGGAGAAAAAAAAAAAAATCCTGATGATAAACTAGATATTAATTTTTGTGAAGTTTTGATTTGAATGGCAAATAATTGTAGTTACTTTTAACAGTTGATATAAATAGCATATCCAGTTTGAATGCTAACGAGTATTCACTTAATTTATGCACCAAATAGCTGCAGCATAAAGGTATGTGCCTAAACTATTTGGCTGCCCAGGCCTATGCCAATTGTTTGTTCAATAATTTAAAGTGTCTCACAGAAAACGCTGTCAGCAAAGACTACTAACTCTGTGCCGTATTTGCTGGTTTGTGTACCTTTATTTAAGTGTTGACGCTGGCAGATTTGGAACAAAAGGCTCCTCCCTCCACGCATAGCTCTAGTTGCATTCTCTCATTTAAACACATTGTATTGACAGCTCCCCCCTTGTAATTAAAGAGTACTGAAGAGTTGGCCGGCTTCCAAGACAAAGTTCAAAAGACAGGTCACGAGAGGAAGAAGGCGTGTGTGCGTGTGTGTGTGTCAGTCAGCTGTCGATGCCGCCGGACACATCAGAGAGGGGCCCGTATTGACGGACTTGGGGATCTAATGATTTTACCTTATTTAACAGGCATCTGAAGGGGCGACTATGCTAATTGTAACAGGGATGGCCACTTTGTTTGGAGTGGGAGAGCAATAATAATGTGTGTTTATGTATACCAGTGTGACTATTGAAGTGTAACATTGGAGAGAGAGTGGCTTAACTATAGTCTGTCGAAGTGGGTTCAATGTGATGCATGGTGTGTTTGTTTCATCGTAAGTAAAATCAGCTCTTTGATGGTTCAGCCTAAATGAGTCCCTGGAGTATAGAGAATCCTAGGATTAACTCTCCGTGGCCCCCCACACACATGCATACTCACAGCTACAGTGACACAAAGGCAATACACACCTGAGTTAGCTAGAGCAATCGCCTTCAGAGTGACGAATTCCTCCTTCTCCAGTTCATAGATTTGTATTTCTTGACCAGTTGAAGAATGGCGTTGTTAAGGTCCAAAAGACCTGCAAGTTTGGACTGATCCTCATCCATTATGTAGTCCTCCGCATATACCAACTGATGAAACAAGGAGAAGAAAGCACAGGTGAATAAATAATAACTAAAAGAGTAAGGCAGAACAAAAATATAAGAGAGACACAAGACTTACCTTGTCTTCAAAGGACAGAGAGCGGTAGACGACACGCAGAATTAGGATCTCCATCCAGGCACTCTGCAGGAGACTCATCTGGTCAGCCAGGGACAGCGTGGAGAACCCTGACAAAACAACACACGGATGTTTAATGCAGAGAACAGGAGGAGTCAAAAACTTTCAAACTTTTTAGTATGTTTGATGGGAAAGCTTAGAGGAGTTAGGCTGTTTAATTATTTCTTCTTTTCCGTATGCCCACCCTCTAAACCTCCACTTGACAGGAGCACTCCTTACCCTCCTCTACCCCCTCCTCTCTCCCTGGAGCCCTGGGTCCTTCTTGGGGGAAGGCAGGCCTTATCTCCCCCTGACACAACCCCTGTGGATCAATGCTGGTCACTGCTGCTTCACCGCTCAAACACACAGCCTAATTGCTGCTGTCGCATCAAAACTCATGCTTTTCCTAACGTCGCCTATCCAGTCTAAGATCAGGCATTTTTTTATCTGTTGTGGCTGTCTAACACTGACCAGCTGTTTGTCAGCTTTGCTCTTGAATGTTTCATCCCACTTGATAACTCTGTCTGTGCAGGTACTGTTTCACCTTGGTGTGTTTTAACTAGAACTAGTTTGTACATTTTTACTCTACAAAGTTGTATTACATCTTCGTATCATTAATATGGTTGTGCAATACAATAAAATACACGTTCAAGCCACAAAACTAAAACATTTGGAAACAATCTGAACATGGCTGAGGCTGTGATATGTCACCAGAATCAGAATCAGAAGACACTTATTGCCATTGTCAGTGAACACAGCTCACAAACTAGGAACTTACTTCGCTGATAAAGTGCAACATAAAAAACAAATAAGGGCTTGCATAAAGTAAAAAAAAAAATGCTTAAAAATAAAATAAAAATACTTAGAGGTAGAAAATATATACAACAGCATATATGTTAACTATATGTAGGCAGAGTATAATTACATCTGGTTTTAAGAGAACTGACGCAGCAGTGGAATAAGCGAGCCTTCATTCAGAAAATCAAGACTGGATTTGTGATCATTTAATTATCATTTTTCTGGCAGACAGAAGACATCTGTGTCATTCAGCTTATTTCTGGTAATGCAGACATTCCCTTTGCCAATATTACTAAAAAACAAAACAAAATTTGTGATCTAATGTGCAGCCAAATAACTATATTACAGAAGACACAGTTATCTCATCTTCCTCTGTTGGTCTATTAACAGCTCAGTGCTCTAATGGAACACCTGCGCGCTCACACCTCTGCTCACAGCTGTCTGCCTCCACCTGCCACACGGTTCCTGTTTGTGTGGGCTTCATAAGGCACAGGAGCGCACCTGTCAGACCCCGCTGCAGCCCTCTACTTTGTGTGTATGTATGTATTTGTGTGTCAGTGTATCATCCTGTCAGGGGGGAGGCAGGAAGATAAGAACGGAGATAATACTTCATCAACATCTGCTGCGACGTGCTTCCTCGTGAGACGCTCTCTGGCCTATGTGCGAGTGAGGCATTATGGGTATTAGGAGCTCTTATCTTTGAGCTCATTGATGGATAATGACAAGTGTCTCATTATGTCTCAGTCGTTGGCCATTGTTGTTTGTAATGTGTTATGACGCCCCCTATCTACTTTTGTTAACATGGAGGAAACAGAGGTGTCAATTTGCAAAGACATGGCAAGACACGCATTCATTCTATAACATTATAAAGGAATTCTTTGGGGTATTTATTGATATTATGAACTATTATACATACGTCGATCATGATTTTACATTTTATTCATCATAAACCACAATACGGCTCTAAACTGGTTTAATAATAGCAATAAATTAACTGAATTCTGTTCAAAACCCTTGCAAACCATATAACAACCAGCTGATTTTCATTAATGAACCTTACAAGACTCTCGAGCCGAGGTTTTTAAGTAAGGAGAAGTGGGTAGAGATAGGGGGTAGGTGAAAACTGAAATTTGAGTCAGCTAATAGTGAGGGAGCACTGTTATATGAGGGTAAAAAGGCTATACAAGCTCATTTTACATAATATCTAACTACTAAACATGGCTCTAATATTAGTTCGGTTTAAGTCACAACATTTTGGGTTTATTTTTCTGATGTAGATTAATTTACAGATTTAATTAAATGATACACCTATGATCTTCCGTAATGTAAAACTCACAAAAACAGCCGACACGTATATATTGGTGTCCTATGGGGAAAAGGTTGCCAACTGCCAATGGTGTCCTATTGAACTTTTAAAATGATCAAAAGGGATTAGGGCTGATTTCTTCTGGGGGTCTTCATCCATGTGCACACAAATACACATGCCTTTAGGGTGCCGGTCAGTACTCATAAGAACAGAGACGAAATGAACATTGGCATTGCTAAAATTAACACATATTTCCTCTGTCTTTCAAAGGCCTGAGGTTAGGTGAACAGAACAGGGCAGTAATGAAGGTTCAGTATAATTTATTAGGAATGTTAACTTATTTAGCAACTCCAATGTAATAAATAAATAAATATATACTGTTAAATACCTACACAGACACTGAACACGCTAAAAGTGGACGCCTCATCTCATAACATAATATGATTCTTATCTGGACAGGGTTTATCAAATTTTTGCTTTGACTGGTAAAAATATGCAGCCACTAAACATGAATATATATATCTAGGCTTTAAAATATTGTGCTACTTCAGTTGAATCTGCATATAGGTCAAATATACATACTAGTGCTTTTGTATGTTGTGTATATAAGAGTCTATGAGCGCCCTCCCTCCCCACCGGCCTGTCTGCACCATTCAAGCATCCAATGCCTCTTATCTGTCTGATTAATAGGCGGCCGGCTTCAGGACAAATTAATTAACAGATAACGGCATCTCTCCCTTCTTCCCTTCCTCTCCTCCTCCCCTCCTTCTCATGCAGCGATCGATACAGCAGAAGAAAAGAAACATCAATGGGAATTTAGTGCTGATGATGGAGAGAGAGTGGTATTGATGAAGAGAGAGAGAGGTGGTAGTGGGAGGGTGGAGACCTTTCTTTCATACCTGTTATTTCAAGTGACAAAAGAAGGTTCCTTATTTGACTCTAATTACATTTCCTTTCTGCTCATTGTTGATAAGGAATCTTGTCCAGTGTGTTTACGAATGATAGTGATGGCGTTTGTTACTTGTTTAACAGAAACATAAACCAAACTTTACATTTAAACTATTCTGAACTCAATAATCTGAACAGGAACCTATGGAACAGATTCATTAAAACATTATGAGATATATTTGGGAATGTTCAAGCATGTTTTGTCTAGAAGAAGTTTGTGTTTTGGGGCTCCTCGGATAGATCATAAACATGTAAGGAGGCGAAGGTTTTCATATCTGGGTAAGGCCGATTTGTTCCATCATTTCAAGACAAAACGCTGAAAAACCCCCAAAACAAAATGCTCATCATTACCATAATCGTTACAATACAACCTGATTATTATAGCAGCATTGCCCTGGTAAAAACACGTCTCGTATATATTATAGAAGGAGGCCCTGTTGTGCTCTCTCACACCTACTGCATTCTCTTATGTTTTCCTTTTTTGTCATCTTCCTGCTCTATCGAATACACACACAGACAAGCATGCGGGCGTCGATTCCCCAGCCACCCTGCGGCCTGTTTGTCTGCCAAATGATTCCTGACTGCACGTTTACACCAGAGAGCACACACCAGGCTCCTGCCCCACACACAAGTACACAAGCCCACCCTGCACTGGGATAGGCCCCTCTCATGCCCCACTTGTTACCCAGACACACACTGACACACATGACCAGAAGGCCCACATTTGTTTTCTTGTGGTTACAGGGCAAATGGGATCCAGTGAGAGATGACTGTTGTGTATGAGTACCTATGGACCCGTGTGGGCAGCAGTTGTTGGCAGAATATTTTAAGCAGTTTTACATAGGAATGCGATGCTTTTGGGCCATTACTGGAGGCAGAGGCAATCATGAGCAAATAATTGTGTTTGATAATGTGAGTAAAAGGTAGGCATTATTTAATCAACGCCCTACCTGATGCTACTCTTTGTATTTATCCAGATTTATCACTGTTAAAATGAGTACATGTTTGATTCCTGTGACTAAATACGTTTATATCTATTTTCCTTTCAATTGCGGGTGTCAAAGTGCAATATAAGGCAAGATGTATGGGCTTGTTTGAGTTACATTTACGCCTACTGTGACGGAGATTGCCTTAAAACACACTGTGGGAGTATGTTGCATGTTTATGTTTGACCGCTACCCTCATCTGTTTATGTCGCTCACACTATTTTGAGAGTGAATTCCTAGGTGAGCACATTAGTACCTGGCGTGCTATGCTAACTACATTCTGAAGCTATATTTACGTGTTTTGTGTGCGCTGTCAAACTGCTTTGCACCATACGGCCAGACGCTGGCCCAAATGAACATGGACCCCCCGTGATGGCTTTGGCCGAGCTGAAGCTACACACACTAAATGTACCACAAAAAGCAAATGGTGCCACACACTGCCACATGCACACGCACACACTTCCACCAGCTGACCCAATTACACAGAGATGCGCAACGAGATGGAAACAAATCTACTCAGAGAACCAGTTAATTTAGAGGGGCTCAAAGATAGGCACAAACCTGCTCAGAGAATTGCTCCTAATATACAAGTTATAAGGAGCAACCTCAGAAGTCCAAACTTTGGTAAATGTTTTCAATTAAGCAGTACTTTTACCTGGGCACAAGTAAATCAGTAAAGTTTGTGAAGTATGCTGAGTACACGGTTTAAACTTCAACGAAATGTTTGGCTATACACTGTAAATTAACTATTACGGGGCTGTTGTGAAATTCAAATGTCGTGCTCTGAACCACACATGCGAGTTTGGTAGAAAAAATACTAGCCGCACGTGTGTCATAGTGAATTATAGGAGCTGATTATCACAGACAAGATCTGAATCTTCAGCTTTTTAATGGTCAGATCATCAAAAATCCACACTAAGAGACGGGGAATATGGTTTGATGAGCACAAGGCTGTCTATCCCACCTGAGAACAGACACAGCTCTACAAACCTTCTGTGTATTCTGAAGAGTCTGAGTGTTGGGGCCAAGTGAAAAACTGAGAAAAGCTAACAACTAAGATACGACATCATCAAGTATTGGAGAAAATAATCAAAGAAAATAATTGAATCCAAAAAATATGACTAATAAAGTGTCTAATTAAAACAATTGATTGAGAGCAAAAGCAGAGCCGTTTTGGGAGCCACGCCGCAGCTGCAAAAGAACAGCCCAAATGCTGATCACTGCAAACGAGAGTATATTTTTGCAATTTAGAAATTTAGGCTTAAATCGAGTCGACGAAGCAGAAAAATAATCTGGCCTATAGTTTCTAATCCATATCCACATAATTTTGTTGGCTTGAATATCTCTGACTGGTCTCCCCTCCCCCTTACCCTCTTTCCCCTCACATCCCCCTCTGTACCTCAGGAGAGCGGAGCAGTCATAGGGTTGTGGTAGCCTCTAATCAGTGTGAACAGCCAGCTAATTACCAAACTCTCAGCCCTCCGCCGACCGTTAATTGCATACATTAGACACCATCAGCAGCGGTGCAAGATTAACACTTAAAATCTTCCCATTGCTGTAGCGACGATGATTGTGTGTGCAAAATCCATAGACGGGAGCTGGAGTGGATAGCTGTATTCCCCATGTGTAGATGTGTGCTGTCTCAGTGGTGGCGGTTGCAAATATTTAACACTTAATTAGAGCCAAAATGGCGACGTGGCAAATGTTACAGAGAGGGGCACCGCGCTGGGGTGATGGGGGGCGATTGGTCATCGAGGGCGACCAAAAGTCTCACTGGAAACGACATATGGAGTGACATTAAGAGACATCAAATAATAAAATACCAATATTTACATTTTAATTACCCCACTGGAGCTCCGCACGGACTCGTAATAATGTCAGAATATGTGCAGAACAATATTGTACAGTCCTCTGCAAAACTGAGGTTTTCAAGAAGTGGCATGAACAAAGAAATGTGTAGAAAAGGTGCAAAAATGATTAAAACAGCGATTAAAACAGGAAAAATAGACCAGACGCTACACCTGAATTCAGTCTTGAACATTAGCACAAGGCTAAAACGCATCAGCCCATAAATGTTGTATTAATCCTAGTATATCTTTGATTTAAATGGTACCAAGACTACAACAATATAATGTCTAAGGCTTCATTTCAATAGATTTAAAGTTTACAGTGCAGTAAGGAGAACATACTCATTGAAAATCCTTCCAGCATATTTGTTTCTCTCCCGTATCTTGCCATCTTTTTTATCTATCTATCAATCTCACTGCTGACAAATTCATTTTCCCAGCTTGTTCAATTAACTAGGTGGTGAGAGTCTATTGATCTTACGTCGGATTACCTCTTCAAAACAATATCCCGTTATAACAAGTTCTCAAAATCCAAAATCTATATATCCATGGATTACGAAAAGGGATATGCACCTGCCTGCAACATGGGCCAAAAATGAAACCGCTATATACTACGCTATGAATGCTATAAAATCTATTAGCGTTGAACTTTCTAATAATAAGACTATGAATCAAAGCCTGCAGCATTAAAAACAGACCCGGCAGACCCTCCCTGTCCTGGCTGGGTGTCTGTCTGTGTATAAGATTATGAAGCTGTGTTGATTCTATCTTCCTAATCCGCCATAGCTTTCCATAGAGAGAAGAAAACTCCAGAGGGATTAATTTACCATTCACAGATTAGCGATGTCTCCAATATCATCATCCAGGACAAACATTGTAAGAAAGGGCTCAACAATGCCCAAAAGATGAGGCATACTGTACCCCGATTAAATGAAAGACAGAGATGTAAAAGAGACAGCACTGAGACAGCATCCTGCCTTAATGTTTTAGCTTCAAGACAAGAACATTAGAGCTCATTCCACTTCCTCATCTGAGCCTGAAAAAGCCTGGGCTGAAAATCTTAATTAATTGTCCAATAGTGCTGCAGGGTCATTATGCATTGCAATAAAGAAGCGTGTAATTATAAGATTTAACAGCCATTACCAAGGCCAGGAACTCATATGTCATCATCAGCAAGCAAGCCAATGGTTTGGTACGCTTCTGTGTGTGGCCTGATGGACAGCACACACACGTGCACAATATACAACAATGGCACGCAGGATACAGGTAATATGGAGTACCTAAAAACACTGAAAACACATTAAAGTCAGATCAGCAGACATACCTCACCATCAGCAACAACTGGAGTGGTATTTTGTGGGGAGATTCCATGACATAGGCCTGTACTTGGGCCAAAAGTAAAATAATGTAAAAAAAAATAGGCCAAGTAATGCGATTTCTACTGAGAGATGTGGGCTAATTTAATCACAGTGAAGTCTAGTGTACTTAGTGCTTCGTGTGCATGCTTTAAATCACACAGAGCTGATATCCATAGACGTCAGAATATTTAAACATTCAAACTGTCAACAAATTAAAACAAAATATTACAGCTTTTTGGAAAAAGTCATTATTACTGTTGGTATCATGTCGACAGAAACATGTTCAGTAAATAAAAGTGAAATGTAGTGAAAATAGGACATTAACGACAGAGAACACATAAAATCATACCAAATACTAAACAAAATATGATATACTCATTCAAAATAAGACAGAAATATCCAAGTACCAAGCCTCCTCCACTTGATAATTAGGTTGCTTTTGGGTGAATAGAAACCAAATATTTGTTGTTCATTTTGTTTGTCTGTGGAAAGCCGTTTTGGTAACCTTCTGTAATATATAAATACATTTACCTATGAGTGATCGCATTTGTGTGTGCACAAGCCATAAGTCGTCCCCATCTGGTGACAGGCACGCTCCAATCCCATTTCCCCACCTGCTTATTCCCTGATGGAAGGGATGAACCCTCAGGACTGTTATTTAAGCAGATAGATGGAGGACGGGAGAGGACAGCGGGACACAGACAGACAGGAGACTATAGCTAAAGTGCCGTAGAATGTAAGGAAAGTATAGGACAAGATTTAAAGGAAATCCCATGTTTGCTATTGATAAAAATCGGGGAAACAATACTACAACCTGAGAAATGAAAATAAGGGAAAGGAGACAATGATCACTCTGTCTGTGAACTTTACATGAACCGGCAGAAATGATGTGATGCCATGACAGTCCAGGGTCCTCCTTCCACTAGATTTGCTGCAAGCTTTAGGTGTGAGATAAGTGCACGTGTGAATGTCTATGCGAATATTCATGTACATATATGTTGATGCTGCTGCAGATCAAGTCTTTATGGCCTCCTTTGTGTGTGAGAAGATGGCGATGGACCGAAATGGAGTTTAGCCTGTCTGTAATTATGATCATCTATCTTTATGTCTTCTGAGCATACCATACCGTATCACGTCATCTCTCTCTTCTCCCTCACTCAAACACAAAGCAAATTGAAAGTAGTAAAAATGCAGGTGATTGACGTAAATTATTATTGGGTCGGATGGTGTAATGATAATCTAAATGATTTATTTATAACTGCTATTCTGACAAATATTACTACAACACAGAGTGCATGTGTGAGGGCTGGTTTACAGGGATACCATGCGCTGAGTGGTTGTTATCTGTGCAAAACTGGGAGCTAAACCTTATTTGGTCTCATTGTTAAGTGTCCAAAAATTGGCTCCAACTGAGAGGCTGGTACACAAGTGAATTTGATTTGCAAATGTAATCAAACGCCACAAAACAGCAATGGAGAGATCTAAGTAAATCCCATAATTTTAATATCAGTCCTTTTCGCATTTGCATAAACTCATAAGACAAAAATATGTATTACTTTTAAAGTTTGATTATTAATAAGCAGGTAAATTAATGACACAGTTCATGTCCCTGGTTTATATAAGAAGACACAAAGGACGAGTTGAAAAAAATAAACAAAACAAAGCAAAAACTCCAAGATTATCACTGACATGGCCCCAAAAAAGCAAAAGTCATGTTCGAATGAAGCAGCAAAATTCAGATATTTCCATCTCTGAAACACACAGTTATGAGATGGTTCAATAATGCAATAAGAAGGCCAACTTAATTCAAACATTAAGCTCAGCTCCCAAATTTCATTTTCCTAATTTGATTTTGTCAATATTTGTTTTCATCTGCAAAGATTGGTATTGTGTGTACAAGCTGCAAGAGGCACAGGAAAATAACATCTCATATGCACAAATGTAAGTGCTGGATGAACACGCAAACACACTTATAGCCAAACTCTAAACGCTTTATGTTTCCCAATAAAAGCAAATCACACTCAACTAGATTAGAGCCAGCACACATGAACACACATCCACACTGTGCTAAGGCCTAATACAATTGGCTTTAGCAATGAAATGGAAGCATTTGTAGAGGAGTGGCTGCTGGAGTTACAACCCTCGCCGACAATAACAGTTACCATGTGGTGTGTCTTTGGCTAATAAAAGTTCAGATTGGACAAACCATTAGGCTCAAGATTAATTGGGTTGTAATTGCAGATCTGATATTTTGATAATTATAAATCTATACTTTTTCGGCCCACAGTTAAAGCCCAACCAGCCTGAACAGACTCCAGTAAAGTCTAAGGGACGTGAGCAGAACAATGTTAATGAATGATTTTAATAATAACACAACAGTTTATAAGAAGAGGAAAACTGTTAAGAAACATAGAGACTTAGGGTCATTATAATGAAGGGTTACAGGATAGCATCAGGGTGAGGGGGCAGCAGAGAGGTGACGAGGGGTAACAGAACGGGGCAATTAAGATAGATGTTGCTATGGATTTGTCACTAGAATTTATAATAGGGCATTTATAATAGAGTAAGACAAAAATTACACTAGCTGTTGCAAGAAAATGTAAAAGTGCACAATGTAACTGCTGGTAGGGGTCCATTACCTGCTTTTCTTCTTGAAGGTGTCATTGCTTTGCCTGGAATTTACCACAGTATGGCATTAAACGTGTCTATCTTGCATTTATAGCAAAAGACGAAGTTTAAATCTGTCAACTGGGCAAATCGTTATAAGAGTGATTTGTCCAGTTGACAGATTTAAAGTTCGGATCAGACCTGGATGACTGAGGGACTACACAGATATCTTACATTTATTCAACTATGAGTGTTCTATTGCTTCTCCATAGATCTGACCTGTAACTTGGCGCCACTTACTTGCTTAATGCCATAGGACTAGCAAAGCAATAATGTCTTGGAGAGGCAAGGAGCAGAAAGGTTTCATTGTGGACCTTTAATATCATTTTATTTTTGACTGTAAGTGCAATATAATTTCTGCATACACATTATAATAAAGACAACACTTTGAGCTGAGAGCAGGGACTTCTACATTGCAACAGTGTGCTGGAGAAACCTGAAAACTCTATAATATCTGATCAGCACCACCCAGACCTCTTCCTCCATATCTACACCGAGACCAATTAAATGGAGAGAGTGACAGGAAGTTCCTCCGCTGCCTCCCCCATTTTCACAGCTCAATCATTCTGCATTACGACGGACAATTTGACTGCTTATCCCAAGTGTCAAAATTGAAAGGGACGAGAAAGAAAAAGAGCGAGTGAGATTGAGAGTGAGGCCAGATAGGAAAAGCAGAAGAATAGTATGGAAGAGTGGTGGGCTCCCCCAGAGCAATTTCTTTCTTGAATAAAAACGTTGGGGGAGGAGGTTGTAAAGAAACACTAATGGCAAGGCCCCCCGGTTCTGGTAAAATAGACTGTTTTATAGGTTCAGCTTCTTATTCATTGATTCATTCATTTGTTCGGGCCGTGCTCTTTCGTCAAGTCAAGTGCTCATCTGTCTGTCTCTTTCCTTTATGTCCACGGGTCTAGATAAGAGCTGCTAGCAAGACTGCCCAGTAGTCATTTAGTTATTATGGAGTATAGTGAGTATTACAGTAGGGAACAGAAAAGAGAATGAAAAGGCTTTTCTTTTCATACTTTTACTCATTTACTGTGGAAAAACTACACGTCAATAGTCCACCAAAATAGGTAAAACCTATAGACAACTGTTTATTACCTATTTTGGACCCAACATAAAATACATTGATCCCACTGTGCTGAGGTGACAGTTGTAACAAAAAAAACTGTATTGGCTGCACAGAAGACTCGCACAGTTCACATGTGCTTGTGTTGGTAACTCGTTTGTAGGACAACAGGAGACATACAGTGTGTGAAAGCTCATTTTACGACTCTAATGACATATCAAATGTTTGCATATAGGCCAAATCAGTATGGAAATATGTGTGCACTCACAAATACACCCAGAGCCTAAGAATAAAAGAGCCAATCACACAGATATGCGTCTGTTGTCACATGTCTCTAAGGTTGGCCGACTGTGTGTGTCAGACATGAGTCCCACTGAACACACACACATTCAGCAGCCTTGTTATCCAGGGGCCTGTCTCAGAGGCAGCCTCTCTAACGCTGAGTGATGTTTAAATTAGTTTACAATTTAGCCTCCTCGCTATCCGCAGACGGCTCTTAACTCAGTGTGTGCATGTGCTGTGCTTTTGTCAATGTGTTTGTGCGTGTGGGAGTGTAACAAATTGTTGCAAGTACGGCAGACATCTAATGACTTCAAATTAGCTGCCTGGTGCTCGCCTTGACATGTTGTTACCACTGTTAGCGGCGGTGTGTGCGCTCTGCTGTGTGTGAGCCCGCGCTCTCTGCGCTGCACAGCCATATCATGAAACATAAATTGGCTTCACCTCATCAGTCTTTACATCTATCTCTCGTCTTCAAATTTGAATAAAACCAAATGGCACAAACATGAGCTTTCACCTGGGAGAGGAAACCCGGATGTCCATTTCTTTGACTGTTTCTAATAAAAATCTAAGCGTTTGTTTAAATTTTATTGGAGTTAATGTTGAAGAGGTCTATTTCACTTTGACAACCCACTCTCCCCGGAAGAAAAGAGTAAATCACTTTGTGTGTGGACATGAGAGTATTAGATCAGTGGTCAGTGTTGTAAACACACACACAGAGGCAGAAGATGAAGAGTTCTATCTTTCGGTGTGAGCAGTGGATTGCTTTACTCGTACATCTAATCACGCTATCTGCTCTTCTCCGCCGAGCAATCGTTGCGCTTCAGTCCCTTCATGACAAAGTTACACACATACAGTCCGGCACATAACAGGGCCACTCAATTGTAGAAAAAAAGGAAGAATTATTTATTTTAAAGTTTCTATAGGCACGTTTTGACTGGCTCTGGTCCCTGACCGGGTCGCCCTGGAGCTCTTCAGCATGTCGGCTCTTTCTAAAGCACAGTGTGTTTCCAGGTCTCACAAAATAACAAATATTTTGTTAGTAAATCAGTCTAAATTGTACCTGCATTATACGTTTTAATCATAAGAGAGATCTCAGCAATACAGCAATATCTGTATACAATTATTAAAAGCTTAACGTGAAAAATAGAAAGCTGAGAAGCAGAGGATTTGTGGGGTAAAAGATGAAAATAAATATTAAAAGATGGAGCTATACTTAGAGAATGGATCAATATACATGTCTGCTTACTGTCCATATAGCAGCCTACTGCAGATCAATACAGTAACAATAAGTGATGCATATTCCCATCCTTTTTGCACTTCTGTCCTCTATGTATTCTTCACATTGATATTACACATTACAAAGCACATATCAGGAGACACTGTTATCCAAGATTATTGACTATAGGGTCTTATTTATACAGCAGTTATATAACATGGTATTTATGTGTAATCAGGTGCTTTCTGTCCTATGAAGATAGGACAGAGATTTTCTCTCTTTTGGTTAATTCATGTGTGGTGCAAATTATTTATCTATTAACAAATAAAACAAACTGAAAAGATTGAGAGGAGTTCTGTCAGTGTGATTTAGTGATGAAACTGTAAATGTAAAACATCACTCTTCTCTCCTCTATGCTGTCACAGCATGCTCACTCAGTAAAACCAAAACAGATTACATTTCATCTCTTTTTTTTATACGGTCTGATCACAGTCTCATTCTTGCAAGGCAAAATGAGGAACCTTTAAAATATTAATATTTCACCTTTTTATTCAGTTCAATAGTCAATAGCATGAGGACTTTGTGTTGTTAATGTTGGCATATGGTGCCGACAGTTATACTGACTTGGAACGGTCAAGAGTTGAGCCTGTCTGAGGGCACAGATTAGGGTGAAGGGTCAAACAGGAATAGCCTTTTGTGCAGTACATTAAGTACACCAATGTAGACAGCGTTTGCCTGCCAACATACACTGTATACGAAGGGCGGTCTAAGTCTGACCAGCAGGGCCAGGCTTTTCATGCACTCGCTGTGGTATACATGAGAGAGTAAGGTGAGTGGGGCCGTCCTACCTGGGATGTGTTTGGCCCAGCCGATGTTGACCACAAGTTCTCGGTCAGCCAGGTCACACAGCGTCGTCAGGGCCTTGATGTCGCTGTCTGGTACTGTGGGGTCGGGCATGGCATAAATCTTCTCTGGCTCAGCCACCAGCAGGTGAGAGACAATTTTGTTATCTGCAAGGCAGCCAAAGGCAACTGACATGACCACCAGACAAGAGAAAGACAGAAACAGAGAGATGGTGAATTTAGGCTATTGTTGGCTTAAAGATTTTCCACACCAATAAGGTGCAAAAAAGAAGAAATAAAACAAAAACATAAAACAAAATACACAGTGATTATCAGTCAAGAGCACTGAGCAGGCATGTCCATATTAAACACAAAATATATGACATATACATTTCCATTTTAAAGATAAACATTTGATTGCACAAAACTTGAGAGAATAACATAAAATCATTTGGGGCATGGAGGGGGAAGGATAATACTTAAAGCCAAACAGCTCAGCTGGTAATGGTGACATGTGGTGATGAGATCTCTATGGCCCATTAGTAACAGACTGATACCCTGCTTCCAAATTAATCCACTGACTAATCAAGCATGGAAGTCAAAACAGAGGAGAGAGGAGGAAGAGAGGTGTAGGGCCAGAGCAGAGTAAGTGAAAGAAGAAGAGATATGAGCAGAGGAAATACAGAGGAAATAGCAACAGACTGTAAAAGACAGACAGCGGAGGAGAAAACGACAGGCAGGTGGAGATAAACACAGGCAGAGGGGGGCTGTATTGATCTAACACTATCCAGCCCCAATGGCTCTCACACAAATACACACTTGGATATATATATCTTTATAAATATCCTGTGCATCCCCTTCCCTCCCGCTGCAGCTCCAGGGTCGTTTGAGCACAACCAATCCCAGTCACACAGCAGTATCTGTGGGTAAATCTTATTTAATGTTTCCCTAATTAGAATCAATGGAAGCCCATTTCCAAACCCTGGGCTATTGTTTGGTTCTCACACAATCAATGGGGACGCCGAGGCTGGGGATTGTGCTACAGACAGATAGGCACTTTGTGTATGCGAGAGGAAGACAGTCGGACAGACAGGATTTCGGTCACTATTGACTATGTGTAAAAGAGAATAACAAACAAAGAATGCTAACATTAACCTACGGAGGTTTGAAATTGAACTAAAAATCTCAGTGTCTACACTTGTTACATAAGAAAAAATCTGGTTACTTTAGGTTTAGGTATTGTGTTAATAAGATAACTAGTCTATAAAACAAAAGAAAAGAGAGGAACCACTAAAACAAATCTATCCCCTCCTCTATTTACTAGCCCATTATAGTATCAGATATGTAGAGGATTAAGAGAGATGTAAGGGAAATGCCAAACTTGTGAGTGTATTGTGTAGTGAGAGTTTGTTCACAGAAGCTCTGTATACACAAACACAAGCCTATGGAGTCACATTATCTCATCATTTTAATGATTAGTAGCACAGAGTAAGCTGTGCAGCCGTTCAGCATATTGGCCTAAAGCAGAATATGCTCCAGCTTTAAGTAAAATGGGCTTTGGGGAGCAAGCCGCTGAACACTGCTCAATCTGCCTCGCCTGCATGCGCATGTTGTGTGTCTGAGCAGACGGTTAGCTAGAGAGCTAACCCTAGTTTGATGTGGTTGCCAGATTGGATTTAATCCGGATTAGGTTGCTGGCTGGCAGCCCCCTCCAGTATCCTGCTCTTCTCATTCTCTCTGAGAAACCATCTCATTTAGGTATCTTTCTTAGTACTCTCTTTTTCACTATTAAATTTGAATTGTCTAGTTTTGCATATATCCTTATTGGAACCAATCCAGTCTGTCCTAAATGAACTGTTTTGTGAGGAATATTAGTCTTGCAAAATGTTATGACCCTAAACTGGTCACAGTACAGAGAGGGAGATAAACTTGGTATTAAACAGCTGGGCCTCTCACGACACTGTTTTAGCATGCAATTGTGTTGTAACTGTTTACTGTCCAACTGTCTTATTGATATGTAAAGCAGAAAAGGCAGTGTGTATTATTGTTAGTATTTGACAAATGAGAAGACTGCTTAGATCACATTCAATAAAAGCTTAGTTTCCTTACATGGTTTTTTAGCCGGCAGAGCCAGCTGTGGGTTCAGATATGGACTGTTGTCAGCATCTATCCTGCGTTTATACTTCTGTCTTCCACCACGAACCCTGTCCAGACGAACACCTGCAGCACACACACAGAGGCATTAATACAGAAAACAGTGCATTTATTATTATGTAACTGTAAATGTAGAATATGCAGCTGAGGTAACATTTTGTACATTGACCTGAATGAATGTGGTATTTGACAAACAAGCCATAGGACTGGATTTGTCGTGCCCTTTCACTATGTAAGAAGGCCAATATATCCTGACACCTTTCCTGGGTTCTATGGCATATGACTTACTTTTTCCTGGTCTCGCCCAATCTCTGTTGGTGGCTGTCTTTCTGTCTGCTTAATTAATTGACACAAAAGAGTCCTAATTTAATTAGTCCAATGTCTCCAGGGATTGGTTGTTACCGTGGTTACCACTTAAAAGATGGATAAGTGAGACAGAGGTGTCTTGTATCCTGAGGGAGAAGAAGAGGAGAGGGCAATCTTCTTTTACACAGATCCCTGTTTAAGCGTTTGAGCCACTTAAATATATTCAGCAACACTGACTTGAATGTAAGCTTGAACTATCATCGGGGCTTATTATGACAATAAACACTGAAAAATCACAAATAGTCTCTAAACAAAAAAAAAAAATGTTTGCCACTGCACCCCAGTTCATAAGGTCATTTGATCTATTCTCTGTCTGCAGAGCTGGCTGTTCTGTCTCTGCCTTCCTGCCCCATTGCATCTGTGGCTAAAAACATAAACAAAGGTAATTTTTATAATTTAAAAATAATCAGAAACCAGCTTCAACGTCTACATCAAGTCAGAAAAGTGACCTTGACTAATGTCATGAACCTGCAAGAGTAGCTTTGTAAGTTACTTAATTACAAATGGTATGTATTTTTTCTTTCTCTGCGTTTAGAGCGTTTTTGACTTCCATTACTGCAGTGTGCACCTTCAGCCCTCAGACCACAGCTCTTCTTCAGCTGCAGTGAAAGGGTGAGAGGGATTTGCTCACACAGACAGATTTAAATCCTGTGGAAATAGTGCTGACCACATTAGAGACAACACACCTGGGAGATTAACACAAGACTTTAAGCTGTAAAGGGGGAAAATGTTCACATAATAAACAATAGGATAAGTTGTTTGAAAACTAAATGAAAGTGGATTGATATGCATCTGCAGCGTGCATGTGTGTGTCCAAAAAGGGAAGGTAGACAGAAGGGCCGACAGTCCAGGTACAGTGGGGGGGCTAGTGTCAGCAAACGGTCAAGAATCTCTTAGCAACAGGGGGTAGAAGCCCTCTCACACACATGCTCACACACACAGGAACACAGCAAGATTTTTTTAGGTAAAACATTGCAGTGTAGTAGTGTTTGGGTAAGCCTTGACAAGTGGATTGCTCAGTCACAACATGGGTCAGCGGTGGGGCAAAAACAGGAGAAGGCCAAAATATAGTAAAGCCCAGATGTTTGGTCGAAGATTGTGAGTTTCACAGACAGGTTGGAAATTGACAAAAATATTACAGTTATTAAGATATTTGACTTGAAAGATGGTTTAGGGTTGGATTTATTTAGTAGAAGACAAATTAATAAAGAAATCTACTCTCTCTCCCTCTCTTTCTCTATCATAATATGACTAAATGTTCTAAGTAAATGATACTTACATTTACATTACAATATTTTAATTTATAATTATTATGGTGATAAACACTATGACACATTTGGATACTCCTCCTTATAATCTTTCAAATAGAGAGTCCTATTTTCCACTTTCATTCCCACATACCTTAAAGAGGCAGCCACTCTGCAGCCAGGCTCACTTCATAAAAAGGCCTCTCTAACTACCTCATCTATTTTCCACCAAATTAACTCTCTCTCAGCACTGATTAATGATCAAATCTAAATGAATCAAATTAAAAATTGAAAATTATATTTCCAAAGCCCACAAAAAAAGACAGGAGGAGGTTAAGGGAGAGAGTAAGAGTGCTGTAACTCCCTTTAACAAATGAGCCTTCAAATAATAAAGAATGGTCACGAGAAGAGAGGGATGAGGAGAATACACTTGGAGAATAGAGAGTCAAAGGGAAGAGGAGTACAGTAAAATAATATTTAAAATGTAGAATTATTATTGAGGGAATACAAAAACATACAAATCTGAGTAATAATGGCGAGGGAAAGAATATCTGGTACAGGGAAACGCTAAAGTCATCATCATCATGCAGGGTACCTCCCAACATAAACTACAATAAAACAGTTGCTGAATATGAGGCAATGTATGACAGTGATGGAGGTGAAAGGTTCCTACCGTGGGAATTTCATTGCTTGTCAATATGGCCATCTGCGCTGATCACATCAGCATAGATTTTACACAGCATTGGCGTCTCCGTGTGTATGTGTGTTTGAGCTATTGAGGGATTGCAAGTGAAATGCCTTTGACACCTATGTGCTTTGAACGGGACCAGCCGATGAACAACAAATGAAGGGAGTGAGGCAGATATAGAGCGATGGGACACAGAGAGGAAAAGAGGAAAAATTGCACAAGAGGAAAGACAACAGCTGGATTGATTTCAGATGGCCGATAGATGATATGATGAGAACAACATACAGACTGAGCGAGGGCAGACAGCAGTGAGAAATAAAGTGGAGCAAATATAAATGGATTGATCACAAGTGAGACGTATGACGGAAAGATGGATTTGATCAACTAATGCAGTTTTATTATGAGCTTGAGGCAAAACATTTCATTTCACCATAAATACAAATCTATGTGTAGCAACAAAAGACATAAGGAAACATGAACTGGGGCAGTAGAAGAAGAGTGGAAGTGAGGTGAAGAGAACAGTGGTGTTTGTTTAGACCGGAGCAGATCAGAGATGCTCTGCCCGAGGCAGAGAGCAGGTGGCATCACTGCTGTGTCAACGTGTGTGTGAAGACACAGACAGTGTCTGAAAATCTCGCCTTTTCAACATCTATGCACTCTCCTATATTCACTCACACCTAGATCAGATCAGTATTTGACTGTTTAATTTAATTTCTGATACATTAATCAAAAATAAAACTGGCATTTATACACATCTCCAATTTTCTTTTGACCATAAAGGCTGTATGGAAAAGTGGGACCATGATGTCCCATTGCTGTATTTCCATTATCACTGCTTTTTGCTCAGATGCAACAAGATGCCACTCACACACTCTCACTCAGGACAGACACACGGACAGACAGACATGCACTCTCACTCAGGACAGACACACACTCTCACTCAGGACAGACACACACTCTCACTCAGGACAGACACACACTCTCACTCAGGACAGACACACGGACAGACAGACACGCACTCTCACTCAGGACAGACACGCACTCTCACTCAGGACAGACACGCACTCTCACTCAGGACAGACACACGGACATACACACACTCTCACTAAGGACAGACACACACTCTCACTCAGGACAGACACACACTCTCACTCAGGACAGACACACACTCTCACTCAGGACAGACACACACACGGACATACACACTCTCACTAAGACAGACACACACTCTCACTCAGGACAGACACACACACTCTCACTCAGGACAGACACACACTCTCACTCAGGACAGACACACACTCTCACTCAGGACAGACACCACAGGACAGATTTAGCTACAAGTTTCCTGAGGGGAAACACCAGACGCCACTAGTTGTCTATACCTCTTTTTCTCCTTTTTTCTCTTGTTTTCTATTGACTAATATCTATGTAGAGAACTCTTTTACATTTTTACATTGTGTGTTCATGTTTATGAAATGGAGGAGAAGCCTGTAGAGGTGTGTAAACGTCTGAGAGCAGTGAGCTCCAGTGGAAATGGTCAGGGGCATTGCGCTATGAACAGAATTGTGACACACACAGGGCAGGCCTTCCTCCCGCTCGCACTCATTAGGTGTGGGAGGCCGTGGGGAGCGTGGCCAGAGCTGGCACAGGCTCCTGCTGCGTGCGTTTGTGGAGCGAGCGCATGTGAGGCTCTGTGCATGTGTGAGGCACTATGCCAGGATTTATATTTGCACTGTGTGGACTGCGAGTCATGTGGCATCTGAATCCAGCTGGTCTTTTACACTTTATAGAGATGGGCGCTTTGCTTTTGGAGCTGCACATTCTGTCTGTTTAACTACGACTCAGGAAATGTGCCATCATCAAAGTAATGTAATGTGTGGGAGCAAATTCTGTCAATATGAGCATATGTACAATGTACAAGCATACTGAATACAGTTGGCTAGTAGAGAGAGTGCTTCTGCCAAAGCGTTTCATGTACAAAATCCAGCTTTGTGGAATGAATCCTGTTCATCAGTATTTCAGACATTACTTTTGATGTGCATATTGTTCAGATCATATATTTTCAACTCTACGAAGTTAAAACAGAGAGCTTTTTATGCCATACCTGAAAAACACTCTATGCTATGAGTAGATTCTAGCCCCACCCACCTGACCTTTCGCTCTTCAGCTGACGCATCATTATGACCTCATTAAAAATGGACAGGCAGCTATAGCCAGAGGGTAAGTTCTCATAATACAGTCAGGCTTTTAATTGCCTTGCTCCAGAAATTAACTGCTACATATTGGTGGGTGGGTTTCCCCTGTTCGCTCCTTCTTTCAGCGGGCCACCTGCTTATGTACTATTTTTTGCTCATGTTTCACTCTGTGTGTATGTGGTTAGCGGCACAGGGAAAGGAACTGTTGGTTTACTGGATTACTGACCCTCTGGCCTCTTGTTCTCTCCGCTCTCCCTCACGCACATGAACTTACTCTTCATTTCAGCCTCCTTGTCTCCCAGGGCGACAAAGCTAATTTGAGGCAGATCTTGGCCTAAGGGGTAAACCACAGCGTCCACACACACGCTTTGTGTAATACACCACATTTCACCCCACTCCACCATTTCCATTTTATCTTCACCTTTCTCCTGTGAGCTACCCCCTGACACCAGCAGTTAATGCTGATGCTAACTGATCTAGCCACTTACCATTATCATCTTCTGCTGCTATGATGGTCACTGCCTAAAGCCAAACAAGACGCTGCCGCTAAATGAGTGCAGTGAACACATGCATCAGTGTATGTATCAGTGAGATCAAAAGATACTCTGCACTGCCACATGTATATTATCAGTAAATAATATACATCTCTACAGAAAAAAGCATTAAGGGCATTTTGTCTTCAATAATTTATCACTTAGGGTTGGAAGATAGAGAGCAGTAGTTTCTAATTGGTGGTGCAAATAAACTACACTGTCTTGTAACACATTTAACTTAATATAATTACCTACTTTAAAAGTATATAACGCAAACAGATTAATAAGACATAGTGAAGAGTGTGTCTGCAAGCCCTTTAGCGATATTTAGTAGGCCATTAGTCCTGCATTAATATAGCTTAACAATACACAAAACAATATGCCTGTGTCAGAACAACTGAGACAACTGCAGCAGCAGCAGCAGCAGCAGCAGCAGCATGTCAGTACAGCCGTAGAGAAATGGAAATGGGACTGAGTTAACAGGCCAATCATATGGATCAGTGTCTCGTGTGTCTTCATATAGAAAATACAAAAATTCTAGAAGCTTGTCAATATATTTGACTATTGAAATCTATACTTCTTAAAGACAGCTAAAACAAAATGAAACGCTGAGAAAAAGAAACAGAACAGCTGAAAAGAGTAAGCCATCAGTGAGTGGGAGAAGTTGATAACAGGTATAGATGGAGGGGGCTGGCCAGCGTCGGTGCAGCCTGACCATGGTGAAGAAGGGGGCGTAGGCCAGGTCCCCCATCAATTACAACCTTGACCCTCCTCCTCTGCCTGCCTCTCTGTGCCTCACACGCTCACACACTTTCTGCCTCATTCACCCCTCCTCACCCCACTGCTCCTCCTCCCCTGGTCCCTCTCCTCTGCTCCTATAAATCAATCTCTTCTCCCTTCATGCCTCCTGCCCTCCCCCCTACAACTTTCTCCACTCCCACCACTACCCCTATTTCTCCATCAGCCACTGGCCTCCTCCTTAGCCCCTTCTCATCCTCCTTTCATCGTTGGGAGTGCAGCGGGACTAGTGGGGTCAGAGGTGGTCAGATGAGAAGGAGACGCAGAAGCGGAGTCAACACGGCAACGCAAAACTAACACTTGTGTGGGTGCGTTTAGTCAGTGTTAAGGGTTATACATAAACTGTGGCAGTAGAAGAAGAAGAAGAGACCTTTTCCCCTACCCTCTCTCAGCATGCCCACTGTCAGACACTTCATGAAGCGGCAGGCCTGGCACGACTTGCGTCTCCTCTTTGTGATCTCGCACTCATTAGTGGCTGGACAGCTGTATTCAATGTTGCCTGTAATGGACAGAAAATACTTTTGATACATTCATCAACAACAAGTGGAACAGCAAGAATAAAGAAAAGTTAATACAAGAAAAAACAAGAAAGATTAGACATAGAGATTACAGTAAAAAAAGAACAATAGATAGAGTAAAGAGAAAATGATCCCAAAACATTCTGTCCCACCAATTAGCTAAGCAATCGCACGCAGTACAGCCAAAGAAACACAAGTAGCTCACACTAAGTTTATTAGTTAAAGTAAGACTATTAGCTGTTCGACCCCGGCAACTTATAACAACACTTGCAGTGAGGTTAATACAGCTTTTAGGACTCTAGAAGTGAATAGCTCAATGTTCAGTCAATGGGCCATTACTGTCTACAACATGCTTTCTTTTTTTCCACCTCTTCTTTTCCCATAAATCCAATTTTTCTACCTGTAGCCATCTCCAAAGGCAGTTGAGACTGATTACTGAATTTACAAGCATGCACTGTTTTCTATGGCCTCACCTCTACAGTACTGCAGTAAGCCCATGCATCTCCCTCTTAAAGAAAGTAAACAGTGATTACTATTGACTGCTGCTCTGCGAAGGATGTTTCTCATTACGGGCCTGATTAAGAGGGCTGGTTAGCCAGAAAGAGGCTAAATGCGCAAGTGTCTTCTAATGGCTAACAAGATGCCCATTAATTGGCCTTGTTAGTTAAAATAAGGGCTAAACATGCTAAATGGGACTCTGTTAAATGTATTCAATGGGATTTTCTAGTAAGCGCTATTCTCAACACGGTGATGACACATGTGGAGGAGTTTAATCAGATTAGATGCTTTGTTAGAACTAAGGTTAATATGTGCGCCTGCTAACAGAAGCTCAGTAATGGACCACATCCACTACAACCAGCATTTAGAGCGACAGTAGCTCAGTTGGTAGAGCATTTGTCCACTTTTCCGAAGGTTGGTGCTTCAAATCCAGCTCTCGTCATAAACGTCGTTGGGTGAGTGGTCAGATCCAGAGGTCAGAGGTTTCCGGCTCCCACAGACTAATACTGTCACTGTGTCCTTGGGCAAGACGCAGCCCACCTCACCCTTAGTGTTTGTGTACACTGATGAATGTAAGTGTGAATAGGTGACTAGTTCCTTGATATAAAAAGCTTTGAGTGCCTTGAAGGTGGAAAAGCGCTGTATAAAAATGTGACCATTTAACAATACTTGGGGAATATAACCATTAAACCTGATATTATATGCCCTGTGATGTGTGCTGAGAAAGGAGAAGTTGTATTTCTGTGCCGCACATCAGTTTGAATGTGTGTGTATTGTGTGTGTTGTATGGGAAAATGGTACAGGAGGGCTTCAAATCCCCTGCAATCTCCTTTGAGATGTGTGAGTATGTCCACCTGCTGCATGACAATTGACCACTTACATAGACCCTCTGTGAATGGTGCTATTTCTAAGCTTTCTCTTCTATTGTTTTGGACAGAACACTGAGACATTGTTTCCTGAATTCCCTCTTGCCCATCCCTGCATTGCTGATTTATCAATAAAAGGCCCAAAAATATTTTCAGAATGCATGTTAAAGGTTTTATTTTTAGATTTATAAAAAGACGGATGTTTTATCATTTTATTAAGAGTTTTCTTAACTTTATTTTGCATAACTATATTTCTTCTACTGGGTGGCTGCATGTAATCATTTGTAGATAACCAAAAGTACTTCTGATTCTGAGAAGTATTAGACTATCTTATGTATTTTTGGCTGACTCCCTCTTCTACATTGTCCTGTCCTTTCTTCCCATACCTAGCGCTCCTCCCCTCTCCCTTTATCCCACTCTCTCAATAAGGGGGTGATAGATGCAGCTTGTCAGGTGCCTCTGGACTGACGCCACAGCAACAGCAGCTGCCACAGCCACTTCCCCCCCGCTGCGACATAAACACACACACCACACATTTTCTCCAAAGTCCATGTGCCTGGTACCTGGACCCTCTTCTTCGCTCTCTTGCACATTCCTTCCCGTCCTGTCCGATCCTCTGCCTCAACCCCCACTCGCCCCGCGCTGTCCTCCCTGTCCAGCTGGAGGTGTTTTTTTGGTGATTACCTGCAGTTTTATTGGCTAATGGCTTGAAACACACCAATATGCCTGCCACTGCCCATCTGAGCCCGGCCTTGCTTTCCAGCCAAAATGTGCAGCCCCACTCTCTGCCATACATAAACACAAGCATATGTACACGGTATACACATAAAACCTGCACTAATTTACATGGATGAGCACAAGGCCACACACAGGTAAGGAGGCAAACTCGCAACTGAAAATACGACGAATAAGTTTGGCCAGGGATAGAGCCAGCGATAAAGTCATGACCCATTTGTCACAGGGAAATTCAATCGTCCATCCAAACCAACGTTAGATGAATTAAAGAGGGATCAGGTTGAAAATTATGTAAGATTTTCAACACAATTTTCAGTAACATTCATTCAATAATTGCTTGGTTATAGTTATTGTCTAATATTGTCCATTGTACTTTACAATCCAATTCCAATCTAGCTCTAAAATGTTGTATTTTCTAGATATTATCCCAAAGAAATGGTTGCGTGCCTGGCTTTGACCCAACCACTAACCTATAGCTACGGCAAACCTGATCTGCCACATGTCCACTATGGGAGAAGCAAGGATTACAAATGGAGAGAAAATGAGACAACAACACAAAGGGTACACACCACAACGGTTTTAACCTATCCAAGGTCACACACCAAACAAGCTCTATAGGCTACTGTCATCACGGCATCATATCTATATGTTTGCTGGGATCTCGTATTTAATCTGCGCTTCACTCTCACCTATATGACCTTTAACAAGCCCTTTAAATGAAATGAGACAGGTGGAATTGGTCAACTATTAGATACAACAGCAATGGCCAGTGAATTAGGGGTTAAACCTACATATGGAGTGATTACAAGGTCACGCTCTATTCATGTGCTGGTGTCTACGTGTGAACGAGCCTGGCCTTTTATCTCTGCGCGTCAGTCCTGGGCTTGAAATCTCTTGGAGGGGATTGCTATGTGTTCTGATCAGGTCCCATAATAAACACAGACAGATCTTGGCTGTATGGTGCGGCGCTGGTCACCGTCTAGCTCTGGATGTTAAGACTTTTACCCGTCTTCTGGCCTGTCGGGTTCTCTCTGGAGGTTTACCGGGAAAAGCTGCTTATCGGGACAGAAAGAAAGGGACACATAGATAGGTCTGATATGACTGACAGACTGCAGAACTCAATGGATCAATGTTGCTTGAAGACTGGTTAACTGATTTATGTGGTTATAATGGTGGAATTTAGCTAATTTAGTACCAAAGTTGTGTGATAACTGTACTTTGCAAAGGACTATCTCTGTTGTGTTCTCTGTCTGTGTCTAACTTTCAGTGCAGCCATAGTAAATACATTTCTGAAGTATTTCATATTATGGAGTACACTGAGCTGTTACTTTCTGTGGCCAAAATATAGACTATAGACTGGTCTTTCATAGTATCATTATCAACAATTTCCTTTTCTGTTTACTCTTTCTAGCAGTAGCAGCGTAGAACCCAAACAGGTGAACTTGTCTTGCACGGGATGCGCATGGGATTACTGGATCTAATACCTGCTACTCTTCTCATCATGTGGATTACGATATATCCCGTCTCTCCTTTACCCCTTACCTGAACTTCTGACCCTGATACATGACCTGTGACCTCCTGCCTACTTTAGCTTATCACCTAAACAACAGGCTTATCGTTAACAGTCTCGCAGTCTGGCATTAGCTGAAAATCTGCAAATGCAAACACGCTAGAGAAATTACTCTGTGCTGTTGATGAAGGCTCATGGTCGAGAGTTGGTGGGTATAATCTAAGGTGAGATAATTATGTGCATGCATATGGGCAAAGGGAATATTACAAAGAGAGGGCAGTGGAAATAGACCAGGACTCTTTAAGCAGAAACACGCTCTATAAAAATCTGGGTTCACATCTGGCCTCAGGCTTCCATCATATGTCCTGGATCTCACCTTGGCTTGTGTCTTGTGACCGGCTGTTAAAAATAAAACAAACCCCTCATGTACTGAAAAAGAGGGATTATAATGCCTATAGACAAAGTGCCTTTGGTGACTGTCTCTACTAAAACTCTAGAATATGAGGCAAATTCATTAAGTTAGACATTTGTCAAATAGAACAATGAATATTTGAACTTAATAAAACCGTGACCAACCTTGGATGGTCCGCTTGAAGAATGCCTTGCAGGCCTCACACGATGCCACTCCGTAGTGGTAACCTGACGCGATGTCCCCACACACCAGACACAGTCTTTTGGGCATTGAATTTAGCATGTACTCGCACTTAATTTGTGAATCTTCTCCAATTGTTGAAGAACAGTCCTCGTAGCGCTTTGATCCAGGACCACCAGCAGGTCCCAGGGGGCCTGCATTGGACCCGTAGAGGCTGGGCGAGTCTAAGCCGTTTGGATGGCCGTTCATGGTGGACGAATAGGACCCAGAGGCGTCACTGGAGCCACCAGGAGAGTGGTGGTTCAGACTGTCGGTGAGAGACGCAGGACTGGAAGGCTCAGTCTTTATATACGAGGACGGACAGTTGGACTCTAGGTGGCGTTCCTTACTAGACATTCTGCAGAGAAGCCTGAAAGAACAAGACAATTGGAAAGGAACACATTAACATGGATAATAAGAAGTATTTAATACATCTCAGTGTGCGAGCACTGAAGGGGCATTCATAAAATGTGCTTTGTAACACACTCCACCGAGACAAACACATACATGCTTACGGTGCTCATCCGTCACTCTCCGGTCAATAGTGGCTTGTTCTACATGAAGGTAATCAGTAAGCAGCCTCTCTGCTGCTCAATCATCCCACAGACACATACGAGCAGGTAAAACAAGGCACAGCTCTGAACAATACAAACACCAGGAAACAGACACATGTCTAAACATGACAGCATGGATTTCTCCCTGTCTCTTGACTCTCATGTTTTTTTCTATTACACTCCCCAAGGAGGCTGACTGGTGACTTGTTAATGGCAGTTGTAATTAACAGCTATCTTCTCTGTCCGTATCTCTCCACCCCTCCTTTTGTCTCCCTTACTATCTATGTGCCCTGGATCCCTATCACTTCCCATTCATTGCATCTCTCAGTCTTTCCCCTGTCTGCCTACTCTGTCTTTTTCTCCTCCCTTTTGCATTACCTCAGTCTATCCCTCCACCCCAGCCCTTCTTTCTGCCTCTCGTTCCATTGTAAAAGGTAGAAAGCACAAAAGGGGTTTTTAATTAAGGCAGGATGCAGCTAAACGAGGGGCTTCTAAAGTCCAGTCGGCCTGTAAAAGATCCCTGTTCTACAGAGGCCCATAAAAACAGCAGTGACCTGACGAGGAGGTGCTGCTGCAATACCACAGACTCACACAATACAAGGAACCACCGAACACAGACAAACACAATATTTTGACTTCAAGAAATGGAATGGATTTTAAGGCACAGTGCAGTGTATTTTAATATGCATGATTCACCTACTATAAGTGTTGCCAGTCTTTGTGTAGTAATTGGGATTCAAATAATTTTAGCTTTGTACAAAAATGGCTTTATTTGATTTCTCAAAAGCCCTTTCCATACTCTGAGTGAGGTAGAAGGCTGACTCTTAACCTGCTAATGGTCTTTACAACAACCACCAGCCTCCACACACATTGTGTGTGTGACACAGAAATGGTGCGACTTGTCTTGGTCACAGCAGCAGCATGAACTAAACTGGGGGTGATTTAAAAAGCAACCTTAGTTTTTGGTCAAACAGATCTAAAAAAAAAAAAAAAAAAAATGTCAGTATTTTATCAGAATGAAGTAAAATACAATATTGATAAAGACATCAAAATGTCCAAAGCACACAGTGGCCTCAGGAGAGCTGTGGAGGCACAAAAAGACTAGTCTCATTTATGTAGATGACGTTCTGATGATTTAATCTGTCCCTTCTCCCTCTTTATTCACTCCCTGCAGGCGTGATCCCTCTGAGTACCATTAAGTGAAAGAGTTCAACTGCCACCAGATATCACACACTCCCCTCTTCTTTTTCCTCTTTTCCTTTTTCCAGTCTCACTCTCTTCCTCCAGCCGCACTCATATCTGTGCACTGGGCTCCGGCTCCCCCTTTACTCCGCTTATAAATGAAAAATAATGGCAGTCAAAGGGGGAGGAATAGAAAGAAGCAGAATGAACATGTGTGCAGAGAGGAGCAGAGCAAAGAAGATTAAGAAATCAGAGCAGTGTGCGGTGCTGAGTGAGAGGTTGAATGCATTTATGTATGTATGTTATCAGTATAATTATGGAGCTATGTAGCGATGGCTCACTGCTGAAGGAGCAGTCTTATTGTGCTTGTCTGCTCCACAGAACAGAGTGCGTAGAAAAGCAAGGCACAACCTCTTTTATTTTATCAATGCACTGCATTTAAAGTGGTTAAAGAGATTAAATAAAGAGGGGAAATAAAGTGTTTCTTTTTGTATTTTAATAAGAAAAGAGGGTTGAGTCGTGAACATAATGGGATGATTATGTGAAAACATTGCAGTAATCTGATTAAGAATAAATTAGAACTAAGAAATGGTTTTATACAGTTTATAGCTGTAACTGAAAGGTAATTACACTGTTACCCGATTAAAATATACAACTTATTTTTGTTGGAGATGTACTTACAGAAAAATATACTTTTTTGTCAATGTTGTAAAGAAAATCTTTGGCCTGAGGGCGACTGCACTACACGTATGTGGTGTGTCAGAGGTCTAACATTTAGGGACTGTCCTGCCTTATTTCACTATGGACGGTTTAGGTTTAATGCTTGATACTGGATGGTGTAAACCCACATGCCTAAATGATCTTAACTAGGAGATTATATATTGTCCATCTCATGATTTAAACCTACAATCTCCTCGATGTTTGGCAAAACTGCAACCACTATGTACCCTCTACTACCAAACTAACTGATAACTGTCGTTGTTATTGTCCGCACTGAATCTATAGGTGAAACAGACAAAATAGTGGACCCCACAGAAAGAGAAAAGGCAGCGTTTGTGTGCGTTTAAAGGGACACTTTGGTGACAAGCTGTCATTAGGCCAGTGAGCTGATGCAGTGCCCCTAGAAACATATAATCATTGCATTAGACCAGCTACTCTCAGCCTCGGCCCTGTGTTTTTGTCACTCACTCTCTTTTATTACATACAATCCACTGTGTCCAAATAACTCTAAACTGTTTCCCCCCGGAGGACCCATCATTTTGGAAGCTATAGTTTCATTTCAGTCTGAGAAATTCAAAGGTTTGGTCCACTATTTGATCCAATTTTAACAGTGCTTTAAACATCTACATTTTGCATAATATGTAAAAAGGCTTTTCAGGGGTTTTAGTTCCATAATAGGTGCCATTTTGAGGACTTTTGGCCATTTAAAAGACTTACAATGAATTGCTATGGTTACAGTCTTAATTATGCATCACTCTGATCAAACCCATGTATTGCTATAGTTTGGAAAAGTAATGCAATACTATAAATAGTTTAAAACACAAAGACAGTAAAATTGTAGGTAAGGTAAGTGGCAGAAGCAGCGACAGAAAGAAGTGCTGACAATGTAGCTACCAGGGATTGGCTAATACCTTTCCATCACACTGAGCATTGTGCTTCCGATGCTGATAAGAACACTCGGTGCAATAAGCAAAAAAAGAGAGAGGAGACCTAACACAGTTCTATCTCGATGATACTAACAGTGCTTCTATGGGGACAAAGAAGAGTTTAAAATGCATTGAATTAAATGTAAGGAAATGATTCAATAGAAGTCAAATGCATTTAGATTTCCATAGTCAAATGAATACCATCGTTTCATCATGAGCAAAAAATGGTTCTACAGCTGTGTTCTTGTTTTTGTCGAGCTTTGTTGAAATGCTACTCTGCTTATGCACGAGTCAAATCCAATTATATTTCTGTATTTTATTGGTGTAATAAATACTTTTTCTATAATTGTATAAGTTAGTGCAGAAACCCCTTGCGGCCCTGTAACTGGGACAGTCAGTTGGTGTGTGTATTGTGTTAAGCGACTCCATAGACTCTCAGTGTGGGGAAGATTATAGTTGTTTTCAGTGACACAAAAATGTATAAAAAAACATCCAACTCCCGCAGTGACAGTCAATCTTTAGCACTATCCCACCTACCGGGCGGGCTCCCTCCTGCCCTGTGCTTCCTCCTCTCTTTGGGTCTCAATCTCTGTCTCTCTCCAGCTCAGTGCTGTTTGCTCACAGACGCACACACTACAGCACACAAATATACATGCGCACGCCAGGAGCAGATCAATTGTTACAGTGTTAGTCGGGCGGGAAACCTGTAATTCACTTCATTGGCTGCGGAATAAACCCCTGATTACATACAATCAATGTGATAATGGCTAAAACCCATTCTGCCCAATGGGGTGATGGCCCATTGTCGACCACCGGCAGTAAAGGCCAGTACAGAAGACAAGTCTGTATATTCTTCAGTGTGTGGAGCTCTTAGATAGAAATCCCAACGTCAAAAGCTGACACTAAAGTGGCAATCCTCCTGTACTTTATCCAGGCATCAGTGCGGAGGTGTAATAAGACGTAGAGAGAGGAGGCGTGCAGCTAAAGCTGTTATGACAGAACCAGGGGCTTGTAAAGTTTATGTGTTGTGTAGATGTGGATGGATAACCGGTGGGGGTCCACACAGACTCAGCTGAGGCTATTGATTAAGACTCATGTGCCATATCCTGTGTTCTACTCTATGTGTCTTCTATCTGCACATGCTGCACAATTCAACCATCTCCATTTTTTACTTTTAGATGAAATAACTTAAATCAGAGCTACTATGCAGCGCTTTGTGAAGTCTATTGAGGAAACAGAAAGCGGTACACAGTGCAGGAGGAGTGGGAGTGTGCATCAGATGAGAATCTTGATGATTTAGGTCATTTTCTTGTGAACAGTGGCTGATAAGTGTGTAGCTGCCAGGCACTATCTTTGTCACCATGTCCTGCTCTCTCTAGGCCTACCTTTCCCTTTGTCTCTCCTTCTACATCCCTCTTTCCCCTGTCTCCTTTATCGGCTGCACGCCATTGTTTTTACTGGAGCTGGTGTAACGCGCAGCTTCCAAACTGTTACATCGGTGCAGCTGGTTTGCATTAAACAACAACAAACAATTTTTGACATTTGTCCATGTGGTAAAAACAATATTAATTCAGACTTCTAAATAAATCTGAGCAAACTGCATATTGTATTGTAAAATTCTTTCAAAAAGTTGCGTGACTTTGCATTTATGGCTTTACCTTGACTTGTTATTTAGGCATTTTTGCACATGTATATTTATGCACAAGTGGAGCTGTGAGTCCCCACCACCGTCCTACCTCGATACAAACAGATCTAGCAAAAAATATCCACATGGGATTAAAAACACATTTTATTAAGCAGATGGTGAAAGAGGATTTCCTCTCAAGTAAATATGACAGGGCTTTTAAATGTGACACAGAAGTGAGTGGAACACGAAGAGGGGACGGAAGAGAAAAAGAGACAAGCCCAGAATGGAAAAGTGTGTGCTGTATAATGCTGTTGGATTTGTGGAGGTGAATGGTGAGAATGTGGGAATAAGGAATGCCGGAGGAGAGAAGGAGCGAGAGAGCACAGACTGGAGCGAGTGGCCATCATCGCTGCATTCTTTAAGCAGATCAGATTTGGGGAAATTGGGCTGTCACTACAGGATTGTGATGATTTACACCTATCCATCACAGGCACACGGGCAGAGGCTGTGCTCCCTGTGTGTACAATAATGCACGCTGCCTTGTAAGAGAGTGCCAACCCTCAATGCATTGCACTTTCGACTGGTTTTCTAAACTGCGAACAGGATCAAAGGATAAAAGAAAATAACAATCAAGCTAATTTGAAACTAAAGCAATGGACCGGTGAGTGAGAAGTGTTATATTGCAATAGACATAGATCTAAATTGTATTAATGATGATATAAGGTTCTGAAGTCACTGGCACAAACAAATAAAATCAAATGTGACTACTCCCCACAAAGGGTTATATAATTATTGTTAGCAGTTTATATTTCAGTCAGTATTGCTGGTGATCTAAAATACGTAACATTAAAAAAATATATAAATAATTCAAGCACACGGTCACGTCTTCCTGTGTGGACCCGCCCCCCCTCTCTGCACTGCTGGCCGATGCACCTCATAGCTCCGCTCCTGCACCATCTGTTAGGGAATCTAATTCACATCCACTTATAATCAGGTTTACTGGAGTGGCCACTGTGGCTGTCTTTCTGTCGGCCTCTGCTCCTCCCTGGCATCTTGTTGGTCATTATGTATTCAGACGGACTCTGTTTCGTTCTTTATGTTGTTATAAGACATTAATGTGATTCTACTTTGCACTAAAAAGGTTAAACTAAACTAGAAACAGAATGGCAAGATTGTATAATTCCATGAGTACATCTTTTTGTTTTAAATTGCCATAATGAACAAAAAATGTGAAATATATTTACAAAATCTGCATCTAAAAACATCTGTCTGAGGCTAGAATTAGAGTCTGAAGCTTTGAGAAGTTTTGGATGCAAACATGTAAAACTTTTTGATAAACTTTTTGACAAATTCGAAATAATTAGTCAGCAGAAATGTGAAAATCTTCCACTTGAACGTCACTGTTAACTGTGTGTGTTTGAGCATGAGCACAGGGGCGAGGGGGGAGGGAGTTAATGAGAGGTGAGTGTCTGAAGCCATCTCTCTCTTCTCCTCGCTCCTGTTCTGTCTCTGTGAGCGGGGGCAGTAATCCTCTTCTATAAATCTGCAATCCAATCAGCGTTGTCCACACTTCCACACACACAGACACACACAGCTGTTGTGAGGCCCATCTGTGTGTTAAGGCAATCTGCTTTATCATTATGATTACATTGAGCTCAGTTTACAGCGACGAGAGGGAGAGACTGTGTGTGTGTGTGTGTGTGTGTGTGTACTCTGACTGGCTGACATTAATCACATTCCCATGGTTTGATGGCCTAAATAAAAGGAGGAATAATATTGTCGCTGTCCAATAAAAACTGCAGGCGTCCAAAAACAGATTAAAAAATTTCTACAAAATCAGACATGTTTTTATTTAATATCATACGGGTATACATTTATAAGAGCTTTATGGTGTTCTAGCTATAAAAATTAGTAATATACTGACAGCCGGACAACTGTGTTAGAGGTACTGTGAAAGTATTTAGTTTTGTGGGACCACACTAGATCTTAGAGAGTGATATGTGGTCAATAAATGAAATAATATCAATCAGTTTTGGACAAACTCAATGAACAAAACAAATAAATAAATAGAATAAAATGCATCTTAATCCAATACACAAAGGACAATTTCTACGCCATTTTTTGACATCAACTTGTCTATTTGAATTGTAATTTTGCTGTAATTGACACAGATATACTTCCTCTTCTGTGTAGGCCACAGTTTTTACCTGCATTGATAAATAAATTAAGCTAAACAAATGTATTACTTGTACTTATATGCATGTACTTATACATGTACTTATACTTAGTTAATTTGTTTATTTTATCGGTCATTTGGGGCATAGTCAGGAAGAAAAAACAAAAATTTAATATTTCATACTGAATAGGTTTATGCTGAATTTTAACACTCATTTTGCATTAAACATAAATTGTAAGACAGCAGATGATCATGGAGTCAGATTTTCTAATATTAAAATACTTTTCTGCAACTAAATTCTTTACCTGTCACTTTTGTGTGAAGTTGAAAAAATGTGTGTGATCAGATTGAGGATGTGCCAGCTGTGCCTGTGAACCGGTGGTGAGGCTGAACAGGGCCCATGGCGTGACAGGCGAGCCCCTGGCAAACCTCTGCGCCTCCCGTCACCTCACCTTTGTGCCCGCCAACACACACACACACACACACACACACACACACACATCCACACTGCAGCACGCTACTCTGCGATTGGCCCAAAAATCTGTGGGAGAATCACTTGCCAGATCCCTAATTGGCTTGACCCAGACTAACCCTAAAATCCTATTGGACCTGGGATTGCAGCATACAGCGGACATTGACACACCCACACAAACGCTTACATACTTAAAATTATTGGGATTTGTATTTGACTAACAACATGCTAATCAATAACAGTGATTTAACAAGGCACGCAGAAGAAAAAAGCTAACTATTTCCACTGCAATCGAACAACTAAACTACAGTTCTGTATGGTTTTCTTGGACCAATTCTACGATTATTATGAAGCTATTTGCATAAAGTGCCAAATTACTCACAACACACATACATAGAACTTTACATTCACAACAGATGTCGATCTTTGGGGAATGATTGAAGAATGAACAGTGTCAGAAAGAGAATGGTGTGTGACGTTTAAACATAAAACGCAGAGTATTTTTACATATCGTCTAAAATGAATGCTAACATACATATTTGATGCATGGTTTGAGAGTACTGCATGCAGATGGTACAGGGATGGTGCTGTAAATAACTTTAAATCTCAAGTAAAAAAGGAAAAATGAATTCATAGTTGATTGAAGTGTCCTTGTGTCAGATGCGTAGTAGTGTGACCAGCGTGGTGCATGGTAAGAGGTCAGTGAGAAATGAAAATGTATGCAAAAATATGTGCCCAAAAGCATCACATTAAATTAAAATTAAATTATAACAATTATGTATCCTATCCTAATTGGTGTAGATCAATAACAAAAAGCCCTGTTCTTTCAGGACCGTTCGGGACCCCACACTCAAACAGACTCACTTTCACTGTTATAAAAACTGCTTGATGTCACAGAGCGCTGGCCTTTTCTTCCTCTTTCATCTGAGGTTTATGGAGGTCAAATGTGGCTTTTGTGGAAACCTGAACTAAACTCCCACAGACTCTTCCACAGAGGTAGATTTTTCGTATAGTTTCCCCTCGTTCTCCCTCCTCCTCTCTCTCTTCTGGGCAGTGTTTTGCAGCCTTACCTGGGGTTGTAGAGGGCATGTGCGTCTCTCATGTGGTTGGCCTCCAGCGGATCGTAGCTCTGGTGCATCCTCCAGGCGCCAGCGCCGCATTTACTAAAAGTGGACTTGGAGTTATCTTCACTGCTGCTGTTCACCAAGGGTCCCTTCGATAAGTTCATTCTGGAGCAGAGGTAGAATGACAATAAATAAATAAAAAAAAAATCACACAGCAAAAGACTGTACAAGAGAAAGTAAGTGATATTTCAGATTGGATGTATGTACATAGAGAGGGATCAACAGACAACAGGAAAACATGCTGACCATTCACAAGCACCACAGAAAAACACGACGAAGCAGAGCCCGACTTTCAGCAGTGTCCAAGTTTTTTAAAAATAAATGACTGTCAAGCATGAGAGACAAACTGGCTGTGTTTTTCTTAGGAACATTTTGACCTGGTCTACAGCCTCTTTGGACTGGGACAATCTAACAGTAAAAGCACCAGAGGAGGGACCCACTACCTGTCAATCAAGCTCACCGCTGCTGTCAGGGGAGAGGCTGCTGCTGGGGTGATAAGGTCAACACGGGTTATGGACTTGAAATCAGTGTATGCACAAATCTTACAATTAAACTGCCTAAGAAAAAATGAAATAATGGAGTAAAAAAAAAAAAAAAACACTGACTCATTTGTGTATAAGGTAATTTTCATATACTCATCAACAATGTCAGATTTGCTGCTAATGACAGTGACGAGGTGAGAGTTTGACAGACAGCCAAACGGACCAATTAGCTTTGCCATCCACCTTCTGATGTACCCTCCTCTCTCCTCCCAGAGTTCCTCCTGTCCTGAGAGGTAGAGGCCCGCCCGTGTAAGATGTAGGTTTTAGTTCCACTCTGGTGAATAGGAGGAATCAATATCCCGCTCGCTGCTGCTGCTTCAGACACTTATTGGCTTTGGTTGCGGTATCACGATGCTATATAGACAGACAACACTTAATACTGCCATTTTATTGGGGGTGTCCTATAGGGTTGCACCGGTCCGAGGTACGACACCAAAAGTTCAATTTAATGAGGTGTATATCCAATCGCGACCACGCCTCTCGGACGTTTTACCTGCTACACGCACACTGGATTTGGTGTGTACGGGAAGGGAGGAAATGAAAAGGTTGTGGGTGTCTTGATGCGATGCTCAGTGGTTCGCTCATGTGTTGCTGGCCCATCTGTGAACAGAATGACCATGGAGCTGTAGTGTGTGTGTGTGTGTGTGTGTGTGTGTGTGTGTGTGTGTGCGTGTGAATGTGTGTGTGTGTGTGTGCGCGTGTGAGAATGTGTGTGTGTGAGCAGTGGAAGACATGGTGATGCAGTGATTGATGAGACACTTGCCATTCTTGTTAATGCAAAAATGCACCTTTTCCTTTAGGGAGCAAATGCCACAACACATGCAACCACACACACAAACACATACACACACATATGCGCAAACACACACACACCGAACACACACACCAAACACACACACACACACAGACACACACACACACACACACACACACACACACACACACACACACACACACACACACACACACACACACACACTGGTGATCCTGGTCTTCCTAATTAGCCAGACCAGAGCATAACAAGTAAGGTGGGCAACATTGGAAAAACATGTTGAATTCACTTATGTTATTTCTTGTCACTACTAAACAAGTACAAGAAATCACAAGTACTTTGAATAAACCGAATTAAACTGAGATTATCACAACTGACAGAGCTTTTTAAATCACTGATACAATCTTTCGTAAAAATAAAACTTTCTTTTGTGCATCGCTGACAAGACATTTGCAGCTCAGTGTGCAGTCCTGCTGGATTTTCTGACTTTCTGTTGGTTAAATCAATGATTCTGTTAAGCCCTAAGACGTAACTGCTGTTGTGATTTTGGGCTTTACAAAAATAAATTGAAATAGAATTACTAAATTTCAATTTCCAAGGAGTAAAAAATGAAAATAGTGCTGCAAAATACCAACTTTCCAACACAATCTGCAACTATATCTCCAGGAATAATGCTAATATACACACAGGTGGAATTTGATGCAGCATTCCGTCACCTGCGTGTGTGTGAGCGTGGATGTGTGCGCATGTTAGCGTTAGCGACGGGAGCTGTTAGCGGGGCAGGCGGCAGATGGGCTGTCGGCCTTAATAGGGACTGAGCGGGTGCAGAAAGGTGACAGCTCCATAAGGGAGGGGCTCACGGGGAGGGAGAGAACGTGTGTGAGGGGTGGGCTTCGGGGGTAAGAGGGGGTGAAAGATAAAAGCAAAAGGAATTATGTGCGGAGGTGAAGAAAGATGCGGATCATGAGCGTGGCACCATGCAACTGTGGGCAGAAGAGGTGTGAAATTAGCCTATACATGTGTCTCTGTGTATGGCGGCCAAGATAAAGTGGATTATCCTCTTAAATCCTAATGTAAATATACTATGAAAAATGGGGTCCTCTTCAGCAGCTAAAACAACGCGAGTTTAATTGTTTTAATCTCCCCACGTTTGTAATGTAATGCATGCCGTATTGCAACCTAACTACAGTCGAATAACGTAAAAATGTTCTATAAAGTTCCCCCAGATTGTGACCAAGTGCTTATGTTTAGGAAAATCTTAAAAAAAGAATCGACAAGCATTTGATTAAAGCTTTCTGAAGTGAAGCTGGTCCCTCTCATAACACATGCAGACAACGAAGACCACGACAAAAAGAAATATTTCGCAGTCAACATACTCATAAATTTTTATGTTTATAATCCAACTTTACAATCTTTACATACTTCCAAATTGCACGCACACAAGGCCTCAATATGCAGAGGGGCCATGCATTCCTTTCCCCCAAAGTTTTGAAAAAAGACATTTCAAAGTCGCAAAGAACAAATACATTTGACTGCAGCTCTTTTCACACAATCTTCCTGTTTAACTTATACCCACAGACTGCACCTCTCCATCTAAATCTGCTCCATTGTGGCCCGGTCTCCGCTGTCTCCTCCGATTAGGACTGAGAGGTCTGCATTAGCCCTGAGCACGGCATGATGGACACACAAACACACATGCACAAACGCACACACGGGACATACATGGGACATCCCGCTCTGAAGCTGTTCAATACCAGACCTATAGAACAATTGTGCTGCTTAAAACCGCTGCGCCAAACTCAAACGTGATAATGTACCGTCCATATTCTCTCTCCTTAAATAAAATGAGCCATACATTATTTTAAGTGAAAGATACAGCTTGACTGTTAAATTCGTGTGGCTAGAACAAGAGGGGAAGAAAGGATAAAATAAGTTTTATAGTCTTTTATAAGATCACTATCCTCACTTTAAATCACTCCAGTCCATCTTATTATACTATATAGACTAAAATATAATGTGTAAGCTAATTGCACTGAAGTATGTTGTATATTTAGTCCCAGCTGGTGGAGTCCTCCTCACCGCTTCTCGCTTCTCTGCCACACTGAGGGTGATTGACCTATGACACCCACAAACACACCCAGACCACATCGAATAGAGGATAAATCAAACTCTACGCCGCTCTGATCTTGCGTATTTCACACAAATGCAAAGTGTGTGTAATTGCATTTTCCATAGTTTTTTTCTTTTTTTTTTCTCCAACCGCAAATGAACACGGCGCTTTTACAGTGACTGCGCCGGGGCTGTTCATGCGTATATGCATTTGTCCAGCGGACCCCTGAGTGCTGGTGTCAGACAAAAGCGCACCCCCCTCTCAACCCCCCTCCTCCTTTCTCACTACCTCTCGCTCGCCCTGATCTCTCCCTCTGTCCTCACAAGACCGATCCACCGCTGGAATGATCGCAGTCTTCATAGGCCAAAGCGAAATGAAAAAAAAAAAGAAAAGTGTGTGCGTGTCTCCTTATCAGCTGACAGACTGACAGATAGGCCTTATTGGAACAAAGAACAACACCTCCTCATATGGGCCACCAGCAGGTCAGTTGGAGCACACAGGGAGGCAGAGGCACGGGGCCATGCATGACAACAGACAGATGCAAATGCACAAACGCACACCCCAGCAACAAATCAGCGCGCCACATATTGACATGCTTTGACAGATGAATTAAGTAAATGATTTTATAAGGAGATTAAAAGGATTTTAATTTACGCAATCTCTCTTTGGCCCCCCTGTTCCTCCCTCCTCTCTGCTCTCTACCCCCTCTCTCTCCCTCTCTCTTTCTGGCTCTCGCAATCCCACTGCCTTCTCCTGCCGCTGGACGTCTGGGAGATCAGCGCTTCAGAAAGAGATTAATGCAACCAAATTATACACATAACCAAAAGGAGAAGATGCACGTGTCCAAATATATTTTCAAAACGCTGAGGTAAAAACGAAATATATAGCCCAGATCTAAAAAAAAAATTCACACGATTCAGAATAATTTAGAAATGTAAGCAACTTTTGCAAGAGGATAACAAATAAAAAGGAAAAGTATAGCAATTTAAAGCTTCATATAAATAACAGTTAAAAAAAAAAAAAAAAAAAAATACTTTGAAAATACTTCGAGGTTTGTTTTTAGAGCAACTTAAATTTTAGCAAATAAATGTGGGTAATTCTTCTTTTCACAGTGAGAAAAGAAATATTTTAACAATGAGTAAAAAGACAATTAAAAGACGTTGAGTGTCCAAACTGTGTTCAGTAAAGTAGAGGTGTATGTTCGGCCACAGCGCGACGCCCCGACCGCTTTCATTTTTCACCCGTAAGACCAATAAGACACGAGACCTACAGACACCTATACGAGACGTAAATGACTCAAGTTACAACAGAGAAATATACTAATGAAATGCAAATGTTATGTATTCTGTGGCATGAGGGAAACGCAATTATGTTAACAGCTTAAGTGCTGGATGTTGTGATTATTATCAGTAAGATCATCATTATCCTTAATATTTTAATTAGTGTGTGTCGACGAGCGAAACAGGGGAGTCAGAGCAGAGTCAAACACAACACTTAACCCCGTTTAGAAAATAAATATCATTTAGGAACAGAAGACTTTGAGTAAAAGGGGTTTCACTTTACAAGAGGAAGCAAGTTGTCCAACACGAGGAACACTGCGAATTTTGTTTTAATTAGTAGTTAGTCATAGTTATGTGTATTAATTGTTTCAGTGAAAAAATAACATTTACACTTTGAACTAAATATTGTTAAAATAAAAAACAGAAAAGCAGGAAACTGAAAATAATAATAAGTATAGATAAATAAAATAAAACAAATCTAAAATAAACAACAAAAATAAATAAAAAAAAACAAACAAAAAACTTTTTTTCCCCAAAAGTCAATGATTCTAAAAAATAATTATAGTATGGAAAATGATAACTTGAAGTACGCTTAATAAAACTGATAAAGTTATAGCCTGTTTAACCTTGAAATGATTTGAGCGCGTTGAGGAAGAAGAAAGCCCTCGACATACAGACAGGGCAGTGACGGCTTCACAGAAATCATAAAGCTCTTTTAAATCAGGCTTTGGGCTTTTTGTTTCATCACATTGGCCGTAATCCAACCGATCAGAATTTCCTCAGCAGCAAAGGACAGTTTATGTTAAAGATTATAACAACCTCTAAAGTTTTTTTTTTAAAGAATAAAATGCATTCACAATGTCCAAAAAGTCAAATCTGAATGTACTGATTTATCGTCTTCATAAGAGACTGTGACCACAGCAGTGAAAGTGGCCCTGAGATCACACCTGTCTGTGCATGAACTTGGCATGAACCTCTGGTCAGCCGTGGAGGGCAGAAGCTGAACTTCATATGCGTGCGACTTCATTTGTCTAATTGTCCGGTCTAAAAAGCAGCAGGATTCTACACAGATCCATCCGAGGAGCACAGCTAAAAGAGCAAAGCCCTGTCCAAAGGAGCACTCAGCGCCACTTGTCTGTGTGAGTGTGTGTCAGTGTGGCTCTGATGCCTGCGCAGGCCACACGCTGAGGCGGCCGTCTGAAATTCTACCTCCTCTGGCATTTGACTGTGCCCTGGTCCCTGTCTGTCCACAGCTGGATGACGGGACCCTCTTTCTATGACTCCCCTCTAACCTCTGTCCAGGTGAACACAGCCTCTGCTGCACTGACTCAGGAGTGCCAGCCCAAACACATGGCAGTTTCAAATACTGTACAAAGGAGTGAAAAGAACAATGTGAAGTTAAAGAAACTCTGGTGTTGTTGCGTGCACAGGTGTTTGTAAATAAGAGCTCAGGACAGCGCTGGCGGGACACTGCTGTCAGTGCACTGCAGTCAAACTCACAGAACACACAGTGAACGCCTGCCACTGACAGGAACAACCTTGACACAGAACGGGACACCTCGCTGCATACCAGCACATCAACACAACACCACAGTGGACAGGATGCACATGGAAGTGAGGGATGAAGAAAGAGAGAAGAGAAAATTTACCTACTCTTGTTCAGAGTGCATTAAAAAACACTCGGATAACGGATGTCCTACCGAATCCATCGGCGAAACCTGATCATTGTCATGTCAACCTCCACCGAAAAAAGAAAAGAGCAAAACGTGACAAAAGTAAAGTTTGGCTGTGCCTCCTCTCTCCTCTTCTTCTCTGAAGTCTTTGAGTCCTTCCTTCCGCTTGGACAGAGCAGCACAATTAGCAGGCTGTGCGCGGGCTGCTGGCTGTGCCCCGACTGTCACCGTGGAGATGTGTGTGTGAGTGCCGGGGAGAGGGCTATAGGTGCACGCACAGGCAGCCACTCAGCCAGTTGGGACGGAAAGCTGTGCCGCTGTCCTAATCAACGACTTAAAGCCCCGATAGGAGCTCATGAATATTAAGCGGGCTTTTGCATATGCAGTCCCTCAGGTCCACATGGGACTCTGGTTGGTGGATGCTGGACCAATTGCTGTGAGTAGGGGTGGAGTCAAGGGTGGAGCCAAGCAGAGAGAGGGAGAGAGAGAGGCAGAGGAGCAGGTGGAGAGGGAGGGATCAGACAAAGAGCGCAGGCACTAGGAGGAGGAGAGAGCACACAGGTGAGGGATGCATTTAAACCAAATGTTTCTCCTGCTCCTTTGTTGCTGGAGCGGATGTTGTGCTACTCTGTCACTCAAAGTAATTTTCTTTTCAAAATGTTCGTTTTTTTCTACAAAAGCTACTAAACAATAAAGAGGAATCACTCTGGAAATACACTGTATGTTTTACTCTAATTTAGACGACAAACCTCCAAAACAGCCTTAAGAAGAACAGGTGTGAACTTGACCCTGACACAGACCCTAATCATAACAAACACAGAGCGCACAATCCGCCCTCCGACGCGCAGCAGTAAAAGACCGGATTATGGCAATTCCAGGCCTCTTGCCCTTTGTTGTGGAATGATTTGGGAATGATTGGGACAAGCTTTTCCCAACTGCCTGCTGCTTTGTGAAACCCCTGCCATGCTGGCACCAGCTTGTATAGCAGTTCAGCTACTATAGATCCAACGCCCCAATGTTTAGAAAAGATAGATCTACATAGAAAACTGAAGAGAAACAGTAACATGGACACGAAGTGATTTGTTTGGAAGAAATGAATTATATAAAACTATGGTTATTTTCTGGAGTATTTCAGTCAGGATGTAATGCTAGATTTCTAAACCTAGAGTTCAAAACAGAAAATATTTGCTCTGGTATTTTTAACAGTATACTAGTGTGTGATAAATGAATAAACCTACATTTAAAATATTAAAATAATAGTTTATCTGATCAATTTAGAAGCTGATTTACACTCTGACATAAAATTTGTTACAGTTCTGATTTTAAAAAAAAAAGAAGAAAAAAAAAAAAAAAAAAGGATGATTAGAAGATTTCAAACATGCAAAAGCAAAGGGACAAATCTACAGAGAAAATACCAATACACCACAGTGACAAACAATATGCCTTCCCACACATGTAAACAGCACAGCTCACGCACCAGTTATGATGTATCCAGGGGCTTATAAGCATCGACAAAGATGAGTGTGAATCAATGGTGCCGTCACTACCGGGCAAACAAATCTTTTACCAAAAACCCCCCTTTCTTACACACACGTGGCTGTCACATTCTACAGCACTTCTAGCTACGCAATCCAGGAACAATAAAACAAGCTTTTTTTTTGCATATTTGAAAGTACAGCTTGTTTAACAATGATACAAGAAGTAATTGGAAAGTGCAGTGCAGTCATGCAGTTATAACTTTAAAGATTTGTCAATTAGAACGTGTTGCTTCTCACTTTCTCCACCCAGCTTCTTATTGATTGGTTGGTGCATGTGTGGGTAAGTTGACAGTGACCCCTTTAGGCCACTTTAAGCCTTGGTCTTCCTCTTCTAGACAAACATAACAGACTGCACATACCCAAATGCTGCAGAACAAATTAGTCCAGTTTGTGATGTCATTTTCTGCCATGATTTCTCTCATAGGAACAGTACAGTGTGTGGTGTCTGTGTGCAAAGCCCAGGTGACCCACAGCTCAGTTTTTGTGTGTGCGTCTGACCCTTGTTGACACCAGTGGAAGAATTATCCGCTGCAACTCTTACTGGCATCAATCACACCACTCAATAGTGTGCAGCAGGTTCATTCAGGGCACTGTGTCTGGCCGCGTGTGTACACTGGTCAAATATATCCTTAACAAATTCCAAAGGTTGGTCACTTAAGCTGTTGACCCTTTGGCTTCCCATTGATATATGTGTGTCTGTCATATTTACAGCCCTGGACTAGGTTATTGTGTGAGTTTTATGAAGATGGAATGAAATTTGATTTTGTGTCTGGTTAGGTGTACCTCAAGGGGAAAATCTAAGACTCAAAAACTAACAAAAATACACAGAGCTTTAATAATTACTGACTTTTACTCTAAATCCCTGCACTCTTAAAAATGCAAAACCTCTAAGCACAAGCAATCAGAAGAGAGCAGAATATGCACAGGCGCACTTCTTGATTAGCCAACAGAGGGTGCTATGGGTACTGGTCACTTCTCTGTCACATCCTCACAGAGCCACTCAGATATAGAGCAGTTTTAATATTATAATGCATTTTGAGGTAAATATAAAAAGAATGATGCTAGAACCAGCACACAGAGGCAGTTCTAAAGCCGGTGTGCACTGCAGAGATAGAGGTGTATATAGTTATCTGAGAGCTTTGTCAGCACAGCACAACACAGAGGACCACAGCCCCCCACTGAGCCGCCGCACACTGCACCAGGGGAACACTCTGGAGGCACTGGAAGCTCAAGAACACAAAGACAAGGAAAGTGGGCAGCAGCAGTAATTGTTCATTTAGAGCGATACAATAAGGTAAGTATAAGCTTTGGATGTAAATGCAGTTATTTATAAGACTGATCATTCAACACAAAGAAACACAAACCATGGAGGTAATATCCTACTGTCAGACTGTGGATCGTAATATTAACGCACATTATGCATATCAATGGATTTGTTTTATAAGCATTGTTAACATTATTGCTAATGAGCATTTTTAATTAAAATAAAATTTCAATAATGAGCATAAAATCCCCAAAGTTCCAATAAAGTTTGATTAAAAATGTATTTACAAGTCATCTATTACTTTTTTCAATTTCAAAATTTTGTACAATAAAATTCAAAGTTTTAAGACTTTTTAAAAGAATTAAATAGACAGATGTGCACATAGTTTTATTTTTCCCAAATAAACAAGACTTTCAGGTTTCTTCATGACGCCTACACAGGAGTTATACACAGGTTATTATAACAACTGGTGCAAAACAAATAAAGATTATTCTCCACTTTGGTTGAAGATTTTAGATGTGACTTGTTTTGGTTCGCCGAAGTGTCTCAGTGTTTCCATGGAGTATGTGTGTCTCCGGATGGCCTAAGGAGAGAGGGACAAGGAGAGGAGAGCAGCTGCTAGCTTTAAGGGACTTCTGCTGCCTGTCACCAACTCTTCTGGAGTGACCTTTGGATGGGGAAGGCCACAGTTTTCAATAAAACATACAAGTTACATCCGTTTACCCTCGATCAGTGTGAATGTTTGATCAAGAAACTCACTGAATGAAGCAACAAAAATCAAGACATTCACGATTAATGTACGAACTGCCAGGGTGTTACAACTACCCTACGACTTTAGCTCCTGCAGCTGTAATCGGCTCCATCCACAAACACCACACAAACAAATAAGCAATTGTCGATTCCACTGAATAAAGTCAACATTAAGCTTCACTGTTGACATTAAAAAACTCACCGAAGGCCCCAAAAAGCTTAAGCACATCTATGATATCCATCCGTCTTTTTTTACCATACAGCATTTGCACTCCGAGCTCTCCATAGCATAAGTGAAAAGATGCCGAGCCACTTATAAAACACATAGAGCGTTCGGGGCCACGGCGGTCAGGGGCCATCTTGGGTCACACTGGGTTGGGCCAAGACTTACCCCCATCACATCCTGACAGACGACACAGACCTCACAGCTGACAGCGGTGACATCTGTGTCACTGCACAAACACCAACCTACAGCTCTGCAAAGCACCACCAAACAACCTCCCATTCACACTGGAAGAACTGGGGAAATGAGACCTCAGCCAAGGCATTCAACCTGAAACAGTGTCCAGACTATGAGTTGAGTATATATTTATTTGAGCAGGTATCAATAATGAAAAGTGAATATTTATTGGACTTTTGTGAATAGTCTATATCTTATTATTTTGTGTTTGAAAACGTATTCCATTGTCAAAAAAATGTCTTAAAAAAAGTTTTAATCATTGTTGTGGTATTTGGTTCTGTTTAGCTGTGCATCTGACAGGTTGAAAGGTTTTTATTCTGCTCTCTTCTATTTTTATCTTTTGATTTGTTGTATTGTGAATTGAATGTCTTTCTTATTCCGTAAAGCACTTTGAATGACTTTATGTATGTGCTACACAAATAAACTTATGCCTATTGGTATTGAGCCTTTTTCTTTAGTTCTAAAATGTTCGTATTGTGACACTAGTCCAGACTTATCTCTACTCAGTGAACTGCAAATATCTTAAAGAATAATACAGATTTAATGAATATAAACTGGGAATTCACATGGTTTATCACCTATCGCACACACGTTCATAATGAAAATAATGATATGCACATGCTTGAAAATAAAAATAATTTGTTTTGTCCCCAAGTCTTTTTTGTCATTGCTTTGACCTCTTGCTCTCTGCTTTCTAATCCTCATGTTATTTCCAGGTTTCCATGTATTCCGTGGCTAAATTAAAACTGGATTGTCATAAATCTCACTTGTGTCTGAACAGAGTAAGCAGTGTGTGTATTTCCGTGAATGTGTGTCGGTATGAGCCAATGTTTTGTATTGAATTGGGTGACTTGGGTGAGGTGCTTCCCTTTAATTACACTGCTCTCAAACAGAACATAAGTGGGCTATTCCGGTGGGATTAGTCATCTCATATGCACTGTCGCTTTGTTAATACCACGCACACATGTAACACACACGTTTACTTGGACACGAATGTACGCCTGCCAAAACAGCCCCTCTTTGAGAGAGTTCAACACTCAATTTATTCAAACTGAGCCACAAGCCAAGTGAATAATTCCACTACCGATAAATACGGTAGGAGAGAAAGAGAGAGAGTGGTGACAAGATGAAGCGCCGAGCAGGATAAAACAGCAAACTTGAGAGCAACTGTAATTTTAAAAACATTTTCAAGGACGACAAAATATGAAATCTAACCTCAAAAACATTGTGCCAGTTTCGAGATGGAGCGGCTCTGATGTTTTAGTGGCTGCAAGTTGAGTTTGAGTGTTGCTCAACTAACTACTGAATGGAAATATTAAAATGAGAGAATGACGCAATGCAATAAAAAAGTATTTCAACTACTGTGTTTTGTACTTGGCGACTATTGAAACATTACAAGTTTTTGGTTTAGTTTCTGATGCAAAGACGAGGCGAATAACCCAGCATGTTGAACTTATTTGGTAATTATTCTCTCTGTCTCTCTCTGAGCTTTGAATAATGAATAATTGTCATATAGTAAATCATTTGATAGTTTTATTTTCATTACCAGTTGTTTCCTGATGGTTATTTTATATTCATATGGCTTCTACAGATCCTTAATTACAATTTTGAACACATTGTCAACTAAAAAGATGGGATTTGTTTGTGTTTGTATAATTTTCACATTCCCTCGTGTTAAATGCAGGCAGAGTTTAGATAATACATGTTCAATGATGTTAAAAATCAAACGTGGAAATACAATGTTTTGCTTGTGAAGCTGTTTGGTGTGTGTGTGTGTGTGTGTGAGTCTATCGATGTGTGTAAATAATGACTCTGAGCCTTAAGTGTCTGTGCTCTTGTATGTTTTTCTGTCTTTTGTCTGTGGCTGCATGTGTTTAATGGTGTGTACTGAAATGATCACTTAATTGCTGCTTAGCTCCATTTGAGAGGCATGTGTGTGTGTGTGTGTGTGTGTCTGCTTTACATACAAGTGTGATGGCTGCTGGGAGGCAAGTTAACTGACGATCACATGTTGTAGTACTGCAGATAGAAAAGACAACGGAGAACAAGTCAGTATATCTCTTTCAAATTCGTCACCAGAACCATTCCGCACGATGTCTCTCGGATTCGTCAGCCTGTGAATTTATAGTTGACCCAATGATTGCTTCTAGGGCCATGATGGCTGTAAATTGCTTTGCCATTTGGTAAATGTTGGCAGTTAGAAGGTATACAAGTAATTATTTCCGCTTGTGCTGATTGAGACATAATTCCAAGGCGAGGCCTGGGAAAAATGACAGCATTTCGAAACAACTCTGTTTTAATTTCCCAGCATTCCTAATTAGAATGTGTATGAACACAGGAGTTTTTTATATGGTTTCCTCCAATGGGGCCAGAAATAATTAAACTGTCAAGGGGAAATAAATACGTATAAACAAGGCATAATTTTTACAGAGCCAAGCACCTTGTCAGGCCACGACTTTTTGTGAAGAAAAACAAGGTGGGGAACAATGCAGGGGCACAGAGGACACACTCAGGATGCACACAAACTAAGTGGAATAATTAAAACCACAAATGACCATTTTCCTTCAGAACATTCAAACCATTTGTTTCGTTCGCTTTTGTATGGCGACTTCATTCACATCACTTTACTATTGTTCAGGTATTCACAACAAATCAGTCAGCGGAGTCATACACATGTCTACATGGCTCTGCACTGTGAGGTCAGTGCTGCTCTGATACAGATGATTCTCATTTAATATTAATAGGATACGCTAAACCAAACGCAGGGAGTGAGCAGTAACTATGTGCAATTTGTTTAGTTAAGTGCTGGATTTAAAAATGCATTCTTATACATTCTTGTTTCCAAAATTAACCACTAGGCCATAATAAAATAAGGTTTTATAATTAATATAAATTGTTTCATTTCTTAGATTTTTCCCTCCAGGGGGCACTATAGAAATACCAGAGAACGGTGCAGTAATTTGTCAGTTTTGGTACAGTCCAAAGACTTTGAGAAAGAAAATATTAGCTCGAGGTTTATAAATGTGCATGTTTTACGTTGATGGGGGGAAACCAGACGACCAGATGCCTGAAATGATCCTCTCAATTTTTTCAGAATTGGATCTGGTGCAAAACAACATTGGCGAGTGATGTAGTTGTATTTATTTGTTCTTAAAATGAAAGTGACATCTATGTTTTTATTAAGTTTATTCATTTATTTGCCTTTTTAAAAAAGTTCGGTCCATTTCATTCATCAAAAAGAAAAAAGTTGTAAGCCACGATGGCAAAAGAAAGTTGATGTGGATTATAGGGCTCGACTAAAGAAATTCTTAGTTTCTTCTCTTTGAAATTCTTAGACTCTGCCGATCGAATAGTCGAGTAAAGAGGGGGGCATGGCAACATCTCTCAAACTATTACATATCTCTCTGTATCTGACCCAAACTGCATTCATAAGATCACAATTGCACGGGGGTTTCATGTAAAAACAACTATTTATGTAGAAAAATGTACAAGGAAAAAATATGTTGAGTTTAATCTGTCTTTTTACATACAAAAAATGCCAGTTCTTCAGCAAATTCACTCACTCACTTCTCCTTTTTGCAGTTGTCTCGTATAAATCCTATAATCTAAATAAAATGATTTGTCGACTAACAGAAATGCCATCGACCGATTAATCGACGAAACCACTAAAAGACTAAAAGACTACAGCTCCAGTATATTATTTTTCTACATTGCGTATAACAAACAGCTCACTTGGAGATGAACAGCAGCACTTGGAGACATCAATATTTCAGTCAGGTGTGTCCGGAGTCAGATGTGAGGGGCACTCCCATGACGTGTGTGTTTGTGTGCCACTCAGCCTTCCTCCACTTTCCACTGTGTACCACCTCTGTCACCTCGCCTCTAATCAGGAGTTTAAATCAATGACGTTGTCCAAAACTATAATTGCCACTCCTTAAACTGCTTCTCTCGCAATATGCTTTCACCAAGAACCCACTCGGCAGCAGAAATAGGCCTGTGCGCGTGTCACTGTGTGTATGTGTGAGTCGGATTAAGAGTATTTTCTCATTACGCCAGTGTCTGAACTAGTAGAAAGTGCTTCTCACATTGTTTTACAGCATCCTGAAACCTCAAAGCTCAGCACTAAGCGGCATAATACCCTGTAGTCCACACGCATTCTCTGGGCAGGAAAGACGCTTGTCACATTTGCTTCATTAAGTGGAAAAAATCATAGGGACTAACTCATCAATCAATATGTATGGGAATATAGTTCATGTGTACATCCCTGTTGTCCAGTCACACTGTTTTGAGTTTTTCACAGGGTTAGTCAGTCGATATGTGTCTTTTTGAATACTTTTTTTGTTAATTAAAAGCTCAATATAGGCAAGTATCCTTTCCTAAATAAAAATACCACAACACAGATCAACAACCCTACAATAGTTGAAGAGAAAAAACAAACTAAAAAGCAACCAAGCAAACTCTTTTAGCAGTGTTTTGCCCACTGGTCAGAGACAGAGGGTTAGCCAGGCCGCCACAGACAGGTGCAGACACAGACAGGTGCAGTCAGAAAGGCAGGAGGCAAAACAAAGTGGAAAGGAGATGGAAATGGAGATGGAAAGAGAGATGTCTGGTTAACAAGGTGCTGAGCGCGACAAGCCCAGGGGAGTGCACGCTCCCTTACCCTCTAAGATTAGACATCTCTCTCTCTGTCCGTCCCACTCTCTCTCTTGTTGCAACACGCGGGGAACATGCCACTATCAGAGGGGTCCCCCGCTCACCACGGCCACCGCCACGTCTCCTGTCTGCTCCCGTCTGCTCCTCTCTCTCCAGCCTTTTCACTGCCTCTTACTCACCGACTGTGTTCAGTGTAGAAACAAAGTGTGTTGGTAATCTGTGCACAGTCAGGGTCAATTAAGCGACTACAAAACAGAATAAGAATACTGCAAATAATGTAACAATTACAATCTTTGGCTTTTCTGTTAGACTTGACCAAGACATTTCAAGTATCTCACTACGTCAATGGAGCTAACAGTGAGTTTTCAGCCATGCATAAAAGTTCTCAATCTATTTTATACACTCTACTAAACACTGTACTAAACACTGTACCTTGCATGTTACAGGTTACCCATTTAAAGACAATGTTATGCTACATCTCTTTCTCCGTATTGTCTCTCTAAAGCTGCGTTCAGATGTTTGACACCTTTCTTCCACCCGAGCATCTCACCATGTCAAGACAAATTGATAGAGACTCACATCTCCCTTTCTCTCCCTCTCCTTTGTTTGCTCAACCGGAAAGACTGAAAAAGAGCTGAAATAGTGGAAAGAAGGAGTTGGATAACCTGATATCCAGGCTTGGGACCGGCAAATGATGGGTTTGAGTATTTCAACCAAATATGAGACACATCGCTTCAGTTACAGGTCATAAAAATCTCAACTGGCTGACAAATGTTTGTTCCCTTCCATTCAGTCGCAGTGTAAAAAATGTTATAATATTGCAACTGAAGATATGCAGAAAGATAGTAGAAAAAGAGAGTAGTAATTGTGTGTTATTAAGTCAACAATCAACGAATAGTATGGATTTAAATCTACATATTGTTTCATCTGCTCTTTCTACCGCTTAAACACACAGTACTGCATTTGCCTATGTCCCGTACCTGTTCAATCACTCTTTGACACTCCAGCACACAGAAGCCTATAGCACTGCGACATGAGATCAGAGGAACGGGCAGAAAATAATAGAATCTTCATCCCAGTAATCCATATTCATTCCTCTCGGCCCTCCCTCCCCGCGAGCCACGCTTCCCTGTATCTCACATTCAAATGAGTTGTCTTTTCTCCCTTGTTAGACACACACATACACACTCACCCTCTTTCTTGGATACTTTCTGCCCCGTTGCACCCGTGATGGCAAATTGAGCGCCTCTCCCCCTCTCTCCCGCGCCCTCTCCCTCTCTCTCTGTCTCAGTCAGCCCCTCTCTGTTGACTCCTCTCATCTTTCTTCCATCTTCGCCTTTCGCCTGCACCCCCAGTCTCGCTCTTGTAACCCTCCTAGACTCTCTTCTGTTCCCACAATCCTTACTGTGATTTGACTAGAGTGGCAGGTTCGGCGTAGTGGGCATCTAAAGAGAGGTGAAACGGACAAAGAACCGCAGGAAATGTTAAAGGGAAACAAAAAAGCAGTGTCTTAACCAGTTGTAATATCACGGAAAAGCAAATTAGACAGCCTTATCCTTTTGATAACTTAAATAAAACTACCTTTGCCTGTTTGGTTATGGTACAGGTACTAGCTTGTGACCCCTAGTGGATGAAATGTGCCAGGTACAAATTCTGCACAAATAAAATTGTTAATATGATCTAAACTTCTTTGTGAAAACTGCAGATACATGCTTTAATAATAATACGAGATATAGGAGGACGGTAAAGTCAAAGTTTCATTTTAATTTTATTATTTAACCTTGCAAATGATCAAGGAATATTTACAGTATGTACCTCTGCACTCACCAACCGACCCGAAAGCATGAAGAACAAACTGAACAGAACTTAATAAACAAATAAAAGTATAGATAATATATTTAGGAAGTATTCATGTTCAAAATGTGTTGGTTCACCATGTAGAGCTGAGAAGGACGCTCTCTCTAGGTATGCATCCATCTATCTATCTATCTTTGCTCACCTTCAGCCTGCCACGCTCCTATTAGCGGAAGATGGAGGTGTGATCATGGCTACTGTGTGCTAACAGGGATCGTGCTGCCACCGATGACAAATATGATCCACACACACGGACACGCACACATACACAGACACTCATGTACACGTGCAGCCATGCAGGGAGAAAGCACTTGGTAGCTTTCATCACTGCTCGTAATTATGATCCTGTCAAGAGCACAATGTGGCAATCCATAATGACACGTGCACATGTTCGCCCAGTGACACACGGCCCAAACACAGGCCATCCTGCACAGATTAATATGTGATTTGTAAAGATACCAGAACAAATCTCAAACTATAAGTGTTTCCAGCATGAGAGCACTATATATTATAATACGAATAACAGGAAAAGCATCTATTTAAGGGATTGTACTGCGGTAGTAGTTTTAAAACTTTTGCATATACTTTAGTTAACATAATGAGTTGTTAAAATGTTGAGCAGCTTTACATTTTTAAGTCCAGACATGTCTCCATAATAGGTCAAACGACATGACTAAACCTCTTTTATTACCATTGCAGTGGAGGACAGTGGCTCTGGACAAAGGGCCGTGACCACTGCTCTGCTCTGTGTGTGTCTGAGTCCTTATATGTGATGACATGTGAGCGTCCAGTGTTGACATCTCCAGTGTCGGGGGAACCTATTAGAGCCCCTCACAGCCTCACCTCACACCTGACCCCCACCCTGATGCATGAGCGTGTGTGCGCAGGACATCAACACACATTTTTCACTAAAACCATATCTTGAAGTTTAGTTTACGGGGTATCTCGGTACAAAGGATAATCCCCATAATAAAACTTTACCAACTTCAGGAGTCCCAACACAGAAACGTGAGTGAAAGTGATTGAATAATGAACAGAGTAAAGTGTGTGTGTGTGTGTTTGTGCCCCAGAATCCCAGCACAAGCAGAGGGTCAGGCCTCTGGTTACCAGCATAGATCTGACCCCGGGACCCCGCTGCTCCACATAAATCTGCTCGGACACCGTTTGTGGTGCACTCACAGTCCAGCCACTGGGATTTTTTTTTTTTTTTTTTTTAAAAAAGATCAATCTTGCGTTTTATTTTTTTGGAATCGACATTTACATTTGTAAAAACGGGAAAAAGTTATAAGAACTAAGTTTTCCACAACAACAAATATTACATTTTGATAATGCCCATTTTATAATATAAGAAAAAATATGTTGAAAGTATTAGAAAGTAGTAAAAAAAAAGTTGTAAAGATTGTTCTTAATACATTTCTTTCCATTAATGTTTATAGAAAAGAGTTGTGCTTTGTCTCCTGCCATATCAGAGTCTCTTAAATCACTGGCTCCTTTACTCCATGTTTACCGTGTGAAGGTCAGTACTCTAAGCTAGCTGCTTGTATCTTTATGATTTGCAGATAAATAAACAGCACTTTTAGCCTATGTAAACAGTGGGCTTTAAATGTCAGCAGATATCACGGCTCTTGTACTTCAGTCTGCTCCGCTGTGCACTGTCAACACTGCCTCTGACCCAGGTGACATTGAGCTCACTGTTTTTGTGATGAGGCGTGTTTAATACTGCAATACTTCTGAGGAAATCTATGTATATACAGAGTTGTAGTTGTGTTAGTGACTGAAAACAGAATTATTATAATAATTACCTGCAGAATTTTGTGCTTGCATTACATTTAGATTTCAAATGAGCAGATGTCGTATCACACTTTACTAAAGACGAAAAATGAATGGTTTTGTTTATTTTAGTAATCAATAGTTTTATGAAAATTATACAATATAAAGTTTAGGCTCTATAAGATACTCATTAACATTAACAACAATCGTACATTTTGGCTCTTCCTCTGTCCGCTCCTCTTCCTCACATGCATGTACCCTCTCTCCTCACTCTGTCTTGTCTCTCCAAACTCACTCAAGCACAACTAAGCCGGGGTTTGAGTCCCAATGAGAGCGGTTAGGGCAATCAGTGCTTTTCACACCCTCTGATGTTCTTAAAAGGTGGAGGGATCAGGCGCCCCCGCTGTAGCGGTGCACTCCACTGACACACAACTACACACACAACAACAACTCGCCCATGCCCAAAACATTTGACATGCTCACATAACAATGACATATGCACAATCGTCGCTTGAGTCAGGGCCGTTCAGCTGCTCTGTAATGACACATGGACAAGATGCGGCGCTGTCAATGTAACATAATATATAGGTCGGAACTAATTGCAAGAGTTGTTGTTTATATCAACATGGGTGGTGAAAAATTGGGACCAATGCCATAGCAATTAACAATTTAATAAAAAAAAATCACATCTTATGAATAGTCCTCAAAATATTGCCTATAACGAAAAGCTAAAAGTCATGAATACTCAAATACAATTACAACTAGTGCTAATACAGGTAAAAGTTGCAGTAAAGTTGAAGTAAATTCTGTCAGTATATTACTTCAAGTCTACACTTAAATATACACAAACTGCCACAAAATCAAGCCTCGCATGAAGGTGACAGTAAATTACTCATCAAAAAGGGTAGTATTTTTGTCAGTATGGAAAATGCTTTAGAAGTCACTAAATACAGACGTATCAGATGTCTGTGATAGTGTAATATAGAATGCCGTGAGGAAACTGGATGTCCAGCTCCACACTTCCTGTAATGCGGCAAAGAGGAGTCACACTATCAATTTACACCGTAAAAAATGACACACTGAATGCACCAAACTGAGACCCAACGCACACAAAGTTGCTTTCTGTAATGTATTTATTGGATTATGTCAACACTCTATTATAAAACCACATCAAAATGAGGCAGATTTTACTTCAGTGACTTTAGTTAGCTGCGTGCAGTCTTTTCTCTGCTGATGTATTCTGTGCACTCTTCATCAGTCTGTTTGGTGACTGCAGGCCTGCTCTTGATGAACAGAGGCTCTTAGTCACATTGAGGTCAGTCTGAACACACACACACACACACACACACACACACACACACACACCACACACACACACACACCCACAGACACACACCCACACACACACACACACAGACACACACACACACACACACACACACACTGCACCCTGAGGGACAGGGTCATCTTTGGAGGGTTACGCTGCACAAAGTCAGTTTCCCATAATGTGGCTCCTGTCACTTGCATCACACTCTCATGATCCAATTAGGAGTCCCGATTCCCCAATCAGCTGCCGTGGCGACCAACAGACAGACAGGCAGGCAGAGGCAGCCGGGCCGCGCCAATTTCCTAAGTGCTTTTAAGGGATTAGAAGGAGGGTGGAAAGTAGGGCGGGTGGGGACCACCGCATCTCCTCCGAACCAAGCCTGGATACACAGCTAGCAACAAGAAGCTACCGGCAACACTAAAGTACTACTAATTAACTGCAAATATTAGTTTTAGCCAACAAGTGGATCATGTGACTGCATTATACAAGCTTTGAACTTCTACAAAAATGTAAACAGATAGTAGCAATCAGATAGAGTTATCAGAGTCACTCGAGGAAAAAGGGCACAACACTGAAAAGTGCTGATACGATATCTTTGTGCTTGTTTTTAAAGAATATTACACCACACAATGTTATATAAACATCTAACACAATTTATAAGGAGAAACAAACACAAACATTTTTATAGCAAAATCTTCACTCATTAATATTATATTTTTAAATAAAGAAATTTAAAATGTGTATATTTAACCATTATTATTGGTGACAGTTTCTAATGTCATAACTCATCCCGACACTGCACAGGACAGATAATAACTAGTATCAGACAGGTGTGTTCATACTGCACTGAGACTGCAGATTTGAGTTATTTATAATTACTTTGTGTGTTTAGTTTAGCGGAGGTCATATGGTGTATTTCAAAGCACGGCTGTATTTACCCACGACTGTGCAGGTATTAGCTTGCTCCTAAGCGTCTGCTTAAGGCGTCAGGACCTCAATTAAAGACAACTGCTTGTAGCAGGCCAAGCCTCACCCACACATAGAGTAATTGTAAAGTATGAATATTTGACTATATCCTCGTCCTTTTACCTTGGAATGACCTGATTGTCCCACTGTGCATGTGTGTGTGGTGCTTCATTTCCATAGAGGTCTGTGGAAATGCATTCAATCTACTGCTCCAGCAAAGACACTAATACAGGCACAGGAGACTTAGTCCAATGACACAGAATATTACAGTATCATCACCTTTTTGTTCCATTTACCCCCAAAGGATGTTACGGTACCTTTCAAATAAATACAGTCCAGGACATTTATGATGTGTTTTGTTACGGTAAAAGGTAAAAACTATTTACATTATGTTTAGAGATTCATTTCTAGTGTATGCTAACAACAATTACTATGAGTGATTATTATGAGTGATTGAACCAGTCTTTATTACATCTTATATCATTTAGGCATAATTATAATGTTAAAATTAATTAAAAGTGAACAGAAACCTAAAGATCTGATTGAATGAGTAAATGAATTAGCACTGAGCCCTCTTGTTCCCAGAGTAATCAGACTATTGATCAACTCGGCTTTTCTCATAAAATTGACCATTTGGTATAGACTGTCAATACTAGGACCACTTAGGCCATTTAAAGGTGACCAGGCGGCAGTCGCCCAGTTTAAACTAATGAGCAGAGAATGAAGTCACCACAAATGGCACTTTTTTTTTTTCTGCTGTTCATGTTGTTTTGTGTTTTCTATTAAAGGCACATTTGAATCCATATTTTTGTTGTTGTCACATAAAAAAAAACTATGCACATTTATCATTTTAATGTTAAGTTAAAACTAGGGTTTCTTGACACTGATAAAGGCATCACTGCTCAGGTACAGATCATACAACATTCACATCACTGTATCAGATGATAGTTTTAAAGGAAAAAGAAACGCAATGAAACTGAAGAAGAGGCTGTAAAAAAGTACCACTAATTATACTATATCAGCGAAAATAGAAACGAAATGTTACAACTACAACATCACTTCAACGTGTGAGCCATACCATTTTAAAAAATCATCCACAACAGCAAGACAAATATCAGATATTGGTATCAGCTGGAAAAAGTGATATCAGACCATCCCTGCAGCCCAGTGTCCATGAAACGGAAGAGATTTATTGAGACTTTCCACCACTATAACGTGCGGCAGATATCAGCAATAAATGATCTTAAGTCTCTTTCCTTGTTATCATATGGAGGAAGCATTTTAACAGACCAAAAGTGATACTTAAACAGTCCCAAAGAGTGGTCCAGTGGGCTGTGGACACCGGGGCATACAGCTGAAAAAGCGGTGGGAAGGAAAGGGAAACCCGAGCCGGACCCGGAGTGGGATAACACAGGTCCAAGAATAGTGGCAATCAATGGAAGGATGGATAGAAGTGTAGAGAGAAGAGAGCAAAAGGAGGGAGAGAGAGGGGCGAGGAGGGAGGAGAGAGGATGGAGGAGGCAGGAGAGGAGGAGGGACAGAGGAGTGCTCTCTGGGGGAGTGTGCTGATAGTCCTGCTCAGTGTCTGTGAGACAAAATCCTTCCCAAACTCAGTGGCCACAGGGAGGAGGGGAACAACCTAAAAGAATAGATAAAAGACATTTGACAAAAACTAAAGATGTTTTATTTTATTTGTTATAGTCCCAGAGCTGCACCTCTGCTACAACAAGCACTTCTGCCAAAGCAGGTGGTCAAATTATATGTGACATTGTAATTCACAGAACAGTTTTCGATGTATTTTATTTCTCATTCATCACTATTCTGTAAATCCAATCTTAATGCTCACTGCCAGTTCCTCAGACAAAACAAACCAACCTTATACTTTTTACACTCCTTCATCTGCAAAAACACTGAGTAAAGGATTAAAGTAATGGGAATATAAAGAAAAAAATGTAAAATGGACTTATATTTGTAAATAAAATGATCACCTTTACTAGATCTTCAATAGTCTGATGCAACAGATGACTCGGGACTGGCTGTAAAAACAGCTATTGATGGGGAGGCCTAGTCAATGACCATCAGAGGAAAACAGAGACCACCATTAGCCAGCCAGTCAATTGCTAAAGCATTCTGGGTAATTCTAGCACACACATACAGCCAGACACAGGGATACACACATCGACAGCAAGAGGACACCCCTCAGGGGCACCTTAACCACATTCTCACGGACGCTCAGACAAACAGACAAATGAAGGCGAGCCAAGATTTATTTTGTTATGAGAACGGAGTCACATATTGCATTTTTATTCCCACCTGTTCTACATCTTCTGTTCCTCTGCGCTTTAGTCACACACTTTCTGTACTTACAGCAGCCTGCCCCTCATGGGTAAAGTGATGGTTAATTGTTCCTTGGGGGTCTTCACCAGCTCTCATTAGTGCAGAGCTGAAGTCTTTGTGAGCATGAATGGTGAAGATGATTGTGCATTAGCCGACTGGCTAATCAATGGGAAAACCACTAAGCCCGGACCTCGCTTGTGTTACCATTACCGCTATTTATAGAGAAAACTCACAGAAAACAATACCCCCCACACTGTTTTGAGCCTATGACTAAATCAACAGCCAAACAGCACAACTATTTTCAGAACCTTTCTCTGAATGGACGACTCTTATTGGATCATCAATTCCTTCCTGTAAAAACTCATAATAATCCTCCATATGCATACTTATGGGTTTATTTGTTGTAATAAACTGTACAAGTATGTTCCACTAAACTCCCTCTTGGTTTATGTTCTCTCTTTCCTCTTTCTTATCACTCTTTCAATGGGAGTGAGCCAGATTAGCACCAGTACAGTGGACTTATCATAGTGTAGCCAGAACAACCCTGCAAGGAATAAAGTTTGACTTCACCACACACTGAGCAACCAAGTGCATAAACCAGTCACTGCATAGTTGCATTCTACAATAAATATTATAGGCATTTCCCTTAAACTACCTTTTTAACACCTCAATCTTCCTGTTGTGTTGCAGTACCTTTTAATAGCACTTTGAGTTATTATTTCTCAAGTGTGAAATGGTGAATGAACATATTAGTACATCTGAGAGCACCCAAAGTTTGAGCTGCTGCTGTGATGAGACCCCCTGTCGCTGTCACAAAACACAAACATCCACACGTGAGGGAGGGAGCAGTGAAGCAGAACACAGCCTCGCGCTCATTAGACTGATAATTAATAATTTCTCCAGTGCACACTTTAGGGAGGAGGGGACTTGGATGAGTTTGAGGCCTCCAAGAGAGCCATAATATAGGCCTAATGTATATCTGCAAGTGTCCTGCTTCACTCCTCAGTCCCCAAACCCTTAGCTCTATCATGCTAGTTATTCAATGTCATTAAATTAGAGATATTACATTTTCTCTGATATATAGTCACATTTACATACATAGTTTACATTTAGTCCATTTTAAAACACAACACTGCTCTAAAATGGCTAGAAATACTGTAGGTCCACTAACTTCCACTTCAGAACTGCAAAGCTGATTTCTAATTTCCCCTTTAGGGTAGGTCACAGTAAACATCATCAAAACAAAGCCCCATGACGCCCAACCATGCTGACCAACCCGTCTATGGATAGCTGCAGTTTCAAGAATCATAATTTTTAGAAAAATAAATAAAAGAATTAAGTAAGTGCTGGTACGCAGCAGTGGGAGTGCATGGGGGGTAGGTGAAAACAGAATGTTTCGTCTCAAATTACTCAAACAATGCAACGATACATGAGAGGAACTATTATTTCCTGGTTTAATTCTCTTAAAGGGTGATTTATACATACCTCTTTTTTAAAATCCCAGGACATAGACAATGCACTGGAGCAAATTATAATAAAAAATAATCAAAAAACACGACTGAAGTAAATATTACCCCTCATACTTCTTGCCACATGGACTGTGTGGCTGCACCGTAGAGTCTCACCTCTCCATAGTATCTGTGTGAATATAACATCAAAAGGCGGTGAGTAGGATGGGGAGCGACAGAGTTTCCATTGGTATTCAGGGAGACGCACCTGCTCCCCGGTGTCAGTCTAAAGGCCTCACTTAAGTGTTTGTCAAGACTTAAAGCCATTGTTCTCATCTCCTCCTCTTTCAGATCATACACCTCTTCCCTCTTTTCTTCTTATTTATCTATTTATTTATGGCCTTCCACTTCTTAGTTCAATGGAGCATTTTTCTCTAAATCTGTAGATTACTAAAGGGTAAGTTTCTTTTTTAGAAAGTAAACCACAATATGGACGTGTTTAATAGGTGAGGATTAAGTTTATGCACTTATCTCTCATGATTTAAAGGTGCACTATGTAACTTTTCTGGTGAAGGGTAAGCAAACAAACAAAACAGTTTGTCTCCAGTGAGATGTTATTGCTTGACCCAGTATGTGCAGTATGACAGTATGGTAATAAACGTTTTATATAGCACTTATTTATGGTCATTTTATTGCTCACCTTGGAACGCATGCATTCATACTGTAAGCGGGATTAACTCTCCACAGATCTGACCTGTAACTTGGCTTAGTGTCGTTTTCATTGAAGTAGATGAGTTTAAAGCCATACTATGCAGCATTCAAGACAAAGCAAACATATCTCTATGACGATAAAACAGGTAGTGAACCCTACACTTTTGAAATAGCAATACTTTATCCATCCAGGAAGTCACATTTTCACCAGCAGTGGTTGGTTTGTTTGTTTGTTGGTTATTAAATACGCTTAAAGATACACTGCTGAACTCCTAAACTAGAATATTCTCAATCTCAATCTGATCGTGGGCCCTTAATCTGCACCAGAACAAAATTGCCTGGGTACAGACCAGAATACTTTTGGTTTAGATTCTAGCTGAGACTTATCCCGTCAGCTCCATTTTCCAATCCTCCTCCACATTTAAATCTCTTAAATGTTTGCACGTTTCCCTCAATCTCTCACTTTTAATTGGAAGATATTTGTTTGTGTGTAAATGCCACATCACCAACAGGGTTTGACTAGGCCTGGAGACAAAAACAGTAGTTTCTTTGAAGTCCAATCCAACGCTCTATAGGGTGGAACTGTTAATCGCTGATAACCCTGCAGCATCTCATCACTCCCTATCCCGCCTGATGACTGTCTACCCCGCGCTCTGCCACTGCCGCCGCCCTCCCTCATCTTCGCACTGCCTCTTCACCTCTTCTGGATTGTAGCACCAACCGTTTCCTTTCTTTACAGTCATTTTTGTGGCTCACGTGAGAGTTGAACCTTTAGGTAGAATTCGTACAATCATGGCTGGCAAATGTGTGTTCGTTGGTAGGTACTGGAAGTCATTTAGCTCTATGCCTTGGAGTGCCAGCAAAGCAGATTATGAGTTGATTTTGGCAAAGAAGGCTAGTAATTCCTTTAAACCAACAAAGCTATTCCATTAGCCCCCTGCTGGTGTAGTGAAAAACAGACACAGTAGCTCCCAACACACAGGAGACTCCCATAAAACTGTATCACATCTTAGGAAATCCTCTTCCAAGCAGCTCTTAAATATGAATAAAATATGATGTTGTCATATGCCAACAGCACAGATGTGTTGTATAAAGAAACAAGTAAAGACTCCCAAAAGATGAACAACAGCAGTTTTTAAACATTACTTTGAACGGGCCAGCATGATCACAAGCTCTTCTGTGCACAAATGCAATCAAAATCAACCAGCGAATAACAACTGCATCAACAAACACATCATTTATTTACTCACTTATCCCACACGACTGGCAGACCTGTCGCAAGAACACATTTTAAAGCATGATATATATCGCTACGGAGAAATATTGCTGTAAACGACAATATTGAAACTACTTTATGCCACTAATTAAGATTTAAATAATGCAAAACAATCCCAGTAAACCATTTTTAAATAGACTGGTTCATTAAAAGACACGAGCAGCAACAAATAAAGAGACTGACTCACCCCTCCACAGCTCAGATCTTATCTTAATACAACAAAAATACCTGAATTCTCCCACTTTTGCAAAGAAAAAGTACTCCCGATAAATACTGAGGCCAAAATATATTGTTCCAGCTTTCTTGTATTGAATAATAAGTGGATATAGTGAGTATCGTGACAGGACTAATGCTGGAAGTCAGTTTGATAAGTGGAGCAACTTTAGCCCTGTGCTTATATGCAGACAGGCAGAGAAGTGCTGATTTACAGGACAGCACAAGCTCAAGTGGAAAAAAAAGTTTCTCTACAGATCCAAAGGCCAGCGATTCAATAACAGTGTGTTGTTGCTGTTGTTGTTCGAGTCTAAATGTTCCTGTGAATGCGTAAGTTTCTTAATGTCTCTGAGTATTTAAAATGTAACAGGTCATTTGATGTTAGCGTTGGAAAATGGGAGAAAGGTGCTCTCGTTAAACCTTATAAGACATGCATATGGACATAAGTCATAAGCACAGTAACATAAGTCCTGTGCTCAGGTCTCTGGCTCCTGTGGCTCAGAGACTTTAAATCAGCTCAGTGTGAACAAGTCTCTCCATGGACCAGCACCAAAGAACATCTCCCACATGTTAGAGCCACATGAAACATCTCACACTCTGAGGACTAAACCAGGACAAAACCAGGACAAAACCAGGACAAAACCAGGACTAAACCAGGACTAAACCAGGACTAGACCAGGGCTAAATCAGGACAAAACAAGGGCTAAACCAGGACATAACCAGGACAAAACCAGGACAAAAGCAGGACAAAAGCAGGACAAAAGCAGGACAAAACCAGGAAAAAAACAGGGCTAAATCAGGATAAAACAAGGGCTGAACCAGGACAAAACCAGGACAAAACCAGGACTAAACTAGAACTAAACCAGGACAAAACCAGGACAAAACCAGGACTAAACCAGGACTAAACCAGGACTAAACCAGGACTAAACCAGGACTAAACCAGGACTAAACCAGGACTAAATCAGGACTAAATCAGGACTAAATCAGGACTAAATCAGGACTAAACATGGGGAATCAGTGTGTGAGTTTTCTGCATCTTCCTGAAGATGTGAGACAGGCCTCTACTTTGACTATGTTTAAATCCGAGACTCAAAACAGTTCTGTTTAGCTGTGCATGTGACTGAAAGATTTTTATTCTGCACTCTTCTGTTTTAATGTCAATTTTATGATGATTATTTGTGATTATTTATGTTTTGATCTGTGTGATTTTAATGTCTTTTCTTATTCTGTAAAGAACTTTGAATTACTTTGTGTACAATCGTGCTGTACAAATAAACTTGCCTTGCCATGCGTTATACCAGACAAATGTGCAGAAATACTTAATACTTGCGTGTACTATTACGAGTAACAGTGGAGGAGTTCTTAACAGACAGTAGATTTGCGCTGTCTGACCCGCTGCTATGGGATACACTCCTGCTCCAGTCGGGATATCCAGACCTGCCACTGAACAGGATTACCTCTTTCATGGGACAACTGGTATCCCCTCATCAGCGCACGCACACACACACATACAAACACGCACACATACACACACACACACACACACATGCACATCATAATGGTTCAGTGGGCAGGCTGATAACAATGTGTGCGTGTGCCTCAGGAAAACTCTCTGATGGCCGGATTACAGACTCTCGACACTCAAGTCTCTTAGTCTCACAGCAAAAAGCAGCACAGCACAAACACAGCCTCCAACATTTGTACAGGCTGGTCTGTTTAGGCCCTAAAATACTTGATACCTTGACATTTTATTACTTGTATATCAAAATATTAGTCGAGAGTTGGCCAGGAAGATACGCAAGAACAGCTAAACCTGGATAAATGAATGAATTTGAATATAAATCAGTGCATTTCTTTTTATTTCAGCTGTTAACTTTGGAGGAATAAAGTTAGGCGTTTTTGTTTTAAATAGCAATTATTATAAGTTTGTACTGTAAAATCAACATTGATCAATATGAGGTGAAAAAAAATCAAGTTTTTTCATATCGTCCAGCCCTAAATAAAACAAAGGATCAGGAGGTTCAGGGGTAAATACTTACTTAGATATAAAGTAATCTACAAACACTTTAAAGTATGTACTGAAAATGTGACCAAAGACCAAGTGAAAAAAACAAAATCAAACACAAAAAATGAAATGAACCAAAGCAGATAAGATGTCACTGGGAAGAAATGTCATTGGGATGTAAAAATATAAAACATTAACAAAAGAATCGCCTAAGAAGAGACGACAGTTCTTTGACGGCCTTTGCAAAAGTGAATTGACAATTTTGTACATAAACAAATAACGACATTTCAACCCGACCGAACTATAGAAAAAGAAAATCTACGAAATGAGACAGGAACAAAAAGCAAAACAGTCAGTTACGTACAGAGCAGAAAGACAGAGCATCAGATAGAAAGAGAGCATCAATTATTTAGTGGAGGTAACATGAAGCTTCCTTGGATCAAGCAAACTGCTGGCTCTTCCCCAGAGAAAAGAAAGAATGAATTAGGGTGAATTTATTAGACTGTGTGTGTTTGTGTGTCAGTCCAGTCCGGCGCACACACACACACACACACACAGACCCTGAGAATCCCAAGCCTGTTTCCAGGTTCATTAATAAAACAGCAGCTTTTATATGGGCTCTTCCCCTCGCTGTCTTGCCTTTCATCCTGTGTTTGTTCACACACACAGTGGGATTTGGCGTGTGTGTGCGTTTGTGTACGTGTGCCGAAAAACTCCCGGGATTAGGGAATGGCCCAACTGTTTGTTCATCAGTCAGACACCGGTCGGGCCCACTCTGCTACTGGCTCATACAAAAACCTGAGCACTTTTTATCATGCGCAAGGTGGCACAGTGCTCCATTCAGCAATTAGTGCGAGCACAGAGGAACCGTCTTTCCTTTGAATAAAACAGATTTTCAGGGGTTAGAAACTGACCTACAATAATCATTTGGCAAACTGACTTAGATTTTATAGTGACTAGAAGGTACTGTTTATTTATTTTTTAATATTATTTGTGTTTATTCTTTGTGGACGATGCAAGGGACTGACACAAAAGTCTATCAAACCATCTCACATTCATTTAAAATAGATTAGATCAACCAACGTAGTGTCTTTAGAGGTATGGAGATTCTAAGAAATGCTGTTCTTGAGTAGAAAAAATTACTTGGTCAACAAAACTTTTAAGTAAAATGATTTATAATGAGGCAATTTCTCAAATGGTGAGTTGCTTCTAACACATATAATATACAAGGCCTAAAAGTCACTGACAGTTGAAAAAAATTCATAACTCTTGTTTCTAAATATTTTTCTTTTATTGTTTCAGAGCGTTTAGAACGACCCTTCTGACATTAATCTGAGCAAATCCAGCACCGAGGAACAAACCCTCATTGTACAGTGGTACTTTGAGTCACGTGGGTCAAATTAACAAACCCAGAGGTGTTACCGTCGACATTTTAATACCAGAGATGCCCCGAGAGTAAATGCCATTAAAGGAATAATAAGTGTTTTTCAAAGACAGGGGGCAGTATGTGATCTCCACAGACCTGACTAGTCCCGATTTCTTCCTGTGGGTCTATCTTAAAGAAAAGGTGTTTGTGAATAAACCTCAGACAATAAACAACTTAAGACGTAATATCGAGGATCAAATAAGAGCCATAAGTCTGGAAATGCTTTAAATGTGATGTAAAGTGTGTTGGATCGGGCTGTTCAGAGCCAAACTCAAAATGGTGCACACTTAAAAAACATTATTTTAAAAAATTAGGTTAGCTTTGCCTAGTTTAAGTAGTGATAAGTTCAAGTGTAAGTGAACTATTATAAAAATCTCATTTTACCTACTGCTAAACTACTACTAGCTACTGAAGAAGTGGATCACTGCTACACAAATGAAAAATGCTTATTTGAACTCACACTATTCCATTTCACAGTTGTCCCTCTTCTCTCAGTGTGTTTAAATGCTTGTTAAGGTTTAGCTAATTAGCTGCATCTAATTACACTTGTATGTGATGTGTGGCTGCAGTCATTTGCAGATGCTCTGGTGTCTGGTGTGTGGGCATTTCTGATTGTCTGAAGTGAGTGAATGTATACGGCTGACTCAGTGATTCTGTCTCAAACGCACCAGCTGCATCTTATCTGAATCCGTGACGTCTGCGCGCTCTGTGCATTTGGCTGTGTGCATACTATCTGGACGTGGGATCTTAACAGGTTTCCACATTAGAGGAGTAGAAACGTCAGAATGCTATTGTAAGAGATACACTTCCTGTCTAATAAGCAGAAATCTTACTTACACATACACAGCCATCTGACAAACAAAGCCTGACAAGCATTTTCCTCCTCTTCTCTCCTTCTCTTTTCTATATTCTTGCTTTTGTGCCTCATTGTCTATGTTTCCTTCTTTTTTTCTAATAAGTGGAGGTTTGGCGCCGAGGGCAGACAGGGCAAGGCAGATAAAAGACGAGAGGAGACAAGCACATGCAGAGAATGACAGCGAGAGAAAGAAAAACAGCAGTAGCTATAGAATAAGATGACTAAATTAAACAATATGCTGGTTTCTTCAGCTGGACACTATTTACTGTAACTGCATCAACTGGAATGTATTGGTTTGATACATTCTTCTCTTCTGTTGCCTTTTGTTTTTGAGATTACCACAGCAAAATATCTGCATCTTGTTATGCAATAACTATGAAGTTTTCTGACATAGACTGGTTGTTTTTTTTAACTTGTTAATGCACCTCTCTGATTTAATCAGGGGTTGATGCCGACAATAATAATATACACCAGCATGTGATCTCTTTTAATAGGGTGTAAATAAACTACTATTCAAATACTTTAAAAGCCAACTTGAAAAATAAATCCAACAAAATGAAAAATGATTCTAATTGCAATAACAAATCAATGATACAAAAGTGCTGACAAGTTGAGGGTATTTTAGGTGTTAGACTTTTCTTTCCCTCTTCTCAGTCCCAGGTGCCCTCCCTCCCACACATGCTGTTGACCTGAGTTGACCCGAAGTGTTAATTGTCCTATAAAGTTGTGGCCCTCAGGTCCATAAGCTTCAGCTGTGTGTGTGCCGGACACACAAATTGGCTCCTCACGACTCCCACAGTGTTAACCCCTCGAGTCCTGACCTTTGTGTTAGTTTGTGTTAAACTCCAATAAACCAAATACCCCGATACCCACAGTGTCACGTGGCTGTACAAGTATAAACTCATAAAAAGATGAAACTGTGTAAAGTAAAAAAAGAAAAAAGATTGCACTGCAAAACATTGACATTTGAAAGTTCAAGACTTCACTGCTTTAAAGGGCAAATCTGGAGTTTTGTTTTGTTCCACACACGTTTAACACACAAACGCTGCATATTCAGGTTTAAATTTCTTCTCTTAAACTGAAAACACTCTGTTCCACCTTGTGATGTCATGTGGTCATACAGGAAGTGCTCCACTGTGTTTTTAAACTCCATACACCTTGTACAATTTCAGCTGTGCCAATCTCTACTGAAATAAAGGTAAAAGGTCATCACAAGGACCTTTGGAGATGTAGACAGACTAATAATGCAACTCAAACATGTGTGAATGGAACAAAACACAACACGAGTCGGGTCTTGATGAAGTAACAATATTATAACGCTGCTTAAAGCTCACAAAAATCCATTTTAAGAAGACATATTACACTTTAAAATGCGTAGATTATGATTTTAAATTTTGATCTCTAAACTGCAATATTGATATAAACTTGCATAATAATAGAAACAGGTCCACTGACTTCCCCCGCCTCTTCATAGCTCACCAAAGCAGGTAGCACAGTTCTATGTATTTATGTATTTTGTGTTTTTTTACAGAGCCGTGAGGGCGACAGGGGGATGGTGAAAACTGAAATTTTTGGAGCCCTCAAGTCTTAAATGCAAGACAATACAGGATTACTCAATATGTGTAAAAAAAAAAAAAAAAAAATAAAGGATCATAGTAGTATTTAGAAAAAAAATGCATCTCCTTTATCTGTTTCTTTCATTTGTGTTTTGTCTGTGTTGAACTGTGTGAAGTTGTCTTTGAGCGTTATGAAAAGCGCTTTATATATTATTATTATTTCTATTATTAAGCCTGCATCTAACTGAACGCCAAAAAGTGACAAAATATACTAATTACATGACACTATTCTGAATGTATTTTGTGTCTAATTTCAGGGTTATCACATGTCTGTAGTGTGTTTGCCCTGTAGGTCACTGTAGGCCCATCTGTCATAAACTCACACACTTCTGCTCCCATCCGTTCATCGTTATTATAAACAGCAGGGGTTTTGTTTCTGTGAACTTTTGACAACAGTATACAGTATATCCAATAATAAATACTGTCCAGTTGACTCAAATGACAAGTAGAATCACACACGAGTCAGCTCTGGACTGGTGGAAGTGCATTAAAATGTAGGAGGAATTATACAGAGAAAAATCACATTTTCTGTAAGTTTTTTTTGGGGGTAGGACACAGTCGTCAGGCTCTGTCCATGGTGCTGAAAGGTTTATCCAGATTCAAGCTTTTTATACAAACTAAAATAAACAATGACTTACCTCCTTTATGGGTGAATGGGAGAACCCTGGAAGATCCTGATGCAATCTGCAAAAAGAGAAAAAACAGGCTATAGTTTTTTTGTTTTTTTTTCACACAGGTGTTTGAAAAGGCCACTTTTCATCACTTAAGTTCAAGGTTGGTATGTTTCTGCTCTGTTCAGTAAAATAAAGTAATTAAATTGTATAATGTTAACACACTCAAAGATAAAGCTATAATAATAATAATAATAATAATAATAATCATAATAATACATTTAATTTGTATTTTCTAAACCCTCAGCTGCACAGTACAATTTAAAAATGAGATTATTAAATGAATAAACAAACAAAAATACACTTTTTGTTTGAGTTGCTTTATAATGTCTTAAACTAAACTAAAGTATTTATAATTTATGCTCCTCTTTTCTTCGTTTTCCTGAAATGATAAAAACCAAAATGCTAAGCTGTATGAAGCTTTTAGCCAGTTCTGAAAAAAGCTTCTTTTTTTTTTACACTTGCATTTATATCCCGTTTGAATTAGCAAAGAAAAGTTTGGAGTAAGTGAATGCACAGTAGATGTTCAGAGAGTTTTGTCCATGTTTGTGTTCTATATCTTGAGATGGAGCAGTTATGAATATGCATAAAGAGGAACACTACACACAGGTGACGAGCGCGAGAACAACTGCAGACAAACACACTCTGCCTCTCTTCTGTCTCTCAGGAGAGCGCAGGAGCGAGCCGCAGATTCTCTGGGGAAAGCTTTGCCTTTTTTCCACTTGGGATGAAAAACCAACACAGTAATGATGCAGACGCACACACAGCAGCACGTCATGAAAGACCACAGACAAAGAGAGGGAAATATACAGCACAGGTTTATGCACATAAACTAGAGCTTAAAGACTCCGGCTCAGAACAGTCGGACACATAAGAAGAGGTGTGTCGCATGCTCTGTTCTGAAACTCTTCAATTCAACGCTGTGGGCTGCATTTAAAATATCACACCAGAGCCAATGCACAGCAGGAAAATACAAAAAACAGACAAATCTAAGCCAAAATGAGTCCTGTGTTATTTGGTGGCTAAAGAGCAAAAGAAGAGCATGGCAGAATATGTTTGGGTGGCAACATTAACATTAAAACGTAATATTTGACCTGTTTACTTTTGGTTGTGATGTATTTTGAAGACAGACTGGATTGTTGGAACATGTCAGGGATTTTGTAGCGACGATAATCTCACAGGCATGAGGCAGTGTTGTGAAGAAGGTGAATGAAGTGAAAATAAAAACAAAGGTGGAGTGATAGTGCAGGGGGATTAGGACAGAGGGATCTAGACGAAGGGGTAAAGGAAGACCATGGAGGTGACGGGGTCAGACAGCAGAAGGAAGCTAATGTCTTTATTTCCTGGTGAGATGGGACCTTGCATTTACCCCCGAGGTCAAGGGTCATAGACAGGGTCACCTGGGGTGTTGTAAAGGGGGTTATCTCAATACAGAGGGAGAGGAAAAATATCTATATAATAAAAAAGAAGTCCACCGAACAAGAAAGAAAGACACAGTAATGGGAGATAGAGGAGAGTAGAAGACCTAGTTTGAGTCAGGAGGAGAATGTGAAGAGGTGGAGAGGCACAGGACTTTACGAGGCTGGCCACCATCTCAATCTGAACATAATGTTGAGAAATGTGTGCATCTGTCAAAAAAAAACACAAACAGTTCTGCAACAAATGTATTTTACACCAAAAGCTAATAGTATAATTTAACCTCCTGAGACCTGGCATCCTCACATTTTGGGTTGTCTAGGACACAATGCAAATTTTTAAAGGAAGAAGAACAGCAACAATGCAAAAAAATTTCAATTTAGAATATGTTTTGAGAGTTTAGAATGTTCAGAATATTTTTTTTTTTTTTTTTTGTAAAGGTATATGTCTTATTGCACCTCTTAGCAGCTCTTCAAATGAGTCACATTGTTCCAAGAGGAAAAAATGTTTTTATTCAGGACAAATGTTGCCGTTTTCAGGCACTTAATAAATAGTTTTAGCAAATCATTATGCAAATGTTCTATCAAAATGATTAAACTGTAGAACGGATGTCCTCATATGTGGACATAATTTTTCTGTTTTTCTTTCTTTCTGTTTTTCTTTACTGCATGATGTAAAAAGATAATCCTTTGTTTTTACACTCACCGGGTCCCAATCAGCCCAAATAGCAAAGAAAAATTAATAAAGCTTGTCATGCAAGAGCTCAGGTCTCAGGAGGTTACCTTGCATATTTGTGTTTAGAGAGCGATGATTTGCTGCTGTCAATAGTGCCTCAAAGCTAAATAAAATAAATAATTGCTGAATTGGGAACTAATACTGCTGCAATACTTAAAGTCGATTTTGTTACTAACGATGAGGCTCGATCCTTAATACTGATTTCAAAACAGAATAATTTCATTTTCAACTAGTTCTGATATAGATGAAGATCATTTGGGAGGTCACATTTTTAACCCCCAGTATTAATATTCAAATGAGTTTTACTAAATAAACCCAAGAAAAACAGACAATAAAACATTCACATGTTTAATAACATTAAAAAACTTCATCTCACATTCCGGTGGGATGTATCTAGTCTGAGGATGGATTTTCCTGACCACTTTTCTACAACTACAGTAAAACTTGAAAAACCAAAATTGCTGAGAACATTAAATCTGTAGCAGAGGATGTCGGCATTATATCACTTGGTCTCTCGTATTCAGAAAAAGTCAGAGGAGATGGGAATAATCATTTGCATTCTCAGATAGTGCTAGAGCATGTCTGATATTTAGCCCGCGTGAATAGTGAGGTCATGTGAATTCAGTGTGACCTAAAGTCTATAAAAAGGCTGTAGTCACTGGCCTTTCTCTGAGATGCTTATTTGTGTCATGCTCTAGAGTTATTCTGGTTCCTGGCCCAAGTACTGGACATCTGTATGACTGAATGTGATTCACTCAGCTATTAATATGAATGGCCTTTCTGACTGGCCAGCCACATGGATTAACAACTCTTCCTGGTTTTCCACTGGGCTTACAATTTATAGCACGTTTACAGTCACACTCAATTTAAATCACTTATTAGCAGCATTTGGTGTAACTCATTATAAAGTAACTAGTAGCAGTAACCCCATACATAATGCAGTTCTGGGACCTTTATACATAAGTTACTAGTTATGTACAAATCAAATATGCCATGTTACATTTTTGAGAGCTACTGGCTGTGCTACAACTGTTCTAAAGCTGTGCTACGACTGTGCTACGACTGTGTTAAAGCTGTACTACGACTGTGCTACGACTGTGCTACGACTGTGCTACGACTGTGCTACGGCTGTGTTACGGCTGTGCTAAAGCTGTGTACATGCCCAAAATGTGTACAAGCTGTTTAATCTGCATACTTCTGCCTATCACAGATTAAAATGAGGTCCCCCAGCCTTATGTTACTTTCATGAGGTCGTTAAATACCAATCACTGCACATTTGTACTACTTTTCACACATTTCCACCAAAGATTCTTGTCAATATTAAACACATGATATATTACATATTAGTATATCATATCTTACAAAATATATTTGCAGATTACAGATGAATTTTCAGTGGATGCTTTTTAACCTGCCAACAGCTCACACTCCACTTGTTGTGGTTTCTTGTTACTTTCTACAATTGGGATTTTTGTACAGCATCACACAATACCATCCAGCTAAAAAGTTGTGTTTTACATCAACAAATAGTTTGGGCAGATATGTAAAGTCCAACGTTTATTTTTATGTGTAAAAGTACATACAGGAGTTTGAGGCTGTGCTTTTTAATGCAGTCAGAACAATTGATTTTGCATTTTGAGTGTGGGTAAAGATGAGTAACTGGATAGCACAGGTCTTAACTGACTGTCCCTGTCCTCCAGGTTCTTAGAAGAAGCTCTAGCTCCACTTTGATATTCCACCGTGGGAGCAGCTGCACTTGTGTAAAGCTGAATGGAAAGAGGCATGGGCCTTATTAGTCCCATAGGTCACATGGTAGATTTTAGTTTACAGTGACAACATAAGTTACACACAGAGCTGTGGATTAATGCACCCAACGATTAAAGAAATGATATCATCGTGAAGAAAATGTAATTTATTTTTATTATTTACGATAGCTAATTTGTGCATTTCGTTACATTTGTTGGTCCTCTCTCATTTTATGTGAACTGACGCACTGCCTCTGTCTTTGTGCAAATGATCGTTGCATAATCGTGATTTTTTTTAAGTTATTTTTTTCCCATAATCTAACAGCCCATATTACAGTGGATACAAATTTTATTCAAGAAGTATTCAGTGTCAGTATTTTTGTATTAAAGTAATCATAGTTATGGATGATAATTACTCTAGAAACAGTACTTGATATATTGTTTTAAACATATTTAATGTAATTCGCTAGTTTGCTTTCAACCTGTGGTCATGGGACGTTTAAACAGGAGCCTGATTGAATTAAAGGAGTCACGTCTTTACACTGAACTGAAGCATCAACATATCTCTCTTTGCGTGTTATTAATAGCATCCATAAGGCAACCGGACACGGACGGATGGGGTGACAAGACACCTCCAGCCGCTATAAATAGAACCAAAAACTCATGGCCAACAAGCTGACATGGAAGGAGACTGGAAAATCATGACACATGTTGCACAGGATTACAGTAAGGAGGAGATGTAAGAGGATGCTGAAAGATCAGTTCATTTAATGTCTTACAGTTATAAGAACACAGTTTGGAGCACAGCACATACAATAAATAATAATGTTTGACTTAAAACACACACTAAGACATACTTAGAAAACGTGTCCTGTAAAATAGCTGAAAAATATGAACATTTAAAAAGAAGAGGAAAATGTGCAATCTGTAAAAAGCTGCAAGACGTATTTTATCCCATTACCCAGGTCCGGCGTCACCAACCTCTGACCAGTGCTCTTGTGCATTAGCTGCATCATGCTAAAACAATCGGGTGCTGAGAAGGCAAGTGTTCACTCTAGTGGAAGTGCTTGGTCATAACCTGCCAACAATCAGTCCAGAAATGTATTTATTGCTCAGTTCCTGCAGTGAATTCAAGATGTCGATTTTACAATTCAGCAAAGCAAATATGATGTGATAATCCACTGCCTTTTCTTTGATTAATAGTTAGCTGAGGTGAAGAGCGTAGTAGAAGTATCTTTACATCAAAATTACTCCTGAGTAATTCAAACATGCAATACCCTTAAAAGATACGCCTATAAAAGTTGAAGTATTTGGTAAAAAAAAACACACTGAAGTGCTGAGTAACTGTGATCAGACTGATGCACAGATGCACATGTTCAAACATAAATAATATCTTCTGGAAAGGTAGAAACAAATATCTAACACAAGTAAGAGTACTGTTATTTCAATATAGCAATGTCCCAGGTCCAAGTTTCTTCTATAAAGTTACTCTAGCTACATCTGATGACCAAAATGAGAAGTTGAAGCTAACAGACCAATAAAAAGAGTCCCAAATTTGAGATAAAACAAGCAAATATAAGTCTCAGTCAACGCTAACCTTTTGACATCACAGAATGCATGCTGTATGTTCTCTAACATGACACAAAGAGGAATATTTGGATTAATTCAATAACTGACACCAAGCCATGTCCTATCTATCTTTAGTAATTCTATGAATACAGCGCTGAGGGGCAAAACATGCTGTCCTCCTGCTAATGAAGCTTTCAGCCCTGTGCCACAACCACACAATGACAGCTGGCAGGGGAGGGGCAGGAGCCACACGCCATGAAATAAGAGGGGGTAAAAATTGATTAGCAATTTTCATTTGTGCTAAGCTAAACAAAAGAAGGCTGCTTCTCCACTCTGCATATCACCACGCAGAGGGAGGGTGGAGGATGGGGGCGCCGGTCGCACTGGGTCGGGGTAAGGAGCGATCCTTCAGAGCTCAAGACTTCTATTGTTTAGCTGAAGCTGATGTGAAGCCAAAGAGGGATTTGGACTGGGGAATCATAAGGCCAAGGGATGAGTGTTGGAATGGAGATCGGGAAAATCATTGTAACTAGCAAAAAAAGGGGGGGGAAAAAAAAACAGAGAAACTAATCTCTCACTAACATGGAAGTTAAAATGTAGGAAAAATGGATTGGAGTTTGAGTCTTTGTTTAACAATTTAGTAAAGTTTCACTGGTTAAAATTGACTACTGCCTAAACACAGATTTAGTTAGTAACAGGCAGACTACGAGAAAATGTAGTGCCAAGTACTAATTCAATTTAAGTAGGAACAAGACCGAACTCCAATACTTATTAAGAGACAAAAGAAAAGTGGCAGAGAGAAAAGACACCACCATTAGGATATTAAAGCCACTCCACACAGGGACCCTAGCAACAGCACAAACTGGTACAAGGCAAGTTAAGTTGTATCTGTAGGGCAGTTTTTATGACAGATTTGATCAGATTAAACTAAATGAGCTGCATGAGTGAGTAGTATAAGCATACTACTTTATCTGTATCTATAGTACACTATGCATCTTCTGTTGAAAAATTGGTAAAACACACTAAACTATGGGCAAAAAAATCCTTGAAGCTTGTGATTGAGAAAGGGATGGGAGATAAACAACTTTTAACCAAAACACTGTACACAACTCTAAATTTAATTTTCTGCAAGATTAAGCACAATAATGACTAGCTTTATAAAACCCATAACTAATGGCTTCCAATGAGCTAATCTATAGGCATTGATCGGCTCAGTTTCTCATAGACTTGTGGTGTGAAGCCTATATGAGACGTATGGTGAGAAGGAAAGGAGAGAAACAAAACAAAAAAAGCATGAGTCTTTGAAGCTTATTTTATATTTTAAAAAAACATAGATTTCATGGGACCATAATCAGGTGAGTTTACAATTTGTTACAGCTGTAAATCACACTATAAACCATAATATCAGTCAAAACGTTAAAACAAACTGCGCCCATTGTAACTATCACAAAAATAATCTTTAAAATGAAAGGTTATTGGAGCAATTAGCTATATTCTTTGTTAATCCTGCACTTGACAGCTTTTTAGAGGCACACTCACACGGTACTAAAGATGATGGTATGTGAGAAGAGAATGAAGTGAAATGAGACAATTCTGTGGCGTGAATGCACAGCAGCTTAAACCCAGAGAGGGCCGCTTGTGTTAATCCCTGTGGATTATGCTTCTAAATACTCCTATTCAAGCCAATTAATTCATGCATATATCTGTCTCAGAGTCTTTTCATGTCATTTACGAAGACGGAGGGAAACTTCCTGGGAAATCAGGAGGAGGCTGGTTATGTGTCTCCATTAATGCGCACAGGGCTCTCCTTTCTGGACCATGCAGCTTCAAACATCCCGATACAGTGTGCGCACACACACATGCTGCGTGGACAAATGTACCAGGTATACATTAAGATTTTAATAGAGAACTGATGGAGGGAGAGGGGGTAGAGAGAGCCTTCCAAAAGTTGACGGACATGTTCTGACAGCTGAATACTAATGATGAGATCAACCTCTGGCTAAATCTACAGCATCTCACTGGGGCTCCTGGTTGTGAGAAGCATAAAAAGGATTAGCAGTAAATACAGACGGCTTAAACAGAACCCAGAGACACTGGTAGACACTCTGCAACTTAAAGAGCTGAAGCACGAAGACATTTTACAGTGGATATTAATGAGGTTTCAAATGGAAACTGTTCTACCAAATAACTTTTTGTCCTTCTTTATAGATATTGGGGACAAAATAACATACTTAAAAAGAGCAGTGGCAATGAAAGAAGAGTGTGATGATGAAGTCACTCAGCAGCTATAACATTACATCACGCTGATGCCTCATGTGGCATGTCGCGTCAAGTTTTTTAGTTGCATCTCACATTACAAATCTGCGATTGTAGGTGCACATGTGTGTCGGGCTTCAACAATAGTTCCACAACATATTAAGACCTCATCATATAACTAATATAAGTTCTGAAGTGTTTCTTCCACTGTACAATAGTGAAACAGATACCAAATTTGTGATAAACTACAGGTTGTCTTGAAAAAATCTGGTATAGCTAATAAAACTACAGCAGTGTAAACAAAGGAGACTTTAACCTGGTAATCTCTGGAAAACCAGCAGTCCTTCTTTAGTAAACTTCTTTGAACTTTTTGTTAGGCCCGAGTGCCAGAAGCTGGCGAAGGGCCTCTTAGTATCATAACTATCTATTAGTATGACTATCTATATCATAGGTGCTATCTACCCTCAAGTTGTATAGCATAAGTGCAAGTGCTGATGGGTGAAGTGCCCACACAGTGACCTGGACCCTCAGCGTGATATATATATATATATATATATATATATATATATATGCATATATATATATATACATATACGGTATATATATATATATATATATATATATATATATATAATATAATATATATATATTAAAAAAAGAAAACATTGTTTTTGCATTGGAATATCTTCTTTTTCCGTATTATTATTTTTCACGGGACCAACCCTCACATTTTTCACCCAGTGAACAATGAGGAAAACTCACAAAAATTTGCCCAAAATGCAAAATCGCACCTCTCCAATTTCTGGCTATTTTCAATTTCACACTCACAAAAAATTGCATTACGAGATAGGAATGATGGCAACAAAATGACGGTAGAATCATGGAATTTGGCACAGAAATAGATAATGAATAATGACATTTTCCACAAATTTGAATCTGTAGTTAAACTCCATGCCCTGAAAGTACGCAGTGTGAAAGAATGTAATTGGATGTGTTAGCGCCCCCTACAGACTGGTATGAACTTTCATATGGGGAGAGAAAATGTTTTTCAAAAAGTGGGGCATCAAAAGTTCTAACATTATTTTGCACGCGCCCCATGGTCTGGACACTTTGCCCAAAATTTGGAGTTTATAAAAATGCTGCCATTTGTGTAATGTACAGAGGTAAATTAAGAGCATGATACTCGCACGGTGTAGGCACGAGCCAGGGCAAATCATTGTCACTTGCAGATATATTTCGTCTTCTTGTTCAACCTGTAGATATAAACGGAAAACCCATTCAAAATAAGCAAATATTTTATGCATGTTTTAGTCCTCGCTTCTTAAAATTAAACTCCCCTATTAACTTATCATCTGAACTGTTATGGTCTTTCTTTGGTCAGACATGGGGCTTTGTGATTGGGCGACCCAGCTTATGCACTAACCAGTGATAGGCTTTAAATTATTGAGTGACTGACCTCAATTGGTCGCCTGGAACAGCCTAAAACGCACTGAGCACATCCACACACATAAACAAACACACAAATGTGCAGCACACTTACACGTCGACCCAGGGGACACTGTCTACAGTCTAAATATGTACTACTGTGGACAACATCAACCACATCTGCTCAGCCCATGCATTTTCAGATGAACATATTATTACAGATGTCAAATATGAGGATAATTATCACCTCTTATGTGCAATGGACATATTATTGAGCAATAAAACATATTAGATTAAGAAAGGGGAGAACAGTCTGTGGAGTTTGAATGTTTCCTTGTTTAATGTTTGAATGTTATGGTCTAAAAATGACTTTCTCCCTTTGTCTCAACACATATGACTATGTGAATTTGTGACTCCATAGCTGTTTTAGAAGAGCTGAAAATGGTTGAATATCATTCTGTTTATTACAGTATGCCTCTGTATTAACCATGTGATTAACTTCCCATTGTCCCCAGTGAATGCCCAAAGATTTAGCAAAACTGAGTAATGATGACCATGAATAGAACATTTTGAATTAGTTTGGACAAGTAAGCTAATACCACATGTAAATTACAATTTACTATGTAAACTCATTCTAGCCAGAGTCTGACATCAGGGATGCCAGGCACGATAGCCGTGTGCTTTAGGCTGCAGTACATCCTGCTAGGCTCTGTGCAATCAGAGTATCCTGAATGTCTCTCCCCAGCCTTCACCCCACTTCACTTCTACATCTGTCCTGTCCAATAAACTCAAACAGATCAAATAATTTAATAAAAAACAAACAAAAAGATATTTTGTTCTGAGAAAAGGATCTGTCCAAAAAATTGTTTACAGTGAAGGCAAAACTATAAATGATCCCACACTTGCCCTTTGGTATGTTATTCATCTACTTGGTATGCTATAAATTAATGTCTAAATATAATCTAGGAGAATGATCTGTGCCACACTTGTCTCTCTATAAATGATCAAAGATGGTTGATGATACCAGACATGTGATCTGTCCTTCTCTTCAGCAGAAGATGCAGCAGGTGGGGGGGGTTTAGACCAGTATAGTACCTGTGGTGACATATAGCTACAATTTGAGCATCACACACAAACACATTCTTAGTAATGGCATTAAGTCTCCAGGAAGATTGGCAAATATGAGTGACATCTTGGCCCCCATTATATTTTGATGGGTGTAACCTGACTGGGCTGTGAAGTATGTACTGTGGCTCGAGGCCTATGATTAGTTACAGACAGTTCAATGGGGCATAGCCGGTGGTTCTGACCTGTCAAGTCAAGTGCTGGGGATGCAAACCAAGACAACAATCGTGAGTAATACAACAATAACAATAGTAAAAATGATCAGAATATTAAAAATACAGTTAAAGTTTTTGGCAGGTGTGAAAAATGCAGGTGTGGATTCTTTAAACTTTACTACAATATTAGGTTGACAGAATATTATTATTTTGCAGGTCTGTCTATTTATGAAATCAACAACTTTCTGGTCCTTTCTTTAGATTTGAAACAGTTATATGATTCTGCTGAACAATACCGTAAATTGTAAACATATGCAAGCTTAATCCTTGAATACACACGGCACTAGTCAAACAGAGCTCCCAACATGGCGCTCCAACCATGCTTGCGAGTCTGCATCTCTATGAAGTTTGGCACTGGGCTTCTCTGGTGCATACGGTGTTTTGTATTTGCCATAATCCCCTGTCAGCAACACTTAGGCAGGCAGACAATAGCGGAGAAGACCGGTAGCCAAAAACCCCTTCACTGAAAGCTTGGCAGGTCAGTGCACAAGCAGCAGGTTACACAGTTCCTCACAAATACACGCACACAAGCACTCACGCAACAGTAGTAGTCCCGCTCACAGACAAATCCACATGTGTACTGCTGTGATGCATGTTACTCACACCGTTTGCCGGCTCTCTTCAAAGAGTTGTGGTGCAGTTTTCAAGGACACGGCTCTGTGACGTTCCTCCTTGCTTTTTCTGTCCCACTCCTCTCACTCACCGGCTCTCTCGCACTCTACTATTCCCTCCTTGTTGCGGGATGCTCCAACAGCGCTGTGACCGGCTGCCTCTTCCTCTGGTGTAGTGGTCGGCAGCTGAGAGGCAGGGCTGGTTCCCGTGTGCCATGAAGCGCCGGGCAGCGAGAGGGGTGACGAGGAAGTGACAGAAAGAGAGGGAAGGGAGGGAGACAGAGGAAGGAGAGGCGCTGGGCAAAGTGAACCAACTGATGAAGCTCTCCGGGAGGTTTGAGCGCGGTGGAGTTCGCCAGAGTCCTGCTGCAAGAGACGAAAAGAGAGAAGTTTCACCAACAGCAGCTATAAAAGAACAACAAAGAATAAGGAAAATTAAGTGCATTGGACCAGAGTGGTTCCAGGAAATCCACCAAGAGGAAGATGAGAAACTACATTCTTTACAGCAAAGCACAGCGGTTTGCACTCATGCTTTTCGATAAGGAGGTTGTGAAAAGGAAACATATTATGCAAAATCTACTTTTAAGAGCTTTTAACTAGGTTTTAATTGTTTTCCTTCTCATTTATCCTCTCAAAGTTATATTTAGAGTGATTGCATGCATGTTTAAGTGGCAAATCTCAACTTTGAGACAAAAAAGATGAAACATTAAAGCTAATTTTATGATTCACTTGAGCTGTCATAGGATTTCACACAATGTAATTCTATAAAAAGTATAGCTCTACTTTATGAGACGAGTAAAGGATAGGTAAAAAGAATAGAGTGGGTGGATGTTCTGACTATTCCCAAAAGCTGTGTTGTCTTCCCTGAAAAATTGTCCCTCCAGGCCTAATCCAAAAAGAGCCAATGCAAACAAACAGAGCAAACAAACATCTATTTATGGAGGAGGGGGTCCAGTTTCCCCAGCCACATTTGCTAGCAGCTTTTTTGACAGTGTTACCAATTCAGCAGTTTATAGTGCTAAGAACTATATTAAATAGAGGGGGCACGAGAAGAGCAAGGGAAACGGAATGAGAGAAATATACAGAAGAATGAATAATTAGCTTGTAGCTCATTCTGTCAACAGTTGCAGTGCTGTTGTTTCTATATGAAAAGCAGCACACAAACACAGTGCACTATACATGTGCCAGTTTGATGCCAGATTTCCCGTAGTATGGATCGTAGTATTAAGAACAAGTCAATGTTTTTGTCTTTCCTGAGGTAAAACAGACATATCACTAGTTTAAAAGTGATTGAGGCAGTAAAACAGTGTTGTAATAGTTTGAATGTAGTCACGGTGCAAAGGAGTGAAGTGGATTTGGGCAGAAAATACAGGAAAATGAAAGAGGACAAGACATTCGAGACATCAGACAGAAAGTCTGGTATGACTTGACTTGGAATGTTCCATAGTCATCTTTGCACCGTTGTTCTGATGTTGTTGTATTTATTTTTTTTATTATAACAGCTATATTTTAACGTTTTATATTATTATTATTCAGTGTTTTTATGTTGCACTTTATCACCAAAGAAAGTTTCTAGTTTTTGAGTTGAGCTCACTGACAATGGCAATAAATGTCTTCTGACTTTGATTTGGATTCTGATAATATGGCATTAAACATATCGACATGGAGGTAAGCAGGTGACTAGACCAAGCTGCATGTCAGATCTGTGGAGAGGCGAACCCCCCCTTCACAGTTAAAAAGGTTTTTGAGCTACACATATATTTTAATAATTGCATGGGGACAACCAGAACAGTTCCATAGTGGACCTTTTTAGTTATTTGATGATGCAGATGTTTCACTGAGGCGACTTCTGAAGAGCACAAGTCTGACAGATGAGAAACAGACTCATTTTAAAAAGTATTAAACGTGGAAAAGAATATAAATGCAGTAGTGACACAAAGTAACATGAAGCAAAGTAATATGACCAGATAATGAGAGCAATATAAAAGATACAAGCAGCAACATGGCGGGTTGAGGAGGACAAGGGCACAAGTGAAGGGTGTAACTCACTCCTGTGCCCATCACCAGCGCCCAGTCCTAATTTACCCAGAACAATCAATCAGATCAGGAGGCAGACACTGACAGAGGTCTACCGTGCAACAGGATACACAATACGCACACACTCATTGGGCCAGAAGGATGCAACAGGATCTATTCTCCCACACACTCACACATACTTTTATGCTGACTTGGGGAAATAAAGTTTGCAGCTCATATTTGTAGCCTCCGCACTGACTTCTAGCAACTAGGCTGCACTGTGTACCAAAGTCACCGCTGCTTTGTGGGGGTCACCAGGAGGGGTCAGGGCCCAGGAGATGGAGCAGGCGCACAGGGGGATCGCACTAGGGAGCGAGGGAGCAGGGGGTTAGGGAGGAAGGGAAGGAGGGAAGGGAACAACAGCCAACAATAGGGGGTAAAAGTACAGAGGACAGAAAAGGCAACAAAAACTGGGAGGACAAAGTGATCGTGCACCGCCGTGCAGCCCTCGTGTTGTCTCACAGAAAGATAAATGTGTTGACATGGAAAGGCACAATAAAGGAACATGGAAACTACAGTGGAGTGATGTTTTGAGGATGGGCACAGTGAAAAAACAAGAGTTTTCTCCTTTCTGTAATGCCAAAGGAAAAGGTTTAACTGGAAAGACCATGATGCATTACCAGAGTAAATACTAGCAAAGCAATGCCACTTCCAAGAAACTAAAAAACAGACCCTACACTGGAAAAGTTACATAGCGCACCTTTAATGTGCTGAACTACAACTGATTGTGCTTGAACTTCACTATGAATGTCAAACCCATAATATCTGACGGTTTATGAATTTATGAGTCATTTATTTAACTTAAGACTAATTGGTGGAATGCTTTATTTATCTTGTAAATTATCTGTTGTTTTTGTCTGATGATAAAAGTGGGCTTCTGCAGAGAACGCAGGAGAAGGAGAGCGAGGGCACTGCGAACCAAATTATTTATTTTAAGGGATGACACATTTAATTTAGGCCCTGCAAAAGAAATTAAAAAGCATAGCTGTTATTAATGAAGATGGAGAATAATGAGGGTGAGCTACACACACGGAACACACACGCAAGCACACACACAGTTTAATGATTTGGATAACAAGGGCCTGCGTTCAGCGCCTCGAGTATGAAACAAGACGCTGTAGAAAACCTATGGAGACTAAGCATGTAAATGTAGGCATGTTCAAGTGCTTTATGCCACTGACACAAAAACCCTAAAGCAGGATAGGCGACAGCAGCTCAGTTGGAAGAGCGTTTGTACACTGGTCCGAAGGTTGGCGGTTTGAATCCTGCTCTCGAGATAAAGAAAAAAAAAAAAAAACAGCACTGGTGGAGAGGTAAGATCTACTGACTCACAGGCTGGCGGTGCAATTCCAGCTCCTACAGATAAATACTGTTGTTACTGTTGTTACTGTACTTAGGCAAGACGTTTAACCCAACTCAAGTCAGTGATTCCTTAATGTAAAGCTCTTTGAATGCCTTTAAAGTGGAAATGCGCTATATAAACATGTGATTTGCCATTTAAACCCCTTTTATAAATATACGATACTGAGTTTAAAAAATAAATAAATAAATAAAAAACATGAGCTGTGATAAACACAAGTTAATTATTCAACCTCTACAGCTCAAATCTTATACTACAAAAACCAATAAGTTGATATAGTATTGTCGTCTATGCATAGTTATATAAACATAATTGACGCTTGATACGGTTCAGGGCTCAGTATAAAAGATCAGACATATTAGATTAAGTGGTTACATGATAAAAAGGCAAGGTCTAAAGAAGAGAGTACAGAGCCACTCACTGTCCCGTTATTTGCAGCTTTTCAGGAAGTAAATTCACTAAAGAGAAAAACAGGCCATGGTCTTGCTTTTAATTTCATTGCAGCTCTGCCAGCTCATGCCATTAAACGTACAGGCAGCACAGCACATGTATTGATTAACAAATGACAACAGCGTCAATGTGTCGCAATGTACACTTGAGGTCAGGGACTTATTGCCTTATTTCAACACTTTCCTCCCTGTCCGTCCGCCTCTCTCTTGTTAACAGCAAATTTCATCCATTGCCTTGTTCCCTTTTCCACGCTGTTCCTGCAAATAGATATTGAAGTTTTCTATTTAAGGCAGATGCTGTTTAACTTCCTTAGGCTCCGGACTGAAAGGCAGGCAGAGGGCCATCCATCTAGCTATCCACCTGCTGACATGTTTAAACACTATCGACACGCAGCGGCGACATTAACATGCAAACCCGCGCTGCACGTTTGATTTCATTAGCTCATTGCGTGCCGGCTTTTCTCTGGCCCGGCTGCTGCCATTGTCCTGGCAATCATTTGACTGAATGCAGAATTGGCAAATATTCTGATTTGACAGAGCCATTGTCACACAGCGGCCCATTTAAGCTAAACCCACGCTGACAGTAATACTCAATGATTTCTTAAATGGTAATATGCTAGTTTATGGAGGATTATACAGCATACATGCAATTCTGTTATTGCTTCTTATAAACCGAACAACATAGCGAGTTAGGGTTATAAAACGAGATATACCTTTATATTTTATAGCTAAGGGGATGAAAATGTTATTACTTTAATGGTTTATTCTCAGCTAAGAGGGCAAACAGTATTCAATTAGATGGAAAAACAGGGAGAGGAAGAAGAGCTGGGCGGCTAGGTGGAACGAGTCACCTTTTTATTTATGAAAACATTGTATGTGACTTGATTGTCACACAGTTTGCCAAGATCAAGACGAGGAGTCGTTTAATATATTTTTACTAATTACTCATTTAATATTGTTCTTACTTTATTTTAACTGGGAGAGTCCAGATTTACAGACCTTTATGCAAATGTGCATAACATCTAGATCACAATACAGAGTGTAGCTCTGTATTGTGATCTAGATGTTTAACTATCAGTGCATAAAGAGGCATACAGTGTATGTGTGAGGAGGTGAAGTACTGTACCTTTGCTGCCACCTAATGCAGACATCACACAGAGTGCCCCAGCAGCAGCAGCAGAGGTCTTACCTCCTGCTCTCTCCACCTTTGAGCCTGTGGGCTCTTTTAATCTGGGCGCTTCACTTTAAACAATCACAACACTATGTAGCCAATGCAGTTTGGACACTGGTTTGGTTTTCCAGGGGTGTCACAGCAGTATGCTAATTTAATCATTTTTCTCCACTCCCATTTATCCTTTCTTCCCTTCTGCATGAACTGCATCTATCAATCTAATCACTTTATCAAGCAGGAGAGTGCTAGAGACCAGCAGAGGTAAAACGGTAGGAAAAACGATTGCGTTTTTACATGTATGTCCCCAACAAGCCCCCCATGAGATATATACAAACATGATGTATCCACATGTGCACATACATTAGACACGCCCCCTGAATGCTTTTAATTTAGAGATGGTTCACTTTAATTATTATGAAAATTAAATCAAACATAATGGGCAGATTAATGTGGACGATGAGATAATTCAAACGCATAGTTATGAGAGCCGCGTGATCTTCTATAAATCTTTACCTAAGGCTCAGGAGGAGGCAGTGAGGAGGCTGTGGGCTCAGCGGCACAGAGCAGACTGTAAAGGTACCCTCTCTTACACACCCATGTCCTCATTTGTTCTTAGAGTAAACATTGGCTTGCTATCATATGCACTACCTTACTCCCATTGCATATAAGTAAGCAGTGTGTTTTCCTCTGTAATATGGTACTTTCCACTCTCTGTGTAAAGGAAAACAGAAATAATAAATGCAGAAATAACACTGGTGAAACGGACGAAAGATTCAAAGCCAATGACAGTCTGTTTAAGTGTAGTTAACTTAAATGGAGTCACTGTAATTGTGATCTTCCTGTAATGTACCTACTCACAATATAATAGTAGGGAACTCAATTCTCTAACTGACTGTTTGGGTTATTTGTGAGCTCCAAAGCAACACATTAATGTATATTTTCCAAATGTATTGACAAAACTGATTATTATTTTATTTAATGAGACTGTTTGGACGCCAGACATGACCTTAAAATTCAAATCAAAACTGATGCAGCTGTTATTGAGCCTGTCAAAAGTCATCTTCCCCTTCAGTTTGTGAGGCCATTTTATCTTTACCACTCTCGCTTCAATTCTTTCACCTCTTCACCATATCGCTTTTTCCACTTTCCTTTCCTAATCTCAGCGAATGATAACCTTCTATTACCATATGTTGCTCAATGATTAATGCTCTAAGGCCCCTCTCGTTGTTTCTCATTCATAGCTCATGTCATGGCCCATAAACTAAGGCCTAAAAGAGATCTGCCAGATGATCTCAACACTAAAAAGAGGACTTTCAGATACAGATACTTTGGTGTAATAAAGGCCACGGGAAATGGCCAGTTAAGAGCAGTGCACTAAAGTCAAAGATAAAGGAGACAAAGGAGGCTGGTGAGAAAGTTGGTGATGCTTCGGCACTGATTGAAATATTTAGTTCTTTTTTGCCTGACAGAGCAGGTGTCAGTGTTATGCCAAATGGAGTTATTAAGGGCATAAATCTGAGACAAGGCTGATTTGTTGCGCCCATCATGGCATATTTATTGGATGGCCTTGTTGTGATAATAAGTGGCAAGCACTGTAATGGCACTGGGGCAGAGCAGTTGAGACCTCTCAGTGTAAAAGGGATAAGGGGACTTTGTTTTCAGGAAAAAAAATAGGGTTTGAGGTGTTTATTAATTGAAACTATTTTACAGGGCAGGGCATTTTATGTGAATACAATTCTGTTTTCCACAATATCACACAGTAGTCACCTCACATGATGAACTGGTCAAACTGAACAGAAAAAATAAATAAAAAGACATACATCAGAATGAAATTAGTGGACCTGGGAACATATGACAACTGATCCAAAAGAGCTTCATCTGTCCAGATGTTAAATACAGTCCAGCAACCTCCAAACACCAAAACTGGTTTGAATACTGTAACTTCAATGCAACAACCTTAGATAATAAAGTGGGGGAAAATCCCTGGGTTTTCTTGGAGTTACATCATGCCTATGAAGCATCATTGATTTACAATTTGCAAAAAGTCTTTAATATCTAAAGCAGCCAACTCAATTGTGTTTTTGGTTAGCCAGACCTGGCATCCTAGGACCAGCCTCCAGATGGTGCTCACTTTAACAAATGAAACACACTTAGACAAATGGGTTTCAACAAATGCAAGGCCTTAACAAAAATGTGGCAACAGTAAAAAATGTTTTCCACCAATATCTGCTCAAATTCCCCTGTAGTGTCACGATGGATACTGCAAAGCTCATAGAGACAGTGCCATTGTCTTCATCCTACCTCATAATGTATGTAACATTTAGGATCAGGCTGGTGATTTATGTGGTGATAAAAACAGAATCGGGATCTCATCCTTTTGACAATATGCTATTTTAATATTATCGTCCCATCATGCTTCAGTTATTCTGTATTTAATGCATCTCAAGACTCAAAACAAACCCATCTCCTAATGGCCTCTGTCATTCTCTGAGTGAGTGGATGGAGGCTTTAACCAGTCACATAAAGAGTGAACTCTCAAGAGCAGAAGATGACACTTACAGGCCACATAAACAGAAGTTTACATAAACCCTGATCTGGCTTTGAGAATATTGTGATATTATTTTGGGTACTTCGCCCACCTTTAAGTCATACTATTCAATGCAATTTTTTTTTTTTTGTCCAAAATCACAACAGCAATTGCCTATTAGAACTTAACAAGATCAATGATTTAACTAACAGAAAATCAACAGTGAAAAAGACAGACATGTCCCAGAACATCCCCTGTCCTTTGACCCTCCTTCTCGGAAAGGACAAACTAAAAAAAAAGAAAACGGGAAAAAGAGAACCTCGATGAGATCCAGAGTGAAGGAGAGATTCACTGCCAGGACGGACAGCTGCAGATGTGTCCAGGACAAACGCTCATCCATTTGTAGATAAAGTTCACTAATTCCCATCCACAGAACAGCTAAGAACCAGTGCCATCATGTGTTAGATAAAAAGCATAAATGAATATATATATATATGCAATATGAGCCATAACATTACTCATGCTTAAGCCACTCGTATAACAGTGTAAAAGTTCCATTAGTTCTCCCACAGGACATGGTTACATCCGGATTGCACTACCTCATGCCACTGCTTATTAAAGACCAAAAGACTGATGTAATTGGTTGACTTTAATCTCCTTTCACAATTCCCTGTGCCATCTACAAGGTATAAACTAATTTGATAGGACACTATTAAGCAGGCCAGACATGATGTATTGTTTTTATTCTTTTAAGTGTTTTAAGTGGAATTCTCATTTTAATGAATGGGTAAACGTTTTTCAAGACTTTTTTGTTTTATGGCTTCCCAACGGATTAAAATGAAATCCAATCACTGCAGACAATTGTGGTGTAATTAAGTTAATTCTAATTTAACTTTTGGTCTGTATATGGTAATGTTATTCTTTTATACTTAGCGCTAAACTCAATTAAATGAAAAAGAGCAAAGCAACTCCGAGCCTTACTTGAACGTGGGGTACATAAAATGAAGTTGAATGGGAAAATCTGCATTAATCAACTATATAAAAAAATCAAAACAAGATGGATTTAAGTGTATCTACGAGACGAGACAATGACTCAAGTTTGCATAATAATTTAAGTCTAAACATAAATTGTGCCATCAATCTGCTTGTTATAGCTGCAATGGTTGACTTGCCTGGTGTGAATGCTTCCAGTTAAGGGCCATGCATATATTATTTCAGAGTTGAGATAATTTGTCGACAATTAGCCAGAACAGTGTAAGGCGCAGGGCTGATTAGCATGTTGGTACAAGTCAGCCACAGCAATAGAGACACTGGGGCTTTGAAACTGACATGAATTCAACATTGCACACTCTCGCTTGTGTCATATTTCTCCTTTTTCCAGATTCTTTTTTTTCTTTTCACTAACGGCACTTGTCTTTAAGGGTGCATTAATATTCATGGAGTTTGAAATTATGAATATGGATGTGCGAACAAACTGACTTGTTTCAGTGACGATAACAAGAAAAAACAGAGGGAACAAAGACGACAGTCCCATGAGGAAAAACGTGTGTGGATTTTTAGTGAAATTTACACCTTGTCTGTGCTTTTTCAACACCATGTGAATACTGTATGGATTCCCCCTCTTTTTCATTTCAAAACACATAAAACACACAGTATTTTAATATTTTTGTAATAATCTTTTGGCTACCAAAGAGTAATTTCAGTCTTTGTATGGGGTGGCTGTATGTCACATAGCTACTTTTATTCACATCACAAGATTTTCTTTAAGTATTTGATTTGAATTTTGGTGAATAAAGCAGAATGGCTGACCAGTAAAAATGTAACTTGGCACAAAAGCTGACGGCATACAGTGTATTAAACACACTTTTGGAAACCATCCAGAGAAAGTCAGACAGATGATGAACTGGGACAAAAAACTGAAAATTAAAAAAAAATAATACAAAACTCCAATCACATGGAAAATGCAAGCCTCCTTTTTCTTCCTTTATACAATAGTGTAAATTCATAAATAAACTTATAGTGCCAAAATCAGAATTTGAACTGGAGACTCTCTAGCTCAGGAGTAATGGTATGAACAACACTAAAACATCCTCCACTTTAAAGCCCAGTACACACCAATCTGCCACACACCAAGGACACAAAGCGGCCCAGTGTCGCCCTGCGTCTCATCAGAAACTAAATCTGGTGAGGGGGAAAAAAACATGCATTTTATTAGAGAGGAGCTGCTCTACTGTACTTTGATTCGACTTGAATTAGTTGTGCTTAAAATACTCAAAATCCACCTTAAAAGTGGGAGATGTTTCCAATCAAATCGTGCTTTCCTTTACCATGACGCACTGCTGTCTGTTCCTCGGATAGAAACTCATGACCAATCAGAGCTCTCCGTTGACAAAGACGTCCGCGGCCAATTACGCATTTCGTAACTTCTCCTGCGAGACAGAACTACGTCCTTGACGCTCTCCAGATCAGACAGACACATAACTTCCACAGGCTTCCTACAGGCGACCGGTGGATTGGTGCTTAACACACATTTTACTAAAATAAACAAAAGTCTGAAATATCCCACAGAACAATCTGAAACATACAAGAGGACATATTATAAAGCTGTAGCAACACAGACTGTATAATTCAAATAAGTTTAATAGAAGACATTTGAACTAGTGATGAAAGCAAGAAGTGGAGCGGGGCAGTGCAGTGTGGAGGGCTGCACTTTCTGCTCCTGTTTTTGACTGCGAGGAATAACAAATTCATTGGATTCCTTGAAGAATCCAACCCATTTGAAGTTGGATATTGTATCATATCACATTCATCTTGTTCCCTATCAGCATCTATACTATACTATCTAAACAAAATACCACAGTGTGCCATATTTGATTGATTCCAAAAGCTGCCACAGAATATTAATTAAAGTTTCTTGCATTCAAGGATCCAGTGATCACACATTTTTCTGGTGCGGTTTGAGCAAAGAAGATATAAGAGCAATGTGAAAGTAAACCTCCAGAGGAAAACAATCCCGTCTATCCCATGTTGCATCTCGTCACCTTTCCAGCTTCTCTTTGGATGGCACGCAGCGTTTGAAGCCTTATCGGGCGCTCTGCTGTTTCATGTCCACCAGATGAAGGCTTTTAATGTTGGAGCAAAAGGTAGTGTTGGAATAATTACCAGGGCACCAAGCTGAGAACGCAAATTACTGCACGCAGCAACAGATGTGTGGCTTGCACGTTTACAGAGCTGCGCTAACGCGGCGCGCATGCAAACAAACAGGCCTTGTGCAAACACATAAATATGCAGAGATTGACTGCTCTACATTCGGGTAAGTGCCTCACATACAAATATTTTACTCAGATATGGACTTCAGTACATGTGCTTTTCCCTTGGGTTCAGGCAGTCTTGGAGTATGTACATACTGTTCAATGGCATTAATCAGTTAAACCGCTTATAAGTACAAACACTTTTACACACATCTTCTCCACCCTCCTCCACTTAGTCTGATGAAGATGATTTGCAGGGCTTTCTAAGCCTAAATTGGGTCACAACATCTTGAAAACAGAAGAACTATTAAAAATGCACTCAGGTCCAGACATAACTCACCGCATCACTTTGTCTGGACTAAAGGACTTTCCCCCAGACCTGTCGTATTCTTGACATGATAATGTGAGTGTGGCTCATGAATGTGTAGAATCTGGTGAGAGTTTACTGGCTTCACATTTAAGTGTAGGACTGATGTAGGTACTAGATACAGGAGATGCAATTCAACACTAACACCTGAAGAACTGGTTAGAACCAAAGAGAAAAGTCCGAAAGCCTGAACAAAACAGTGCAGGTATGAAAGCACCAAAGAGCTGATCCTCCTCTCCTCCCCTGCAGGTGAGTCCCTCCTGCGTCATCCTCACTCGGTGCCACTGTGGGTGTAGTTAAGGTGACGGCTTGACAGACTCCGCTTTAGGGTAAGGCCTGTTTGCCTTGTGTTTTATGGCGACAGTTTTGTGAAGAAGACATTAAGCAGCTGTCAGCGTCATTAGCCGGCCTGCACTCTCAGTCTGTTATGAGATGCAGATGGAAGACTTGAAGGAAATCCAAATGTTCACGTTCTATCGTTCACTCCTCTGTGCCTTTTATTGGCTTTTCTAATTACTCCCCATCATTTGGATCTTGTGGTTTCAAGTGATTCAGACAGTAGCTATGGAAAAAAACAGCACTAAATAAATCAAACAATAAAAGCAATCGAAGAACGCAGGCATCCCCCATGATGGCTCCCAGATTTTTCCAAATTTAATATTGATTTGAAGTATAGGGATGCTCTCGGGCAGGGGGTAAATTCCACAGTATGTCACAATCGAACGCAGTCTGTATTCCATTCATCGATCTCTGTTTATGTGTATGTGTAGATTGAATTTTATTCAAAGGAATTCCGGCCATTGTTACACTTGTTTTAATGTAAAAGATGTAAATTAATATATGCAAAAGTCCACAGCAGAAGTGTGGTTTCAGTTTTGGTTTCACTCCAAACTGTAATTGACATTTGACAGTAATAATGACATTTTACAGAACACGACATAAACAGTATCCTGACATTAAAAAGCCTGCATCATTTTCCTTGGGCTAAATGTTCGGACTTTATTATTTCTCCCATCACACTTGTGGTTGTGTGTCCTTGCATGTGCTCCCACTGAACCTTGCTGTCCAAACTCATGTTCTTGTACATCTGTCTCTGCGTGTGCTCGGCTGATGCCGTGCCCCACGTGAAGCCCCCACTGGGGACATCACGGTCAGACAGACTTATTCAACAACACAAATAAAAATCAATAAACAATCTGAAGTTTTCACCCTAAACACTCCGCTTTTTTAAGGTGTTTTTTTTTCCAATGAATTTACAATATGGCCAGGAGCTCGGTGTCTTAGACAGGCAGTGGCCAGGAAGAGATTAGATAGTGTTTCTAAAAGAAGCTGAAAATTGAGAGAGAAATGAGAAGAGCATCAGAGGGATCTGAGAAGAAGAACGGTTTGTGTAAGTACAACCAGGATCTGAGTTGACTAAACATGGTGTTGCTCAATACTAATACACTTGAAAAGTCTTTCTATATTCACCGTACAGTTCTCTTCATACTAGAAATTAGATCCACGGGATACAGGGACGTTACAGGCTCACAACACACCTGCATTTCCATAAAAGATTCATCATTTTCTCTAAATATCTTTTGGGTATTGTATATAGTATACTTTTTATTCACCCTGGAGCTTCTAGGACATCTTTTGTAATTCATATGATGTTTACATTTTGCGTAAATTGTGAGTGCACACATGAAATAACTTAAGGCCATCGCACTATGAGATGCTTTGGCGCGAGCAGAAACACAAAGGGAGCATGTGCTTGACCACATGCCACAATTAAAACTTTTGGACACAGCCATGCGGCTGAAAACACATGACGCTTTTGGCATTTTTGTGGCAAGTACAGACAGATCTCTGACACGCTGTAAAGTTTGAAGAGAGGCATGAGTGCTGCAGCAGAGGGCGAGAAAGCACCTCCTCCTCTCCTGGTTCTCTCTGTGCATTGAAAAGTCTGGTCTTTCACTAGACTCACCTGCTCCAACCACTGCCTTTCCTCTCCTCCCGCTGCCTTGTGCTACGTCTCTCATTTAGTTTGTAATCTACAGGTGAAAATTCTATTTAAAACACCCAAAGTGTGTTAAGAGCTGTGATGTGTGGCATTCAGTGTGTGTCGACATGTTCAACATTCAAGGAGTCTTTATGCCTAACGGGCTTAAGTGTGTGTGTGTGTGTGTGTGTGTATGTGTGTGTGTGTGTGTGTGTATGTGTGTGTGTGCGTGTGTGTCTGTGTGTGTGTGTGTGTGTGTGTTTGTGTGTGTGTGTGTGTGTGTGTGTCTGTGTGTGTGTTTGTCTGTGTGTGTCTGTGTGTGTCTGTGTGTGTGGAAAGGCCACACTGCCATAAGCACTAATCAGAGGTCAGGTCAGTTTGGTTAGATGTTTTCTCACCCTGCCAGCTACCGGTCTGTGTATGTGCTTGAGCGTGTGTGTGTGCATATGCGTGTGTAAGTGCGTATGTGCATGTGTGCGTGTGTGTGTATATGTGCATGTGCCCAGAGACATGAAGGCTCAGAGGGCCGGTGCAGGGGCCTCTGCTGTAAGGACACTCTTGCAGTTGTGACCAGTGGCCGTCTGTAGACCCTACAGGTCGGACCTCTGCTTCTATAAGGCGGCTGTCACATCATATAACATACAACTATCATGTTTTCTCATGCTCTGTTAATGAAATAAATAAATAATGCCAAACAAATCATCAAATATATCTGTAAAGATCCCTATAACCCTTACCTCGCTAAACATCATGCATCTGTCTCTTATAAAAAAAAAAAAAAACACCAAATAAAATTGTCTGCACGAAACATGCAAACTGTTGTTATCATGAACTATTCTTATACAACACTCAAAAGTTGATTTACAGTCATTCAGTCCCTACTCAGTAATATACTGGAGCAACTGGAGCCACGCATGGGTCGTGCCTCTCCAGTAACCATCAATCATGCTAGACAAGGTGGCTGAAGTGTCTTGCCTAAAGACACAATGACAGTTTGCACTTGAGCCACTGCTGCCCCACTGTGGCCCAGAGACAACTGTGCACACCTTCATTTTCCATGAAGAAGACAATAATACAGTACCATACCTCCTCTACTGAACGAGGGAAAAAGAGGAGACAGAAAAGAAATGTCCAGAGAGAATGAAAGGGGTAAGGGGTGGAGGGAGGAAGCAGTCCCAGAATAGACCAGACTGACAGGACGTAACCACAAGAGTGGTGCAGGATTACCAAGGCAATTTATCAGAATCTATCTGCAATGTAGATTGACAAGCAAATTGCTTGAAGTCTTTCAAAGCTTAAAATGTCCTGAAGTCTAATAAAATATTATTTTAATAAAATAGTTGTTTTGACCAAAACATTAAATCATTTTTTGGCTGTGGATCTGAATCAGAGCTTATGAGGTAGACGTGTGACGTAATGACTCTATTGGACCAAGAAAGGGCAAAGTCACTGTCTCACTGATAACTGGATAATCATGTAGTCCATCGTCATGTGTGCGCAAATACAATGGATTCTTAAGATACTTACGCTCTAGTATGCAGATCAGAACAATATAATTGGTGTGTGTAACATATTTGCTGTATTTGTTTGACCTTTGTGCTCAGCCTCTATAGACTGATGTAATTTCGTTGTGTATTTGGCCTTGCACTCTGTGTCAAATGCTTTTATAGTGAACCTGGTCTAGTCTGCATGATTGTGTATGACAGCAGTGAAGTGGGACGTTAAATTGCAGTATTATGTTGAAGTGCGATGTAACACACACCTACCCTTTCCAAAGTACACACATACTGGCCACATAGACATCTGCAGACATCCACAGTGAGGGGGCTGGTGTTATAGGACCAACACTGAAAATACATGACATCAATTTCAGTCCAAATGACTCTTGTCATCATCCGTTTTTCATCTCACTATCATCTGTACCTCTATCATTGGGCCGCCGTACCTGGCCTGCACATTAGAATATATTAAACAAATTCTCACCCGCACAGAAACATACTCATGCCTGTTTTAACAAAGAGGAAAAAACTTGAGGCCTCCTTTGTGTGTTCGCTCTAAGCTCTCAGCAGGTCCTGTCCTACTGTGAACATGCAGTTATGTGATTTTCCCACTGATGAGGGTCTGTGTGTCATTGTGTCTTATTTATTCCCCATTGAGTCGAGAGGATAAAAGTCAAAGGATGCCATCGGATTGGGCTGTCCTTAATCCCTTAACAACATGGCTGACCAGGAATTGGGGCAACTGTACAAATGGGCAGTAGTCAGCAGGAGGAGGTAATTGTTGATGGCGTTTCTCCACAGTCAAACTAAAAAGACACAATACCTGAAATTTAACACTAAACGAATATATTTAACTTATGTTTCTACTTATATCCTCTAACACATCCTACTTATTGTACTTGTAAATTTAGGGAATGGTGCTTTTACTGATACAGATCTCTTTTGAGCAGACAGAACTGAGTGTATATGGAGTGGTATGTAAATATCCTTCGTAATTCTGTTCAAATAAAATAAAAAAGGTTATCAATCAGGACAGCTAGCTGATTCCTGCTCTTTGTTCATTGTATTTATTGTATTTTACTGACAATATGCAATTATTACTTTTGCTTTACTCCTTTGCTACAAAATAAATAAAACTATACTTTAAATTCAAAATACTACATTATGGGACTTTAATACTGTGCATTCTTCACCTTGAGTGGCAGCATTATTGAAATTCTACGGCCACTGTTCCAAGCCGCACCAGAGGCATTAGCATGATCCACCAGGAAGTGCCCTTTCTCTCCATTGAGGCTGTGTGCATGGGTCACATCACAGATAGAGTTGTGGCTCCATCCATCATGTAGGTTATAGTTAGCCGCCTATGCTAATGTCTGACCCAATGAAAAGTTTACTGAGAGACGGACAAGGACGTTGGGGTGGACTCTTGTCATCACGCGCCGTAAACACACACACACAGACATAGGGGTGCAGTAGTGTGGGTTTGTCATATTTCACAGTAGCCCGTAGCATGGGGTGAATTATGGCCGTGTCACACTATAGAGGGAGTCTGCGTGTGTGGGAGGCCTGTTTATGTGAATATGACTTCCGCCGCCAGTGTCTCAGGTCCACTCCGGATATGTTTATTTATAAAACAACCCCCTACACTTCAAATCAGTAGTGTCCAGAGCGCTGCATGTGTGTAAATGACAACATGATTTATAGAAATATTCCCCCCCCAAAATAAAGTCCAAGGGAACAGCCCCAGAAGTACTGCCCCGCAATAATTGTATGTATACACAAAAAATGCAAAGACGCAACCACAGGTGAGTCCAGCGAATAGGGGACGGTAAGAGGACAGCGGCGCACCGGTAAAACAAAGCTCCCTAGATTTATGACCTGTAAACGTGGCGATGGACAGATGGATGGGCGCAAGAGTGGATCAATGCAACGGCGGAGAAAGAAAATGAAAAGGGACAGAAGGACTGAAGGACAAACTGATCATGGAAGCATGGACGGTGGGAGACGCGAGAGAGGGCAGCGCTTCGATAAAAACAGTTTAGGGGATTTATGGTGTGTAAAGTGGGAGACAGAAAGGAGGGATAGGTGGAGAGGAGGGTTTAAGAAAATGAGGACAAATATGTTAAGGTGGAAATGGCTGGATGAAAAGTTAGTGGAAACAATACGAGGTCAAGAGCGCGCTGCACAGAGAATGGTGGAGGCAGAGAAGCAGAGTCTCCAACTCATTCTCAGACAGTCGGAACATGACAAATCCGAAAGTGGCCTCTTTGTGTGCTGCGATTCCTGGAGGAATTGTCAAAGCATGAAATGACTCTTACATTGGGAATTGTCTCATTCTGACTGTGTGTGCAGTTATTAATGGTGTTATCGTTCTGTACTGGTAATTACGCTCTCTGAGGGAGCCGCCATAGACGAGAAGAGAGAAAGAGGCGAGGAGAAAGACATACTTTGATCTTTTGTGCACGGGTTGAGACGAACAGAGGGAAAAGTGATTGGTGAATACATGTTCTGTGTTAACATGGTAACTGTACATGGACTGGTGAAAGGGGAAGTCTGGTCATATTTTATTTAAGGGGAATTCCAGCAGTTAACAGAATTTGAACTATGCATGTGCGGGAATAAAAAGTTGGGATTTTTTGCTTCAAACATTGTAATGTGTGTTAAGTCATTGTCTTTGTTATGTGTGGTTAATACCCGACTACAGTGACTAAAAATTTGGATAGAAAGTTGACAGTGCTGGTTTATGCAGAGACATTTAAAATGACTTAAGTAGACAGAGGATTTTAAATAAAACCCAAAACAACCTTCATCTTTCACACTCCAAGTCCCAGCCCTCCTCATTTGCCTTGCTTTGCCTCTCAGTGCCACATTGCCATGTGTTGTGTGGTGTAAATGGCTTGCGTTAAATGTTCTTCTGTCCCTGGTGAGTGTTAACAGTATGGGGAGAGAGGCTGATAATCTTTAAACGGGGCATCTGCTGGCATCTGCTTTATTTTTATTGTTCCCTGGACGCCCAGCACAAAAAGATAGGCATGACGACAGGAAGATGCACCAGCATGGCAACGGCCCAGGAATGTGCTAAACGGAAGTCACTGAATGGATCGACAAACAATTTTTAACAGAAAAATTAATTTACTGCATCTCATCATGAATCACTGATTATTTATATTGGTGGAGGCATAATGTGTGAGAAGTTCAAAACTGCTTAGGGTCGAAGACGAGTAACGTCCTGGCAAAGTCTATTTTTTTCAGCTTTTTATTTCTTGTTGCTACATGTTAACAAAGATGAATTTGTAAAAGATGGTTTAAATGTAATGTTTTGGGGTTTTTTTCACCAAATGGCTCATGCATAATAGTATCACATATATGTTCAGAGTAGATAGTTCAGCAAAATAAAGCCTAAAAGCAAGCTATGGATGAACAGGATCTGACAGAGAAGAAGGATGGTATAATTGGGTTGCAGCAGGGATGGTGGTCACATGGAGCGTTGATGTGAATGAAGGGAGAGGTGGAGAGTAAAAGGGCGAAATATTGAAAAGACAAGGGGAAGCGGGGCTTTCCATAGGGGGCCCAAGGGCTGGCAAGCACCTGAGTCACAGCTCCAGTGTGTGTGTGTGTGTGTGCGTGCGCGCATGTGTGTGTGTGTGTGTGCGCGCATGCGCATGTGTGTGTGTGTGTGTGTGTGTATACATGTGTGTGTGTGTGTGTGTGCACGTGTGTGTGCGTCTGTCTTATTCTGTGATTAATGAAGACATGTCAGTGTGGTAATCTTCTCTAATAAGCACCAGTGGAGCAGCACTCAGCCATGTGTGTACATGTCTTTGTGTGTGAGGCCGTCAGGTGCGTTTGTGTGAGACAAGAGTGGCTCCAATTCTTGACAGCATCAAGAAAATACTTTTGACAGATTTTAAAATAAGGGCTGCACTCAAAACAGAGAAGACCAAAATCACAAAAAAATACATTTAAAATTATATAATTTTGACCTATAAAATTATAACAACATTGTTAGATTATTTTCAAGATGACATAAAAGAAATAAATGAAAAAACATTAACATTACAGGGTAGGTTTCCATTGTGACACATCCTCTCGACAGAGAGTGTGGGAGAGAGAGAGCTAATGTCATTCTTTCTAAGTATGCCCAGATGTTGATACTGGAAGAGCTCTTTAATTACCATTTAAACAGCAGGGGCCGTGTGTGTGTTGAAGACTGTGCCGGAGACGGAGTCGCGGTGCTGTGTTAGTGTGGACGTGTGCGTTTGTGTGTAGTGTTGACAGCAGAACTACTGTTTAATTACCATTTAAACTGCGAGAGCTGAGTGGATCATTTAAAGATAGAAGAGCTTCAGCCAGCCGAACGAGCAAAACAACACCATTAGTGGAACAAACACACACACACACACACGTTATGGCCTAATGAAAGCCTCTGTCATGTGACTCTTTACACCTGTAAGGGGTTTATGCAATAAGGACACCAGTGACTCACACAGGCATGACCTATCACACACAATACCTACAGTATATTATCATGTGTTATTCAGTAAGTGAGCGTGCAGCCATCTGTGAATGTAGAACATTCATTCACCCTGTTAATCAGTCAGGCTGCTGCAGAGGCAGGTGGCCAGTCAGTCACCCCAAAAACAACCTGTCCTACCTCTATTGTTCACAGGAGCCCATCACATCAATTCGGTTTGCTCAACTTACTTTTGAAATGTAACAAAGGAAGCAAACCAGTCAAACAACTGGCTTTCTGTGCAAAAATACACATCTAACTATAAGATCATGAAACTATTAAACCGTGACCTAATGAACCTACTCTGACTGCTGGCCCGGCACTCTGATCTCAATGACACAAAACTCCAAAAGTTGAAATATCTGCTTCAGAGGTGAGCGTGATGTTACAAGTGGCAGACAGGCTGCATGGTGCTGAGTGTATTATCATAATGACATTAATGATGGATCTGTATGTGTGTGTGTGCGTGTGAGTGCATGTGTGTGTGTTGGACTACAGTGGGAGATGTCTCACTCACACTGGCTTTCTCAGCTCAAGACCATCTGTTCTGCCAGCGCCTGAGCAAAATATACATAAGAATATGCACTAAATAGCACCAACTTCAATAATAACTAAAACCACACGTATAAACCCATACACCACTGATGATGTAATATCGGTCGTGCAGCTTAAAACTCAAATAAAATGAAGCTTTGAACTTGCAGATGGGCGGTATAAGTTGGCTCATTGCGTTGAGTTCTCAGTAGCATGAGTTCAGCCAAAGGGAAAACAGCATGGTGTCGAGATAGTGGACATAAAGATCATGGACTACTGTGAGGGCAGCCATTTAGATTTGTCATGTGTGCTACTGAGAGGGAAAGCTTACATAGAAAACACTACTTTTGTTTGATTTGTGTTTGAATATTTGGTCAAAGTGCTTCGTATTACTGTGAATACCACCGTGCATTGGGTATTCTCAAGATATACTTGTCTAATCTCTTCCTGTAATGTTTTCTTGGCCCTCAAACTTCCACGTGAATTGGCCCATGTTACCTTAAACAGTACTTTTCACTGTATATTTCTGAAAATCTACTTTAACAAGCCCGTATCAAATATTTAATGTGTCCCATTGAGGATGTAGCATGAATAAAGGTCTAATAGTTAAGTCTAACTTGTAATAATAATGCAAATTTGAAGTATTCACTGTATTTGTGACCAGTCTATGGCCCTCAATCAGCCCTCAGCTTTGTCTGTGTTTTTATATGTGGCCCTTAATGAGAAAAGTTTGGACTTACTCGCTTGGTCGCTTACTGTCATTGTGTCCCTTGCCGCCAGTGTCCATGTAAGAAAGAGTGTGTTTGGGAGAGAGAGATTATACCAAGAATGTTCATTATGCACTGTCATATCTTCAGTAAAATGACATCAACTCAAGACAAAAGGGATAGAGGGGCAATGGAGCAGGTCTGTGTTAAGTATGAGAATAAAACTAAACTATTCACTCCGTTTCCATGACACATAAATTACAAAAATGTTAATTAGCCCATCCACTGACGTCCTCATCAAGTCTCTTTGGGGGACCCTGATCCAATAAACCCTTCTTTTAATGTTTGGTATCGGCAAATCCAGGGCCCGTTACCAAACGTCTCAGTAATATAATTCAGCTTTTTCTTTTTTTCTTTTTTTAATTAACAACAATATAGACCTGTGTAGGGTAATATGCCTCCCAGGTGCCTATTAAAAATAACTACAGAGTTTAATTTTGTTTAATTAAAGTTATTATAAAGTATAAGGGGAAGAACATGGGGGAATAAGAAGCAATGTCTAGACTGAATATGACCAACTCACACAAAAAGACACACAGGGAGACACCCATGCGCTGGCTGCACCCGTGTGGCATAGCCTGGATGGTGTAGTGGCAGAGTGTCTGTCAATATGTGACAGGTTGACAGCTTGAGCTCCCAGCACTTTGTCCACTAGCATCACGTCAAGAAACACACAAATACATACTTGTGCTAACAGAAAAAAAACATCAAAACGAGCTGAGGTGTCTGATTTGGGTGTGACTTTATAGCGTTTGTGCACAGAAAATGACAAGATACATAGCTTAAACAAGTGTTATGTTTCAAGCGCAAAAAGTTTCACCTGTTTTTTTATTTATAAGTAAAAGATGTTATGAGCAGAGACAGGTGCTATAAAACTGTTGGAAAGCCTTTTTAGCATACGCACTTCCTCCACTCCTCTTGTCACTCTCCACTCGGCACTTATCTATCAAAGCAGAAATGCTGTAAAAACAACAATAATTCAAATTAATTAATGTATCAACTCCAATAGGGTATCAAAAAGCGGCAGGCCCCCTTTTCTCTTAATCAGTTCAAAGTCACTCCAAAGTTATCAGCTCTTTTGTGACTTTAAGACTCATGGCAATGCACATTATACAGCCGCCATACAAGTGCCAATAGTTTTATCTCATCATAAAAAAAGCTGAATTTAACGATACTCGGAGGCGCCTGGAGTCGTTTGGTTTCTGTAGCTTATAGTTGAGTCTTTACATAACCAACCCAGGTCAGAGTCGACAGAATAGATGCATTGTAAACTCAGCTTCTTCATTTCTTTGTGGATTGTGGATTAGAATGGGCCCAAATTAAATTTTTGAAAATCTCAATCAAACATGCTGTGCTTCTTTGAAAAAATACAATCAAACTGCAGAAGAATAGACACAGAAATTAACAGGATTGCTGGATCGCTTATAATATGGCATCATTTTCTCTTTCTACTGCCTCCTATTCTGTTTTTCAATAGTGTTCAAGGGGAATTTAAGCCTGCTTGTATGAACACTAAAATTAATACAAAGCAGGAAAGGCATTAGTGAAAATGAGCTGGACAATATTCTGAAGCTATAGTGAAATTCAGGAGCCATACTGGGCCAAGTACATGGCTTGTTCTTGGATCCTCAACACAAAAACAACACAAATGTGAACAGAATACAAAAAAGTTAAAGTAAATCAAAAAGGAAAAAATCCAGGCTCAACAGGGTCAAATGAAACAAAAGGAAACAACTCTGACGGGGACAAAGGCGAGATTAGGCTGAGACAGGAATTGAAACTGAATAGGACGCAAAGTTACCGGAAGACAAAGAGGAAAAGATTGTGGATGAAACAAAAAATAGAAGACAGTGGACAGCTCCTCCTCCAGTAAGTGAAAGACTTCAAAACTGCAGTGGATGAGAGCGCTGCTTTTTATGGGGCTATTCTCTCTGCATTAGCATTAGCTATAGCTCTCAGACTGACAAGCCGACGCTCTGTTCTCAAGGTCAGGGAGGGTACACACAACCACAGGCCACGGCACACGCATCATACAACCGTAGTGAGGCTGCTATGTGCTCCCTGATAATGTACAGACAGACCTACATAGGGTTAATCTGAAAACTCCAGCTCTTAACTGTAAACTGAGGATAAAAGGGAGAGGTGAATCATAATATTCATAACACTTAAGGCCACTTGATGCTTATTTTTGCAGAGGTTCTACTACTTCTTCTTCTAGATCCAGATACATTTTTGCACAAATATATATAGTCTATTCCAGTCTCTTCATATTATTTGAAGCGTCCAGATTAAAAGAATGAAAATCAAGACACGTGGTCAACATGGCTGTTATCTCAAGAGCAACTTGGCTACTTTTTATTAAACACCAGTAGGCCGGTGAGTAGCTGGGCCAGCATCCTGCCTCTGTAAACAGCACTTCAGTTGTAAATAACATAAATACACGTTTCAGAAGAACAACACATGAGATGTATGGAAACAAATCCCATTCATCAAGTAAAAATTAAAAACTGTTCCTTCAGCAGTGGACTTGTTGGACACCAAGGGTTCTCATGCACTCCGGCCAGCACACAAAGGAAAATATCAAGAGAGGAAGCGAGAGCGTCTATGCAATCTGTGATGTGATTTTTTTGATAACCATAATCATAATCTGCCTAGAGCGATCCAATTCCTGAGACAGTTTATGGGGTAGAGAGGGCCATCAGAATTAGAATGAGATGAGCACAAATGGCTATTTATCTCTGGTGTGTTTATGTGTGTGTGTCATAAATGGCTATTTATGTGGATTAGAGGATTGAGGGGGCCATATGAATCACACAAAACAGACTTCACAGCAGGACACGCATCCGCAACTGGACCTATAGGTTCAGGTGTCTGTGTAAAATAAAGATCAATTCTAAAAATGGAGTAATGCACATTTCGAACACATAGCCCGAATCTTGTTGTTCCCAGAATCAAACTGTCTGGTTCAGGGGTATTTCAAAATGTTTTTTAGTCATTGAGTCTTTGAGCAAGGCACTTTATTCAGCTTATCTGTCAGTCATGTCTCTGTCAGTCTGTCCAAGGGCAAGTAGTTTACCAAGTTACTGAGGAGTGAACGGATAAGATAATCTGTTTTTTCTCTATACTATACTATCTATATTTTCTTTATAATTAAAACAAAAAAATAGAAGTAATCAACTAAAAAAAGTTACTTAAAATGACTTGCATTTAAATACCTTACACAGAAACATACAGAATAAGAATGATTGCCGTTTTCCTACCCTGACTGTCCACAAGTGTACTTATTCATCTGCTGTGAGCGTGCCTTTCTAAATGTGTGCCGTGAGTGACTGAGTGTTGAGAGAGTGGTAATTACCATTCAGCGGTAGCTAAAGTGACATGTTTGAGGAAGAGATAAGGGGACATAAATTGGCCTGGTATAAAACGGTGATATTTCCTCCACTGCTTTAGAAAAACCCATTTACTCTGCCTCTTTAGCATGTCAAGACCCCTGTCACTACCCTCTCATCCTCTCGGCCAGAAGGACTCGGGCGCGCACACACGGCCACACATGGCTCCTTGTGAAAAAGTGCTCATCTGCATTCTGCTATTAACATGGTGAGACACACACAGAGACAGAAAGGGGGAGAGTGTGTGTAAATCAGTGTAATGGGGCCAGGACCTCAGTAGCTCAAAAAGGAGAGCAGACATGTGGAGGACAAGGCATGATTTTCTTTTGCTTTCATGAAGAGAAGCAGCGTTACACCACATCTGTCACTGGCAGATGCATCACAATAGAGTACACAGTCCAACGCATAAAACATGAATGAGCAACTGGAAAAAAGGATGGAGCTGTGGGGGCAAATTTACATATATAGAAAACACGGATATTGGCGTCATATAGGGCTGGGAATTGCTCAGTGTTTTTGATGCCAGTACCAAATGACACCTGATCGTCAACAGCTGGACCTGAACTTCTCAGCATCTTTGGTCTTAATTGATCTTCAATAAAAAAAATTTAAAAAAAATACAAAAACAATAACAGGATAACTATTCATAAGCTCAATGAGATACAAGTATTATTTTTGTGTTTGCAACTTGGTGCCCACGGCTTTTTTAGAGGTACAATTTGGCACCCCCTACAGCAGATGGCGCTCCAGGCAACAACCTATAGGCTTCCTGCCCAAAGCTGGCACTGCCGAGAGGACCTTTTTGCCGTCATTGAGTCAAAGACAGTGTGCCTTTTGTTGCTAATCTGTAAAAACAGGGGCGGCACCAGGAAAGGGCTTGAGGGGGCCCTAGCCTCCCCTAGAATGAAAGATGTATACCCCACTTTCATAGCACATCCAATTTTGACGGCAAATGGCAGCCACAGAGTGTTCAAAATGAGATTATAATTAAAAAAAACAATTCCATATTATGTTTTAAAAGTCACTACAGGGGCTAACTACATTTAAACTTGTTTGGTAGGGGGTGGGAGGTGTACTCCACTGTTAAAGGCTCTAAACTGTTGAGTAAAGGCTCTAAAATGTTGAGTAAGCACCCATATTGAAGACGTTAGCACTGCCTTAGCTCCTCCAAAATGTATGGCACCGCTCCAGTGCAAGAATTCATTTATGACGTCTTATTCTAGTGACAAACTCATGTAAAGAGGGGTTGAGACGGAAGGGCATCTGGCATAAAAAAGTCACATTCAAATGTCTGATCTCTCCCTGAAGTGGCCCTGAGAGACGAGAGGAGCCTGAGCTGAAGAAAAAGCTTGAGAAAAAATGCAAAGCACATCAGTCTAAAAATAAATACATAAATAATCATAAAAATCCATTATTTTCTTCTTGTCTTGAAACGAAGAAAATGTTTTCTCCTTGAACCAAGTTGTAAAAGACAAAAGCTTTCAATAGCGCCACACTGAGAAGATTGTGATGGTCGGTACGTGCCGTGTGCCTGGGGTCGGGGGTTAAAACGCTCGGTGAGTTGGTGCACACACACAAGTGGGAAGGGTGAGAGAGAGGAGGTGAGGTCACAGCCCCCTTTAGCCTCACAGCTGTGGCAGAGATAAGCCTTTCCCCAGGTAAATACAACCACACCCTGCTGCCAGTTTGTCTTAATGTGCGGTACCTGGTCTCCCCCTTCTGCCTTCCTTCCACCGCTGACACAACCCCATGCCCCAATTTCTGCTCAGCGCCTCTTCTTGCCCTCTCGTCTGGCTCCACTGATCCTGTCCTCTATGGAGTGTCATTATTATATGTGTGTATGTGTGCAAATATCGTGTTTCTGGGAATTTTTAGCCAGTTATAATAAAACATGGTTGTTATTGTACAATATAGATGGTATTTTTTTTTTTTTTTTGCAGTTTTGCATAGTTTGATAAATTTGTTATAGCCTGGAATGTATTTAGAGCCTCTTATTCAGTGTTTAACAGACACACACTGCTCAGTTTCACCAATGACAGCAACTTCAAGTAGTCAAACAAATAGGTCAGATAGAGCCTGCAGTTTAGCCACTACATAATACAACTGCAAAGATTTGTTAACTTATTTTCATTTTACTATGATGATAAATATTCAGTGACAGATTTAACATACTGCTGTCGATTCATAATTCCAAACTAGGAGAAAAGGAGTGCATTAGGGAGAAATGAGCTAGTGTTAAGCAGATAATCAGTATTCTGCAATAAGCTACAACTTGAAAGTAACCTTCTCGAACATGATTGAGTCAAATGAACAATAAGAGCGCCTGACAATGACAATGATATTAGTCTCTCGTTGTTAGTAAACAGGCAGGTCTGTCGGATTAAGACGCCATCCAATACACTCCTGTGCAGCGACAACAGAAAAACCATGTTCCAATTGAAACTGAAGAGGTTTTCTCCATAAGCGCAGCCTGTATAATTATTTCAAACGCGAGGAAAACCAAATCACTTTACAACGCGGATTTACATATGATTAGCGTCATACAAAGACGGGATTACTACAAGTAGTGAAGAAGCAGCCTCTCCCTCTGCCTGTCTCCTCAGTCTTGCCTTCATTTCTACAGCTTTGACATAAGTTAACCCTTCTCTGTGCAGCTATGTTCTGATAAAGTAACAGATGAATAAAGTGCTAAGAAAAAAACATGTAAAAATGTATCTATTTTCAAATAAAAATGAGCATTACATACATTTAGTGCTTTAATAATATGACTATGCTTTGATAGAACTAAATGCAAGCGTGGTTGGAGTAATAAAACACTGAGCCCGACTTAAGATGATAAAAATAAAAGTAAAAATACTGTGACAGGAAGCTTGACTTTTCTGTAACCATCTCATACACTACAGTGACAGACAGGCAAACCCTCATTGAGAGACTCTTGATAGACAGAGAGTAAAGCGGGGAGTTAATGAGTAGATTGTGGGCCAATAACACAAGCAGTCACCCACAACAACGCACTGGCCGCACTCCTTACCTGTCTGCCGCGCTGCACTGCATTCTGGGAGAGGAAGGGCAGAGCAGAGCGGCGATGGGATTTGAAAGGCGTTCTGCTTGGCCGATTCACTGATTTGCATTTAACAGTGGAGCCACACAAACACTTTGGGAAACACGACGGCACATGCATATGGCCAAAATGTGTTAAACATTCGTCGGTGTACAAAAGTGCACGCTGCTTGGATAATTGAAGTAATTATGAAGTAGCAGGCTTAAAAACAAGAAGTGATTGGGGAGAGAAAAAGAAAAATGCAATGGATTAGAGACTGGTTGGAATACACTCCGCCCTCTCCAAAGCGGGGCGTGTTATTTTTCGCTTTATGATTCTGATAATGATGATATTAGAGAGCAAAGGAGGAGGTGGAGGCTGGAACGAAGGGTTGATGGGCGCCACATGTGATTGGGTGCTGCAGCTTTCTTCTTTTTACAGCTACACATCTCGTGAATAGAGCGGAAGAGATAGAAGACTGAAGGGGGGCTCCTCAATGACTAATTTTCCTTTCTTTTACAGCAGCATAAATTTAACAGGAAGGGGGGCTGAGGGGTAGAGCAGAAATCCTTTTAGCAGGCTGATTTATGTACGTCTGATGGGCGAATCATAGATCATCGGCAGAAGATGGCAGACACACTGATGATGATGGGGCCCTTCGACGGGGCCCGCTAATGCCCTGGTGAACAAAATGTAACCAATCTATGGGGGCCCTCAAGCATGCAGTGGTCGTCTAATAGAAAGTATGGCCAACTAGTTTGCCTGTCACCAGTGAGACTGAGGGGGGTAATTAGGGTCAAAAAACAAAGTAAAACTAATGTTTTTTAATCACTTCAGAGGTCATTACAAAAAAAACAATTATGTCTAAAAAAGCAGACTTAATGCTATCCAAAATCTAAGCCAATATAATCACAGAGCGGAGGCGTAGTTGAAGGGGATTCTAAATGTCAAGGAGGAAAATAAGACACTTTTCAAGGTGTAAACAGCTAAACAATAGACACCAACAAGTAAACGATGCATGAGTGTCCACCTTAAATCACCCAATCTGCCTTACACACAAAAAGGCATGGACCGCAGGCCCAATGCACAATGCAGCACATGCAGCCCCACCAATCATCTTTATATCAAAACATCATTATGCCGGCTGACAGCAGCTAAGATTCCAGCGAGGCCTCATTGTCATAAATCGTCAGCTGTTGCAGTACTGCGAAGAGAGCCTTTTCATTTAGAGATGTCAAAGCTCTCCAGAGTCTCGTAAAGATTGTAGGAGACTCCCGAGATGTGAGACTGGGGTAAAGATGGCTCTGTCTGGGAGAAAGGAGGGAGAACTCGAGATGGCAAGAAGAGTTAGATGTTCAATTATTTGATAGTGATTAACAACAAAGAATTGTTTATGTTATAGGAAGAGGTTTATAAAGATTGGTCAGAAGTGAACATATCTTAAATTAAACATGGAAACGCTGGGACTCTTAAAACTACTATAAACTGTACACCACAATAATAATACAGTAATTTAGAGTGGACAATTATTGAAATAACCATAACAACGATACAATATTGTTATCAATTAAAGGATATTTTAAATACTGTGTAATACATATTTTTTATTATATCTGGAAGTGATCTTGCGACCACCTGACTGTCCCAGCCTGTACTTGGGGAACCCCAGCAGTAGTAGTAATATTGAAATGTGTTGTAAAATGTTTGGTTTTCTCACAAGAAAAGCAAATGTCTCATTCTCTGCAAGCTTTGGTTAACGAGATTAAACTATTTCTACTGTCCATTGTGTAAACACATCCAATCTCCAGAAGCACATTTATTGGCAAAAGGTGACTGGTTCACTTCATCATTAACCCTCTCACGGTGTGGCACCACTGGATTTCTCAGTTGTGTCAGAGATTGGCATTTTTCTTGTAAAACCTGGCATTCATTTTTGTCTCTCTATTCATTCATTCCAACATTATTCCCATGGTTGCCCGCGCCTCCATAATGCTGTCACCAGTCTTTGTCTTTCTTGATAAACACCAGAGGACATCACCGCCGAAACATATTTAGAATTTGGACATCTGCTGAAACAGCTGTTGTCATTTTACTTAAGAGGACAGTCTCACATTGTTGTACAATGTACTGCATAGGATCAAGTATTAAAACATATATTCCAAGTGAGTAAAAAAAGAGCTTTCTTTTAACAAAAGTTAATTATGTTAAAAAATGTCTTTCCTTCAATTTCAGATAAAAAGTGGCAACAACAGGCACAGAGAGAAGGATGTATGTGTGTCATGTGTGTGCTTTACTGTGACTAATGTACTGAAGACCCCTTTGCTGGTGCTGACAAAAAGACAAGTTTGTGTTGCTGGTGCTGTTGTGTATGTCCCTCCAGGGCTTCCGTCCATTCACTGGCACGGGAGATGAACTCAGACAAGATGTCAGAGCAGGAAATGTCAGAGCACTGCCAAAACGCTGTGGTCCCATCCCTGAAAGGCACAAGTTCTATACACCTGCTATTCAAACTGGAAACATATCATATTTACACACAATGCTAAGTGAAATACAGCAAATTAGCTTCAACTTCACTATGCTGGATTGTAAACTGAAAAGAAGCAAAGAGTGAAACAGCTTTGGAGGCATAAAAGCAGAAGCTCCACAACTGAATGAGCACAGCGGCAGTAAATGTCCGCTGGCCAGTTGCTGTGTTTGTTTTCTTTAGTGGTGTATGCACATTACAGATGTCTTGAGTAATACTTCCATCTGTAACCCCTCTTCTCTCTCTCCCACAATGCTATCCCGAGGACTCTGTTTTCCCTAAGTGTGTCAATTTGGGTCTCCTTGCTCAAGTTCAAACATTTAGCCCCCGAAACAGCCATTTGTCTACAACTTCACAGACTGAAAGAATAAAACTGAAGGAAATACCTCCAGAAAAGGAGCTGAGATGAAGGGGAGAAAGCAGCTTGTGTGTTTGACGGCACTTTTTGCTGCCTGTTTAGAACACACACACACAGCCCTGGTACGTCACCCCTCTCCTGTCTGCTTACTGGCTGTGCACTTGCAGTCCCTCCAGGGTGCATGGGGTCACTGTGAGATTGTGTGCGTATTGGTGGGTGAGGGGAGTTCACCCGATGCCAACCCCCCCTCCTCTTCACTGCACACACACACACCAAAAAACACTACACTACAGCTACAGATGATGTGCCGTCCAGCTGCATCTCTGTCACGATGACGATGAGTGCTCCTGCCAAACGCCCGGCAACCAGAGTCACATCTGCTCCTGTCTCTGTCACCACGACGATACTGCCAAAGTCCATACGACAACCAGCACATGGCCTGCGGCGGCAGCGGCTGGCACAGACCAAGAACCACGTTTATCGGAAATGCCAGTTTACAAGATCTTATCTAGATTCAGTGCCACTGTTTGATCATTCAGTCAATTCCCACTGCACTGTGATTTGAAGGTTTTTGGACTAATTTAAGATAATATATTCTTATTTTTACTTTTTTTTTTTTTTTTAACATTACAATAAAAGAAAGCTCCATTTAAAAAAATCCTGTGTAGTTCCTATAGTGCAATCCTATACGTTGGCCTGAAAAAACATTTTCTTTTGCCCTTTGTCAGCTTTTTTACCTTCTTTTATCACTTCATTCAATGGTTGCTTGGTTCTCCAGCCATTCACCTTACATCCCCTTTATGGCTAGTCTACTTGGGTCGCCTCACTTGGCTTTATTACACTCTCCTCCACCTTATCTAAAGCTGCATCATATTAGGCCTCTTCCTTTCTCCCTCCATTCCTCCACACCCTTTTGACTGGCCCTCTCCCCAGCCGGCCCTCCCTCTATCCTCATCGTCGCTGCCAGAGTGTTTATATTTGCCCGGCCCACGGCAGAGTGCCTAACAAGGTGGAAAGAATTAGGGGTGAAAAGACGGCACTGCTGCCAGCAACACTCCCTCTCTCTTTCTCTCCATCTTTCTTTTTCTGACAGTAGATATATTTCAGCTAATGTACTTCTGACCTCTTCTAGTTCAATGGAGTATCAACAAAAATAATTAGCTACAGTTTAAATTGGTGTCAAAGCAGCTTTTAAAAATGGGTTACTACTCTGTAAATCATATTTTCCTCAATCAGTGTCATTCTTTTTCTCACAGAAGACTTAAAGTATTCTGTGCTCCTCTTTATTTACACTGTGAATATGTTGTGGACACAAAAAGACCCCCACCCCCCACTTTGTCTAGTACTTTTCAATTCAGGTGTTTAACCTTTCAGTTGCCTGGGGTTGAGAGCAGGAAACGTGAGATGCTCGGCCTGTTAGCTGGAGTACGCAGGTCAGGAAACTATACTGTAGAACTGTGTCCATATGGAATGAGATAACCTTTCATACCTGGCCTTATTAGATGCTAAAATATGTGAGGAGGAGTGGTGCGACTGTGTAAGTAGTTTGTTAAGGGGATAAAATGATACCTTGAAGAGCAGGGGTGGACATTATGGTGAGGTTTTGAAATGATAGCATGTGTTTCGACTCACAGAAGAGTAAGGCAAAGATCATGTGTAGAGGTGCATGTTCGCCTTTTGTGCGTGTATGACTAAGGGTGCTTCACGGGTGACACGCACCCAAGAACACGGTAAGTGATTACATGAATCACCTTGAGTCTGTGGCATAGCTTTTAGATGTATTTTCAAAGTCACAGTATTTTAACCCAGGACATAGCAGTGAGGAGCCGGGATGTGGGAGTTTCTACAGTCATTTTAACACAACATTGGTATTGCTCTAAAGAAACTGTGGACTCATTTATTAAGCAGCATGTGGAATCCTGACTTGAACAGACTAATCAAACTTAGAACAAGGTGAATATGATAGTATTTACTGTACATAGAGCTCTGAGTGTGGTCTGATGGTGTGAGTAGTGAGGTGGCAGAGAGTTTGGGTGATGGCTGTGGAGTTTTTGAGCTTTGTTAAGACTTCGTGATGATCAAACTGTCTTGACATAATAATAGATGCTGCAGAAATCATCCTTGGTTTAGTATTTATCACTATTAGTCCACAGACTTTTTTAAGCAATTAACTGTATGCCGATTTTTTAGGATTATAAAGCATTTCGTTTTAATTCTAGATCCTGTTCAGATCCCCTCACAGTTCGCTGTCCATGGTGCTGAAAGTTGAATTGTCCAGTATAAGTTCACACTGCTACATTTTTTAAATATCTTAAATATCTTAAATGGCTATTCACCTTATTTCAGAAGTTGCCATTTTCATTTGCATTGTATTATTTTGCATGAAGCTGCCGACCGTGACAGCAAATAAGTTCTATATGGATGGGAAGGGAAAAGAGGAAAAAAAGAGGGAAAAAGGAGAAAGGAATGAAAAAAGGGAAGAAAGAAAAAAGAAATAAAAGAGAATGGTGACTAAACCATGAAACTGAATGTCACTGAACTGAATGAATAAAAGTAGTTTTTTAAACTTCATTACTTTCATTTTACCTGCTCAATACCTGCTCATTAATAAAACATTGTAAACCCCCAGCCCACCCCCTCAACCCACCTCAAGCTCTCATCATTGATTTATGTGTTTCTTCTCCTATACTTTGCACCAGGTTTATCATTTTCTTGTCTGTTTCTTTATCTCCTTTGCATGTGTCTAGCTCTTGTCAAGTCCTGCTATGTTTTGTACTGTACTGTTTTTTTTCATAAATAAAATAATTTCTTTTTTAAGTTCTATATGGACAGAGCCGTTTTAATGCCTCTTATTGCTGACTTGTTGATGCACATGTACAAAGAACTTTTTACACAAATGAGCCTACATTATAACACAGTTTAGTGGCAAAACTTTTCTCAAATTTCCACTTACAGGAAAGAGCCAACGCGGGTACTCCAGTGTCAAGTTTAAACTGTTGATAGTGTAAGTCCAAAGATTCAAACACAGACACAGGCTGCAGGCCGATCCAGATAATGCACACTGGAATGTTTCACTGCACGCCCCTGTTTATAATCCTATCAGTGAGAGAGCACCTCCACACTCACAGCTGTAAGTGTGTGTGTGTGTGTGTGTGTGTGTGTGTGTGTGCGTATGTGTATGTGTGTGTGTGTGCGTGTGTGCGTGTGTCGAGAGGGAGATGGATCCAAGTGTAGGGTCTTGCAGGGTTTGCTTCAGTGTGATAACAGCCAGTGATTTCTATCTGTAGATGAAGCATTGGCATAATAAATGTTGTCACTCACCTAACCCCATTTCTCTTGCTTCGACCATCTGTCCAACAATCGCTTCTTCGCTCTATCACTTGTTTTTGATGCAAACTTTTATTTTTCAGTTGTATCGCTTTTTATGCAGGTACACTTCTCTCGTCTTCCGCTCTCTCACTCACACAGACACACATGAATGAACGCGCGCGGTGCCGAGTGAGAAGGTGTCAATGCTATTCTCAGGTCAGTTGGGCTTGATCTTTTCCACCTTGTGCTTTCACACATTATCACACAGCCTGCAGCCTCAAACAGAGCCACACAGAGGCACAAAGAATAAGAGAGACATCATAATAACGCGAACACTAGTTACTATTGTTTGTAGCAGTTAATAGAACTTTTCTAGGATCGAAAGCTCAAACTGAACTTCCAGTGTTTTTGGTTTTGTGGGTTCAATTTCCTGACATGATAAAATGTTCCTTTACTTCTGTTGATCTATAGTTTTTCTGCTGGTCTGTCATAAATTTCTGTCAGTGTATTAGCTGAGGTTGGGCGATATTCAATTCTCCTCTCGGCGGTGAGTCCATCTGCCTCTTATCCCACCTAACTCTGATCTCATTCGTACCTCTGCCGGTGCTAATGCTCGCTGTTTGGGATAGACTGTGGCCCTATACTTTTTAACACTCATGTTGTCTTTATCTTCCATATGTCTGTTGATTCTTCAGTTTCATTATTCTTTCACTGTGCATCAACTTCCAGCTCTCCATTCAGTGTTTGTTCAGCGTGTTTGAAGAAGTGTAAAAATGGGTTTATTACGAGATATAGGTCTATCCTGAATACACTCTAATTTCCCATAATGAACTGCAGTGCAAACTTTACCTTCATCATCTTTAGATCTCATCTTATGGAAGGAAAAGAAATCAATTTCCACTCTTATTAAGGGAGGCCTAGTCATGCTTAAGTCTCTGATTCCTTCTCTCTCCTCTTAACTCTCTACCCATTCCTTCTCTTCGACTGTCCCTAATGTATGACTCTTTTCTTTTACCCTTTGTGTTCATTTTTCATCCACACTCGTCTTCGAGATTATCCCAGTGCATATCAGAGGCTCTTAATGAAGATTCACAACAGTTTCCCCTCCCAGCTAATACCTTATCAAAGGAGAAATCTCGTTCCAGAAAATCAATTTTCTTTCATATTATTAAGTCCTCCTCTACTGCACTTGCATGTGTGATTCCTTTGGTTTTGGCGAGGTAAAGCAACAGTGAGGGACTTAACCTGACGAACTCTGCACGCTCTATCCACATGTGGCACTGATCTGAACTTCTGCTGCTGTGACAGATATTAGGTCAAAGGTAAAACTGAAGAGCGAAGCGGGTACAAGAGAGAACAGAAGGGAAAATTCTGTTCAAAAAGTCTAACTTTGCATTCTCAAATGTACAATTATTTTCACTTTTCATGTGGGTAACATGAGAAAGCTGCAATATTTGACATTCTATCTGAAATTCAAACCATAAATGTACCTGTGATCACAGTACAGTACACTGCTTATTCAAAGCTTCTTTTATAGGTCACACTTGGAATTGTTCATAGAAGTCAAACCTAAAGAGCATTTTATGATTCTACATTTATAAAATACAGAGTACACCCAAATCAACAACTTTGAATTTAAAGTGAAATAAAGAATTAACTGAATCAATGCAGTCCACAGGAATAATACAGTGTAAATTTCAGCCAAACTACTCCCTAAAAAAACTAAACTAAACTACCCACAAGGAGAGTCGCCAGGAATGAGCCATTAACACTAACAATGTTTTATAAAATTTTAATTATCTTTAAATAAGATGCACAATAGTTAACATAAGATACATAAGATATTATGGACTTCACTAATACACACTTTGATCTGGAGCCGCTTTATATTAAGGCCACTAAATGTACAACATAGCATAAAGCTGTCACCATATAGAATATATATGTGGAGAATTAGGTCCAAGGAATACATCTCTAGGGTATTACACTCTCATCATCATCATCAGTCTTTAATTTATTCGCAATAAATTAATGCCATGGATTTACCCGTCCATAAGAAAACACTGCCAAATTAAACAACCTCTAGCCTGCTTGCTTCTTAATAGCTTTTGATACATACAATGTATATGCAGGAAGGGCATCCAAGACCAGGAGTCAGGAGACAGTGGCAAGTAATACGATAAAACCAACCACATAAAATTCCAAAAAGTTGTTTTTCAGTGTGGTAGCCTACAGTGCTGGAAGAGGCTCTGTGGCAGGAGGGCTAGGTGATAGATAAAGTAGGGCAGCAGTAATGATGAGGCATCATCGATGTAAATGATACTCGGGGAGGCCTGGCGAGAGAAGCAGGGGGTGGTGAGCAGGTGAAAGAGAGGAGAAGCGAGAGATAGTGGCGCTCTGGAGAGACGGAGCAGGTGAGCAAAGGCTGTGAGGAGAGCTGGATGGATGGAGGGTGGGAGAGAGGGAATAGAGATGATGAAGAGGGAGAGGAGAGAGAAACAGAGGTGCTGGGGGTGGTGATGTATGTAGGCCTGTCACAGAGAGCTCGGGGAAGATGCAGTGTGCTCCTTACACTTGGGAAGCAACACCCCCACCCACTCAGCCATACGCACACACACACACATTTGGCATCTGTCCCACACCCACCTCACACCTCTCCCCAGGTCGGCCCAGGCGTGGAGGCAGACTAATAACCTAGAGGTTGTCGGGTTGATCCCCACCGCAGACAGGGGTGTTTGCTGGCTGTGAGCTGAAAGCTGGAGGTGGCCAGTATTACTCCTGAAGTTCTCACCAGCAATGCCCTTGAATAAGACATCAAGTCCCACGCTGCACTACAGGTGGGCTTTTGCATCACTGATGACATACCAACAGAGAAGGCCGACGTGTACCAGCAAACATTTTTTAAATATTTATTGTTACACCTTATCAATACATTAAGCCTCATGAGTAGTGGCTCATCTGGTAGAGCACATGCCATTTACAAAAGCAGCCCAATTGAAAAAGATGAGACTTAGCGAGCGTAGTCCATAAAATGCGAAGCTGATACAAGTTGAATCATGTGGATGTAAACTTCTGTACAGTCCAAAAGTGAAGATGTCTCTCGTTTACATAGGTGTGCACATCATAAGGAGGACAGTATGAGAAATGTATTATGTGGTGGTGTTTGGAGTCACAGAGCTAAGTAATCCATTCTCCCCACAGTGGTATGGAGAGGCTCTGCTGCCACGGTGCGGTCCACATACACACACATACACACACGTACACACAACGCACAGAGACGCACTCAAACACACAAACACTTGTCATGCTGGGTTACACGGAGCCATGATCGCATTATCTGGCGCTGGACCTTACACTCTCATTCACTTATGCAGCATTCTCTGTTGATTTCCGTCACACCCTCACACAGTATAGGAACCAGCGGCTCACCTGATGGGCTGGGCGAGATACAGCCTGGTCCAAACACACACAAATGCTCGGTGGTCCCGCTGACAACCTCTTCCACGCCAGATTAATCTGGTTTACAGTCTTATCTAAGCATAGATAGGGCCTCCGTAGGCACATAGACACAAATATAATATCACATTTGGACTGGCAGGAGCGATGAACTGGAGACATGCAAACACACACAGGCTCAAACCAACTGGTCACGAGAATACAATCTACCTGCAGGAGGGCTGAACAAACAAACAATAAAAAGTGAATGAATAAAAAAAGAGAAAAACAGAAGTTGTGTGAGAAGAGGTGGGGGGCAGTGAGCGAAAGTTTGGATTCGACAAACATCACATTAGTCACAGCCAGGAATCTCTGCTCCCTCCCACAGAAATCTAAGCAGAATATTGAAGCCATAATCCGCCAAACTTCAGTGTCCTTTCTGCCTTGTGAAGGTCAACATTTAGTCATTCTATGCATCACCTAGTGCCATTGAGCCACTTTGGTTTTTCTGATTTAGAAAATCATTGCATTTTAGGTATATAAAAATTACATACATGTAATTTTCTTTTTCTGTTCTAATCTGTGCATGCCTTGCTCAAAATGAGCAGACATGGTTTGGCTTTACGTTTCAATGCAACAGATGAAATTATTACAGTTGACGGGAAGAGTAAAGTAGATGATAGTACAGCCATAACAGAGAGGAGTTAGGTGCAAGGGGAAAATGGAAAAGAAAAGTTGAGAGAAGTCAGTGGAATTAAGATGATTTCATTAACCATCCTCTATGACGTCCCTCTAAAAAAACCCAGATTACACACACATTTCACCAAAACACGGTTTTATACTCAATTAAAAACTATACTTGAATGAAATCAGGATATTTTCTCACTTGTGCAGGGTCTTTATATTGGATATCTTAATTATCACTTATTCTAATAAACTTAAAATTGTTATAAACAACTTAATAATAACTATTACATGAGGATGGCATAATAAGGTTCACGAGCCATAAACTAAAATGAAATACAAATAAAAAAAATTATATTCTGTGCAAATGCAACACAATAAATAAAAGGTTTTTTCCATATTGTTGACAGGTGAATATCACCCACAGTACCTTTCTGTCCTTTAAACAAATGTTTAGAAAGTTAAATTAAATGATTATTCCTCACCAACTTCTGGAACAATCTGTATTCAATTAAAATAAATGAAGGTGAATAACATTTAAACTACAAACATTTGCAATGCACTTCTGCCCATTACTATTACAGTCTTTACTCTTTAATAATAATCCTCTTTTTGTTACCTAATTCCTTAGCCTGTCTTGCTCTTTTGTCCCCTCTCTCTGTTGCTTCCTGCTCTGTCTCTGGCTGGTCCGACTGCTGCTCTGCTCCAGCGGACAGTGTGTGTGTGTGTGCTCACATACACAGTGTGCGCTCCGCTCCGTCTGTACTGAATGCTGTGAGTGGCCTCTACTGGCTGACTGAAGGGAAAGGAAAATATTCTTAAAGAGCTTTTGGTTAAATCCAAACTCATTTAAATTAAATGTGTGAATAAAAGTACATATTTAAAAAAAAATTAAAATAAGGACTTATGCAGGTCACTGGAGCAGAGATCCAAAAAGTTTGATTGTGTTGCCAAATTAATGTGCGTGTGACACAGGGGCACGACGCTGGTACAGTAGGCCATAGATTTATTGCTTTCTGGGGAGTAGAAGGCTGCAGGCCCCAGGGGTCTGTCCTCACATCAATATAACAATGACACACATCGACCCAGCAGCGGCCCACTTGCTTCATCACTAGGACAAAGTAGCATCAATAGTTTGAGGGAGGATGCCTCCGCACGCCTCAGAAAATAACCATACCCAATACAACTCCATGCAAAGTTTTCCAATAGACAAGTTGTAAAATACAAACACTTTGGAGGTTTCTAAACACAAGACTCTCATGACACACACAAAACTGAACAAAATAAAAAAAGATGAAAAGCCGTAACGATTTGTTTACTTGCATTTGCACTTCAAATCCTATTTCTGTGATTAATAAAACCATATTATAGTAAACCATTTAATAGTATTGTATTTAAATCTATTTAAAAGAACACTAGTCCTTTTTAGTAAAAGATAAATAATAATATTAGAGCATTGGTACATTTTAAATTAGTTAACAAAATTATAATCCAAGGTTAATGTAACAAATCCACTCACTCCTTTGCTCTAAAATAATCTCCATGATAATAAATATTCATTGTACACTCTGGGATTACACTGTGGGTTACATTTCACAAATATATTTTCCCTGAAAACAGCAGTAATGTTTTATTTCTGTAAGTAAAAAATGCAGAAACTCACAGCAGGTCACACTCTAGTGAGCCAAAGGTTTTTTTCAAATTCTCAGGGTATTTTTGACAGTAAATACCAAAATATTTTAGTAAAACTTAAAAAGGTAAAATACTGCCCAAACCTGCCTAAAAAGTTGGGAAAGTAACAAACTATAGGAGGAGCAGGAAACACAGTCTGCAGTAACATTGAGTGGAGAGAGTGATGAAAAGTCCATATGTTACGGAGCCATCATAAATTATGTCTCACAACGTATGGTGGAAGGGGCACAGGGTTTGCACTGTATGTGTGTGTGTCATCCAAAAATAGGACAACCACCAAGCTAGTCAGACAGCTAGCCCAGGAAACAAATAGCTCTCCGCACTACCAGGACAGACCTCCTGCACCCACAGCAGAACTGGCCACACACCCGGACTCACTGCATGCGCAAGTGCACCACTGGCCCCCTGAGCAACTCAAACGCAATCAAAAATGCACCACATAAAAGTCACTGCCTGTAGAAAACGAGACAACACGCTGTTTAGGCAGAACAGACGTGTGATCAGGACTAATCAGGACAGTTAGGGAATGTCCAACGTTTATATAAAGAACCTAAAGATAATTGACTTATGGCCAACACTCTATAAAAAATTTAAAAATGAAATTTAAAAAAAGACAAAAATTACACCAGATATAATTGAAAAAGGTTTTGTCACTGTAGAACCAACTTTATTTTGCACAATGTTTTGGTCGAAAGTCCAAACTGAAAATGACAGCTGGAACAGCAACGATTAGTGTGAAATGTGTTAATGCACATATTATTATACTTTCAGTTTATATTGTTCACAATCAATTTTATTTTATGTCTTTTTATTTCTTTTCTGGCCATTATTATTATCATAAAAGTTGCAGTGGGAAAACAAAGTTTATCAATAATAATAAATATATGACTTAACTTTTAACAATCTACATAAATAGTGAAGTAGTGTTTGCAGTGAGTTTTTGCCTAAGTTCTGAAACGAGCTGCTTTTTGAAGATGTTTCTCCTGTAGAGCCTCTGATGTAATCAGCAGAGCGATCGCGGAGGACACAGCCAGAGGAGGCTCGTGATCTTGCCCCAAGTGCATGAACTCAGACCACAGAGGAAAGTGCTTCTACCTGACTATCCGTGTCTGTGCGCTGTTTGTGTGTTTACTAATAAATCATCCCATTATACATCATAAGTAGGCCATCATAATTAATTGGGCGGTCAAGAGAAGCTCTGACAACAAGCCCCCAGCGGTGAGCATGCACACACACACTGCCTTCAAGAAGCTTCACACCGTCCACAGCTTGTGTTACACAAAACCACTGCATCAAAACCAGACTCCAAAAAAAGAAAGTGTACAAATAATACTAGAAAAAGTTATAAAAACACATGAATAAACTGACAAAATGAGACAGGTCAATGTCAAAAAGAATTTAAAATAGAACTAAAAGTCTGTGTTTGGTGTATGTGTTGAATGTCACATGTCAGACATCTGTACGTGTGTGTAAGCACCTCATCACAATGTTTCTTAATATGCCTTGTCCCACAAGTGACCATAACGTCCTATACGCCCTATATAACATTAGTGAAAGAGATAGGGAAGTGGAAGTAGGCAGAGTGTCAGTGCTAAAAGGAAAAGTGGGAAAGGTGACCCTGGAAGGAAGAATGAATGACCTCTGATACCCATCTTTAGATCGGAGGAGAAAAAGACACCTGATTGGGCTTTGAATAATTTAAAGGGACATTGCACACAGCCTTGTAACCCCACCTCCTCACACTGGACTAAAATAAACAAATGTTACTCTTCAGGTGAACGGCCGAATCAAACCAGGTGAGGTGTTGCTAGTGTTTTTATATGTATCTTAATATTCTGTTATGTAATTAGTGTCATGATAAAAAAGGATTGCTAAATATCTCAGTTCAATGCATTTTACAGATGGCTTGTACATTTCCCCCCTAAACCAGTCAAAAGCATCTCCGAGGATGAGCTCATACTGGTAAACTCAAGCCATGCTGTGATGGTGACTGTAGTGCTTCATGCAAATGATATCATCTCTTAATATAAAGAAAAGTGTTCACAGTGATACCCCTGAAGCTCCAGTGGCACAAAACAGATTTATTGGTTTAATTCGATGACCCCTGCACCTTCATATATGGCAGAGACACGAGACACAGAGAAGCGACGACCAAGGTCAGGTCGAACAGGGTCAAGTTCAGTCCTCCTCCCAATGCACTGCATTATGCAGTCAGCTGACTGAATTAGCATGACAACCTGATTTAGTCCAGATCTTTACCCCAATTCATCAGTATAACACATACACTTAGACGTGCACACACCCGCACACACCAGCCATACCATGCTGCACAAACGTAATTAAAATGGGCCTATGGAGATGTACATGGTCCCTGTAGTATCTGTGACTCAGATACGGCTGTGCTCAGGAACCTGTGGGATTACATATATGACGCAAAGAATTATAAAACTCCAGAGAATTACTATGTTAAATAAAATGGGCCCTACTTACGGTACAAGGAGAACCACAATCAGATTTGGCTTTAATAAAAGTTTGCAGATTGTCAGTAACTCTTTAAATCAATCTCAAAACTATTTACACATAGAATACACATGGACAGTACTATAGAGTTGTGACACACATTTATATTTGATTCCTACACTTAACTATCACTGTAACTGCATTAAATAAAATAAATACTTGTGCTCAAATAAGACAAACAGACAGAAATGCATGACATCCACTTTTCCAGCATCTGTAACAGTCATCCAAAGCACAGCAGTTGTTCAGCAATGCAGCGAGGGAGAGATAGAGAAAAGGGGCTAAGTCTAAATTAAGATGTTAGATGCTGGCTTTCCAATAGGACCTTGACACAGCGGTTGACCTACTCATGACAGGATCCCAGTGCCACGGATTTGGAATTCTATTAGTATTACCAGCTATAGGGGAGGGGGAAAAATGTCATGCAGTCATCAGGAAGGGGCCAATCCATAGCTTCTATCCATCAGCCAATTACTGGTGCTAAAGTGGAATTAGATAGGTATTGACAATGAGAGGAGGTGGAGAAAGATTAAGGAAAGAGATGGGGGACCAGCAAAGAGCGGCAGGATGCGCACGGTGAGGGAGAGGAAACAGAAAAAAATGAAGACGAAAAAATAAATAATCAATGTGTTATTAGATAATTCTACGTTTGGTAAACACAGTCACATTTTATTACATAGAATGAAAAGGAAAACTAGATAGATTTTAAAAAAACAGGGGAAAGAGATGTTAAAAAGAGGAGGGAAGGATGGAGAGAGAGAATATGAACTCACAGGTATGTAATGAATTTATGCCTGGCTGGCAGATCTTTATAAGTTATTGGAAAAATAGCTGGGGAGGTGTATTGACACAGCTGGGACTAAGATCAATACATTGAGAATGGGCAATACATTTTAATTTAAAACTGTTCAAAGTTTAGCAGTAAATCCATGTGGCTCAGAGCAGCCTTTTGCTTCATCTAAGCACACACAAATCTCCTCACTCATGCACCCAGTCACATGACCAACAAGCCACATATGTTTATTCAAGTCCACAACTTTCTCAACTTGTGTGTGATGTGTTTTCAAGATTGTAGTGTGTGAATGAGCCGTCCATAACTCTCACCCTAAAGACCAGTTTAGGGAGGAATAAGTAGAAAGGCACTACGACACCTGTTTTCAGCTAGTTCAATTAGCATATTTAATTAACGTTAATCAATCCAAACAAATTATTTTTTAACACCTAGAATAAATCACGCCATGTAGTGCTTCGCCACCTCTGCACTAGATGACCCAGCAAACCTTTCATGGATCCCAAAACAAATGAGACAATGCTGGGCAATGAGGCTTCGTGTATTGTATTTTTCCTCTTTGGCCGTCTCTATTCAAGTGCACTACATCATGACTTGTGATTAGAGTTTCTCACAGACTACAAATAAAAAAGAGAATGATTATGTGGACAAAGGCATAACATTTATTTCAAGAGCTAATAAATATGACAAAATGAAATTAGGATATCATGCAACATCATTAGTTAATATTCAGTGGATTTATAAATATCTAAAAGGTTAATTTTCTGGCAGCAAAGGGGAGGAAATAGTAGAGCTAAAGGTGGGAAATATTACAGAAAAAAAAAGTAAAAAATAATATCGCAATACTTAACCTAGATCACAGTTTTGATTTATTTGCCATTTATTATTATCTTTTTATTTGCCATTAAAAAGTAAATCAAGTCATCTGCTCCTTCTGAGAGTTCTCACTTCACTGTGATTGGTTGAGTCCATCCGTCACTCACTCGGAGCGGGACAGATGATGACCAGGAGGAGGAGGAAAAGTGGATGTACTGAATCACAATGAGACGATTTCACCAAAAAGCAGATCATCACAGAGATCATATCACAACTCAGTTTTTTCACCTTAACGTTCAACCTTAGCACACTGTTATCAATAATTACTGTCCCATGAACAAAAAGTCTCATTTGGTAAAGAGCGAGGAGTCAAGTGGTACGAAAAAAAGAAATGTGACAATGTTAGAACTCAGAAAAAGAGCCTTTCAAAACTTTTTTCTATGTTCTTCCTTCGTGTGCTTTTTTCACAGTGAGAAACAGAGAAGATCAGTGCAGAGTGTGTGTCAAATGAAATTCTGTAAAAACACACATCTTTACTCCACATCAGCTCATCTCCAGTCTCCCTAATGTCAAAGAGTAAACAGACCAGGCCATGAGAACGAGGGATCACACGAACAGCAGCTGAAATACAGTGTCATGACCTCACACAGTCACTGAGAATCCAGCAGCTTTTATTTTTAATAGAACGACCTAAACTATTCAATGTACAATAGATAATGTACATATTATATATGTTACAGGAAAAGTGATAATCAGGCATTCTATAGAAACAACCAAAGTAGGAAATGAATCATTAACTTAGCTTGCATTTAGGCAAAGTAGAGAATTTCTGGCAATTTAAAGCTTTCCATTTCACAGAATGCAAACGGGGCAAATACACAAGAACCTGCCAAAAGCTGAATTTAATTCTTAGCCTTAATTTAGCTTCATTACAATTTTTTGGATATCAGCATACTCCATTCTCATTCCTGTTTCTTGCTTTAGATTTTCTTTAGCCAAAACAACCTTCTTCCATCTAGAACAGATATGGGCAAACTACGGCCCGGGGGCCACACACGGCCCTTTGGGCTTATTATTCCGGCCCACTAAACGTGACCAAATAATACTAAGATAAGTAAGGGTAAACCTTGTTCAAAGTTTTTCTGCTGTGTTTATTTAACTGAAATATCTCCTGGCCCAGCCCCCGGTAGAACCCCTTATGGCTGCCCCGGATAGGAGCCAGCACCAGCCATGAAATATCCAAAAGGTAAATTCACAAAAATTGAACCTGATAATTTATATTCTGACTACACCTCATAGCTCAGTATGTTACAACAAAAATCTGCATTTTAACAATATCCATTAGGCTGCTCCCCATGAAATATTATTGGATTATAGAATATTTTGACCTGAAACTCAGCAATATGCCAGTCTTCTCTTTTAGGCTGCAAAACAGACTTACTTCAGCTATGAGGTTTTTAAAGACCAGCATAAGTTTGGGTGTTAAATGGGTGTTAGTTTCACTTCAGACTTGAAAGGAACATAAGCCATTAGTTTGAGCAGAGCAAAAATGCACAAAAAAAAAACAAAAAAACCCACACCCCATGTAAATCCGTGTACCTTCTGCCCATTTGATTTTTGTTTTCAAATGGTAAATCCAAAAACTTAAACCATTTAACCATTTATACAATTTATTTCACAGTTTAGCCTATTCAGCAACACAGTTAAATGAACTTTTTATTATTAGTAGTATTATTACTAGTGTTGTCATAGTATGTTATATTATATATAGTATGTTATTATGTCACTGTTGTTTTTTTTTTTGTTTTGTTTTTTTAAGTAGCCTGCAGTGAACATTTTAAAGTATTCCTTTATGGGATATCATTTCACATTCTCAAATCTATCATATTCTTGCTTCTGGGGATGTGAAGATCATTAAGTTAATCAATAATCATGATTATTCAGGTCACAGTATAATCGCAAGAGAAAAAATAATCATGACAATTTTTTTTAGCAAAATTAAGTAATTTCTATTCAATCTATACTGCAAAAAAAGTACAATTCCTGCGTTTTTTTGTGTTTTTATTGATTATGTCGCCTGAAACTGACTTTATCCTTCAGAAAGTTTGATTTCATAAAACAGGTCAAATACTGTGACATTACAAAAATGAAAGAAAATGTTGGGTTTGATTCTTTGGTCATAGGGTCAATAATCATGAATAATCGTTTAATCGTGGTGTTTTTTTCTCACAATAATCGTTATACTAAAGTTTGACACTGTGACATCTTGACTTGTCACAGTCCAACCGTAGTATGTGTTACATTTAGGCTCGATGAGGACGTGTATAACGCACTCTTACAAAAGTAATTCTCCTTTAATTTGCAATAAAATCCAACAATAAAACCAATTTGTCACACTTTGCCAAAAGGACACAGGGCATTATACAGGAAGTAGATAATAAAACACCCATTTCCTACTGTACATATATATGAGGTTTTCAGATTCTGAAATGTGAATGTCAGATGGGGAAATAGAGTGAGATTTCTCTATTGATTACCTTAGAAATTCATAAGAAATATCCATCTATCCATCCATTTTCTTTCGCTTATCCGGTGCCGGGTCACGGGGGCAGCAGCCTAAGCAGGGACTCCCAGACTTCCCTCACCCCAGACACGTCCTCCAGCTCCTCCAGTGGGACCCCAAGACATTCCCAGGCCAGCTGAGAGACATAGTCCCTGCAGCATGTCCTGGGTCTTCCCTGGGGCCTCCTCCCGGTGGGACATGCGCCGGAACACCTCCCTAGGGAAATATCCAAAAGAAAAAATTATAAAACTGCCCGTGATCATTTGTGCCCTTTATAGACCCTACTGCAACTCACACCTGTATTTTGACTATATTCATGTTCTCTGTAAATATTATCGGCCAAAAGGAGCTTAAGCCCAGTTAAAAGTAAGTTTACATTTTGTCTCTACCCTGAACATTCCCAGAGGATTTGGTAAAAAGACAAAGGAGCGTTTTGGATTAATTGCCCCTTAAGACACCTTCAGCTAAACACACAGGTCTAATGTGGTTCTAGTGCTGCCGGGTTTTCAGTCGTGTGGGTTAATCAGAAAGGCAAGGGGAAGGCTGCTATCTACTCACTGCACTGCCATATTTATCGATTCAATTTACACACAAACACAGAGCTCCACTCAGCCATGTGCGCCACAAAACACACACAGATGCACACACAAATTGACACCCATTCGAAGCCTGAGAAAAGGCACCCATAACACCCCTTTAACTATTCTATTGGCCCCAAATGGATTTTCCCATTTTCTGCAGCAGAGCTAGTGGAAACACTGGAGCAGAACTGAAAGTGATATAAATGTATCAAAAAACAGATGAACAAACATTGGAAGAAGATTTATTACTGAGGATTTTAATAAAAATTGGTGTCGGATGAATTGATTTTGGTTTAAGGGTGGGTGTTATAGGGAACAATTTATCGAGATGGCCCAGGTAAGATGCATTATTTTCCGATTGTTATCTGCCTTCCCTGTTTAAAGAGCTGATTTGTGTTGTGTATTGCATTTTATGGGGAAGAGGAAGAGGGGAACTTCTGATGATTTAGGTGAGATGTATTAATCAAAGGCAGCCTGTGTGAACCATAGATCGCCAAGCAAAGGAGGTACAGGTGACAGCTCATTCTGCTAAAGAATGTTTTGGAGCTGCACATCACTGCTTCTCAATTCCCCATTATTTTTCCCACTCCTTGCCCTCATCTTTCTATCTATCCAGCTCACTGTGGGTTTTGCCTCATCATTTTGGTCTTTTTTTCTGCTCTCCTTTTTGTTGCTGCCTCTCCATCTTACGGCCTCTTCTCACAGTTCATTGCTCTCTGGGTTTTAATTTTATGAGGCTATGGGAGTAGATTTTAACCATCCATGTGGCAAATAAACTGGAAATTAAAAGTATTATACATTAGCAAAGTCCAATACACTTTCTCTGTGTTTAGTGACCTTTCTCACTACCATCATCTTCAGGCACAAAATCATTCAGGTATTAGTTGGCGTAATGTTTGCTTTTGTAGCCCTGGTACAAAACCTGATTGTATCTGATAACACTTTCATACAGACTGTAGTGGGGAGCACAAAAAGCATACGATGTATTTAGTGTGCATGTGTAGCAGGGTAGTGCCTACACTGTCTAACATAATGAAAGGCTATTTGGCCAGGCCACTCACCTGTGGCCAGGGTCTTTCTATTGATTTGAAAGTTAGATTGTTTGGGTGATGAGTGAGGCTTTAAGGTGTAATGGACTCGGCAAACAGTACAATAGAATCATAGCATTTTAGAAAAAGCCAGTGTTGTTTAAACTATTAAATAGGAGATATTCTAATAATCACAGACAGGCATTTCAATGTTTAAAATAGTTTATTTCCTGAGCTACTCTTTACTTGTTTTTAAAAAATCTATTTTGATTATAATCCAATGCCATAAAATGGGCCTATTTCTTGAGTAATTGGCCCATAATGGTAATCACTCTGCTGTGTGAGAGCTGGAAAACTAATCTGTCAGCAGGTATATTGGCCAAAAGGCCAAAGCAAGCCAAAGTTCTTTGGACACACACAGTAAAGCACAAATTTAAGTTTGTTGATGCGTGTTATAGTGTGGTCACTGGTACAAAGGGTGTGATTCAACAATGAGAGCCAGGGTGCCAGACCTAAGACAGTGTGAAAAAGTATATTACTTTATAATGTATATTAAATTACTTCATTTACTTATGCCACTGTATACCGATAAATCCAGTATTTTACAAATGCAGTGCATTGACATAAAAGATAATATGTCTTTGTTGAGGAGATCCAGGGTCTGGCAGGTGCCTTAATCTAATCATTATCGTTAACAAGTACTGTAAGTATAATACAAGTATTATGGCCCAGGAATTATGATATCATGTGGTCTTGCTTTTGTTGAACTTGTTACTTTTATGTAATTAAAAAGTATTCACGTTCCAACAGTAGTCCTAAAATGTAAACAGAAAAAAACTCACGTCATAGTTACAGTAGAACTAAAGAGAAGAGCCTGGGGTAGTGGACACAAGGGACAACTTCACTTACAGAAGTCTGAAAAACACAACACAGAATTCACTACAGAGAACACATTTAAAATTCACGGTAGTTATTTTCTCACATGTGACGGATGAGGGCCTAATAACAACGTTTTGCTCTGTGCTCTGTCCCTGTTTGTGTGTCTGAGCTGATTGTTCTTGACTTCATTAATCTCTGCAGTGTGGTTATGATTAGCTGTTTGAGGCACGCCAAAGGACATCTGACAGACACACATAAACTCACACAGTGGACGGACAGCAGAACTGTCCCTCTGCTGCGGACATCCAATTAGCTCTAAAACTGTAAACATATTGAACAATAACAATCAAATCAAGCATGATCATATGGTTTAAAGAGGACATACTGAGCTTGTCTGCGGTATAGTTAAGATCTATAACACCTGAGGATCATTATGTTTTAGTTTCCAGATTTTAAATGACAATATTCAAGTTAATAAAAGAAACATGTCTGCTGACTTCCACATTAGAAAACTGCAGTGCCCAGGAGCTGACGTCACAGAAAATTAAATTGGGAAACAAAGTAGAGAGCAGTGAGCGTGTACCAGTGACAGTGAAGACGGGAGTTGATCAGCAACATGGCGTCTTGTAAATAAAGGATTAAATTTTGCTGGAACATGCACATATAACTCCAAATACGACTTTGGATTAGTAAATGCTGAGGGGAAGCAACTATAACAAGGTTAAAAGCTTCAAAAAGTCGATTTTGCATAATAGGTCTACTTTAAAGGCCTTACATTATGAAAAACTATCTTTTTTATAGTCATACCCAGATTATAATGTAATTTCCTTAACAAAAACACAGTTACAGTTATGTTTTATGAAAAAATATGCCAGAACATGCACAAGTCTATTCAAGCAGTCTGTGTCTTGAAGTTAGAAGAGACTCTTGAGTTTTTAATGTTCATTCACCTTTAAAAAAAAAAAAAAAAAAGTTAACTGAATTGAAACACCGGGATGAGCATTGTGGATTAAAAATGCATAAAATAATAATAATAGTGCCAGGACTGATCATAACAGGAGTCTCTCTGTGAGTGAGTGTCATCATCGACAGCCTAATGACAAAAAGTAAAAGTGAAAAATATGAAAAGTAATGATAAAATAATAATGCCACATGTGTACTGTATGTGTGTGCGTGTGTGCGTGTGCGAGTGTGGTGATGAATCTCTCATTGTGACAGTGGGGCCGGCAGCAGCGAATGTCCTTCTGGGCGGGACACACACACACACACACACACCAAAAGACACACACAGACGCACAACCACAGCACAGATGGAAGGACCGCACTAATGGATCACCCCTGTCTGCATGCAATCCGCCACAAATAATGATGAACCACCCCAGCATTAAACTATTTTACACAATGCTCAATTCATTACTTCCCTCCCTCTCTGGATGGGTATAGGTGGGCTAATAAAGGTATGATATTTCTCCTCTACTGGCACAATCATAGTTTTTATCCATTAGCAGGATATTAGGATGTGGAATGAGGAAAAGTGGGAGGGAGGGGAAGAGAAGAGTGAAAAAAGGACAGTCTAAAAGCTCTGGGATTGTTTAGGTAACAGCAACTTCAGGTAGAACTGTAAAGATTAGATTTGATTTTAAATAAAACATACCACTAAGATGTTGTTAAATTTCAATGCATTAAGTGTTACATCAACTAAAGTACAGAAGACTGAGAGTCATTACAGATTTCAATTGTGTGATCCCTGGTTGAAGAGGGATGCATCAGAGACAGGGAATGTGCTGCAGACAGATGTTTAATAATAATGGCCAAACTGGTACCACTCACCACCACAGCTCTCCATCGCCACTGGCACACACACACACACACACACACACACACACACACACACACACACACACACACACACACACACACACACACACACACACACACACACACACACACACACACACACACACACACACACAGCGTAGTGCACTCAGATATTATCACTCATACAATGACACACACACAATTATGATCCATACACAGAGTATGTCCACACTCTCTCAGAGCTGGACAGTCTAGTATCACTGCTGGACTGTGCGTCTTTATGAGCCGTCCTGGCCGCAGCACATATGGCCTTCATTTTGAAACAATGAGCATGGAGAATGGCTCATCAACTGGACCTTCTGACAGTGAGACACACACTGGAGGCACGTTTAACACACAGCCCCAATGACAAGCACACACACACACACACATAATACTAACATTTATATACATACACACACACACACACACACACACACACACATCTCAATTTGTTTAGTTTACCTACCTTATCTTAAAGAAGGATTTGAATTAAGAGAAAAAAGAATCAACACTACACTACAACCTACACTACAGATCATCTATTCAGTATAGTCACTAAAAGAATGGCTTTGTCCTGACGGTCATGTCATGTCCTAAAAATGTCTCCTTTTCTCTCACACCCTCTCTCTCTCTCTCTTGGTTGTATTTGTGCTTGTCCTGTCTTGTAAAAACAACATTCCTCCTGTAATTACCAGGGTGGCTGCCCTCCTGCCACGTCTCGATGGATGGGCTTCGCCATCATGGTCTTGGCCCTTCAGCCATAACTCTACCTGGGACATCTGCTGCACGGCTCTGCAGCCCTGTGCTCACACTTAAGACAGCAAATTGGCCTTAGAAAAAGAGATAGAAACCACATCTAGCTGACAGAGAGACCTGGTGTGGTACAAGAGATATGAAGAACCTCAGCGATACACACTTCCACTATTTGTCATTAAGTGGTCTAAAATAATCTATAATCCTGACAGTCTTTTTACCGACTGGTGGACAGACAGACTCCTGAACAGACAGACAGCGATTCCCAAACAGCCTACAAAGTAGATCATCTTTACAGGTGAATTATTGGATGGAAAGGAGAGTGATGGAGCATGATCACATCAGAAATTGGGGAAAATTGATGGAGTAAAGGAAAGGTGTGAGGACACTGCTAAATCAATAGTTACTTGCATTAGGAGCAGACTGCACAATCCAGGAGCTCTTCATAATAACAGGCACATCAGATGGTCACTAAATGTGTCTCAGTGGGAAAGAAAATCCTGAAAAACATCAAATACACAAAGTACTTTAGAATTTTACTAAATTAATTTAATTGTAAAATGTAGAGTTTTTCAAGAGAGCAAAGCAATGGTCCAACGAAGCTCACATCATACAGACTGGTCCCCTCATAATCATTGTTGTAAATATCTAAATGACACATTACATTGTGCTCTATACTTATCTTTGGATGTCTTTTTTTTTGCGGGAAACTGAAGTTGTCTTATGACTTTTTATCGCGTTGAAAAGTGCGTCACATGTTTGTTTTCAGGTCGTAATGAGACACTTCTGCTCGATAACAAAGACCAGATCAGCTCAATAAGAAGCTTAAACCTGAAACACTCACAGATTAAGTGTTTTTTCTCGGTGGGTGAAGCTGAAGCTCTTTCTCGCAGCGCGCGCTTCGCACGTTACGTCTCCAGTTTGTCACGTGGTCTCGTTTCCCAGGAGGCCACGGACGCGGTTGTCAAGGCAACGGACAAACTCGCGCATGCGCAGACATGGCGAACGTGTTGCGGATGGAGAGAGAAGAAGAGTTTAGAAAAGAATATTTTTATAGAAACAGGTTTGTTCACAAATCATTGAATCAACAAAGTGTCGTCGCAGTTGAATAAACCGTAATTTGAGCTGAGTAAACCGTAATTTGAGCTGAATAAACCGTAATTTGAGCTAAATAAACCGTAAATCGCTGAATGTCTGTTTGTTGCTGATAAACGAGATAAACGTTTGTTTCGTGATTAACGTGACACCTGAGCCTGGACGAGTCTCGGACTCGTTTTATAAGTAACATAACCTATGTACATGTAACACGCCAGTATGTTTATTTTAACTGGGATTTTTTTTTGCAGTTTAGCAGAAGAAAGTAGAGAGAAAGAAAACCAGGCTGCTACCCGCATCCAGAGCTGGGTCCGAGCCTGCAGAGTCCAGGCTTATATCAGGTAAGACTGTAGGACTACTGTTATTCTGTTTTAAATATCACATATATCACACACACATCCAGAGCTGGGTCCGAGCCTGCAGAGTCCAGGTTTATGTCAGGTAAGACTGTAGGACTACTGTTATTCTGTTTTAAATATCACATATATCACACACACATCCAGAGCTGGGTCCGAGCCTGCAGAGTCCAGGCTTATGTTAGGTAAGACTGTAGGACTACTGTTATTCTGTTTTAAGTATCACATATATCACACTTACATCCAGAGCTGGATCTGAGCCTGCAGAGTCCAGGTTTATATCAGGTAAGACTACTGTTATTCAGCTTTAAATATCACATATATCACACATGCATCAGGCTGTGGAACACTTGGAAGAATTGACATGTATATGATAATATTACAATAACAATAAAATGCATCTCATTTCAGTTGAGTCCTGTCATTATCCCTGGTGTAATTATCTCCGGTGTAAAGCTTTGCAAATGGCCTTGAGGAATAAATGTGGCCTACACTCTTTGCTCCTTTCACACAGAGTGAAATAAATGTCTTAATCTCTGTGCCTGTTCTTATACTGTGACCCAAGCCCCATTCTGCAGGGTCAGCAGACAAACTTCCAGACAGTAGGTTAATTCAGATTACTTTAGTTAATTGATCAATGCGTTAAGTGGATAATTAGCAACAGTTTTAGCTGGCTAAGTGCAACTCCGGGGTTGTGCTATCCCCACTATCAGCATTGATTTTCTGGGCATATAAATGGCCTTTTGGAAATTGATGGCCTCATTGGAAGCAGAGAATCGCAGTGGACTTGCATTTAGAGTGTGTTTGAAGATGAATACAAATGTATGGCTCCAACTAAAGGGGTGAATGGCTTATCAGACATGATCGAAAACCCTGTAAAAATATTCTATATGGCTTTAGGTGAGCATCTCAGAGTGCTAAACCTGTCCCTTGCAAATGGAATAATGTCTGCCCAATTCACAAATAATTCAGATTAAACCAATTTTTTAAAGCGAAATGATTCTCTGTTATTATGTATGACCACAGATTCTAAAATAATCCACAATTACACTCCTTTAACTGAATTTTTAAAAACAGATACAAGAATAAAACTAATCCTTTCTCTTATGCCAATTTACAGCCATCTGCACAAGAAAGCAGTCATTATACAGAAGATATGGCGAGGCTTCAGAGCAAGGTCACGTTTCAGACAAATGGTGAAGGTAAGCTAGTGCCCATAATGGTTATAGATATATTGATTATGTTATGATAGCAGGCATTAGAATTCAATTGCGTTATCCCTAAGTCGCTGTGTCTGACCTTAGGAAATATAATTCACTCATTACACATTGAGAAATTAGCTCTTAAGAAATATAAATACGATAAGAGATCCCATTTGCCGTCAGAACGCCACAACTCCTGGGAAGCATTTAGAGAAACGGAGATGAGCTGAGAGTCAGAGGAATCCGTCAGCTTGTGTATGCATGTGCACTTTAGTAAAACAGGGTCCCATTTCCAACATATTGCCTCCAACTGCTTCTTAATTGAACAGATTGTTGATACCGTATCCAATACCCAGCGCTCTCACGTATAATTTTCCCCTGGATTGAGTTTAGTAAACGTATCACAACAAGCTATTTATCATGCTTGTAAATTGACTGTTTGCTAAAGCATAACTGCCAGCCGCCATTTGGGAGGCGTTCAAGAAATGAAGAGAGGGGGTTGAGGCCTGCGGTGTGAGCGCTGCTGAAATAAACGATCAAGGATGTGTCACAGCACACATATGGACTAAAAAGAGACTGTTTGCTCTCATTTGGCAGCAGACAAGTGCTAATTTGGATCTCTCCGAGTTGCCACACTTGACTCTTTTGAATTAGCCGTAGGAGTTTCTTTTTTCCTGTCTCACTCTTTATCACATGTAATCTAATGTCCACAACACCTCATCTGAAAACATCAAGCTGAATTTATTACCCGCTTTCAAGTCTTTGTCTCCCTCCCCTCTTCGCGTCTCCCGCACTTCACTGTCAATATTCAATAAGACATGTTGAGATATGAATCCCTTTTATGACTGGCTCTTCAGGTTGCTCTTAAAATGTGCCCCCGGTGGCTGGCTGACGTTTGGTGTTCCGCTGAATATTCCCGGGCCTTTTGTTAGTCGTTTCTGGCAGCGCTGTCATTGATTATGAAATCCAGAGGAGAACGTTCTGCCGTCATACATCTCCATTAGCTCACTGCTTGACTATCATAGATTTTCTTGGCCCTTGTCAGCGTTGCCGCATTAAGGGGCTATCGTCCTCCCCTTGATACAAAGACCCACTAAATACCTGCACACTCTTCCTCTCTCTCCTCAGCACTAGACACTTTTCCCTTTTTGTCTGGGCTTTCCTTTATTCAATCTCTATTTTGCTGGCCCCTTTCTCTCTCCCCACACTTCGCACTGGTGCTATCTGTGCTTCCTCTGTGCTATGTATTATGTATAAAGAGCTCTTTATCTTTGACGCCTGCTGTGGACAGATCAGAGGGCCGCAAGACAAGATGTAACGCCATCTTTTCCTTTGTGTTCACAGGCGGCATATTTTATCATGAAGATGAATTTCTACGAGGCCATGGCGGTCAGAGTAAATATCACCCTGGTGTCTTGTGGTACAAATGACAATCTGTGGGGAGGGACCTGTGCTGTGAATGGGACTTCTTGGTTACTTAATTCATAACAAAAATATGAATAATTATGTGTATCTAACATCACAGCAGCATATTCTGGTAAATATAAAGTATAGCTGTTCTGTTAGCATGTCACTAAAACCAAAAATGTCCATAATATTCATCTCTATTATAAAAGGGTTGTGTCTGAATTTACACAAACTATGGATTTACTAACAAATAATAGTTGCCATGTCCCTGTGTGAAATAAACAGAAAGTGATACAGCGAAAGCACCGGGGATCTCGGACTCCTCTTCTTTTGAATCAAATTATTTTCTCCTCTTTTTAGTCTGTTGTTTTTATCGAGGCAAACTAAAAAACTAGAGGTGAATCTATTAAACACGTAATAGAAACTAGTGTTTACATGCGGCACCTTGTATTTGTTTTAGATTCAACAGCATTGATTTTACTAGTCAACAAAAGGTCAACAAGAACTTGGGAGGTGGCAATTACTTTATTTAAAATTATCTATTGACTGGCTGATCAATGCTAATTCTCATTTTGCTCTTTGTTGTTCTTCTTGATCTTCCACTTCTCTCATAGTGTGATTATTTTGCACCTGCCATTGTTTTAATCTTGTATTAGTCTGAAGGACACTCACCTCAGAGCTTTAAACTGCTCCGCTTATATTTGTGGGTGTGTGTGTCGACTAATCTGCCTGAACAATCAATGTCTGCTCCTACAGTTAAAACACAGAGCGGTGACAGCTGTCTCACTGTGCTCTGCTTACACCATGTTTGTGGCTTTAGTCAGTTATTAATGTTTGTTTAATCCATTAGAGTAATAAATCAAAATCCTCACAATAAATGTTAAATATGATCTAATGATGGTATTTTTCAGATTCAGAGAAGATGGAGAGGATATTACGTGAGAAAATATGTCCACAGTTTCTACGCACGCAAGACTTATTTGGAAAATATTTTAATGAAAAACAAACAAGTCAGGTAAAATTACTCCATAACGTTTCTTTTTCATTGGCACCACTATGTTTTTAGCATAGCTTTTGCAAGTTTTGAAGTGGGACTGTGTAACAGAAAGACAAAGGAAGAGGAGGGAGGAGGGAGCTGCTCTGAAGTGCTCGGGGCTTAAGATGAGATAAGTGAACTACGTGTAGAAATTAAAAAATTACCCTCTGATTTGAACTGCGGCTCCTGCATTAATAAAACCCCCTTTGCTTCAGGGCTTACTGCTAGAGATACACCATCGTTTATTTTTGGCAAAAAAAAAAAAAATCACGTTTGGCTAATAGTCACATTCTTAATGTTGCTAATATATTTTACAGGAAAATATCTTAAGGCTTCTAAGCTTCTAAAATTAAATGTAAATTTGTTGAAGTGCTCCTCGGATCACTGACTCCCTCCTCCTGTCCCCACCACTAATCTGCTCCTCTCTGACTTTGAGGCCTTTTAAAGCTTCTTTTCATTCACATCTATTAATAGGCACGGGTTATAGTTATGGTTAACAAAAACAAAACAAATGTACTAAACAAAAAAAACAAACACACACATTATTTAGTACTTTTTAGATTTATAAAAACACAATAGTACATGACATTACAGTAATGGTGAGACCTTTTGCGACGCACAAACACCTTGACTCTCTCTAAGCCCCTCCCCTCTGGTTAGGGGTGGCGAGGTCACTTTCTCCCTAGTTAATCACATGTTTATTTAGTGCCGCTGGGGTCACAATCAATTAACATTGTGCCGACATTATTTAAAATATCCTTTTTGTGTTAGCTGCCTTCCCCATTACAGCCTGATTACTCCACACACAGATCTGTTTATTACTCCACTAACACTGTCCAGTAACTGAAACAAGAGGTAAAGATTTTTACGAAAGGCTTGCTTGTGTCTTAAGTCTGAAAATCAACGTAATGCATTCATTTTACAGTCACCTTTCCTCTCCTCTGTCCTCTCCTCACCCTCTCCCCTCAATCTCAGTTCCTCATCTTCGTCACTCCCTATTCTCAATATGTGGCTTTGAGTGTCCACCCTCGTTCATCCCTTCCCTCCTGCTTTGCTTAATGAAGTCAAGACCTCGGTGCGGTCCCCACTCTGCCACACTTTTCCTTTGGTATCCCAACAATTTATCACTTTGTCAGGGAAACACTTAAAGTTCCTGGGCTATAATAAGGGCACGCGCAGGGACGATGGGGGCAATTAGAAAAAGCAGAGAGAGCTCACTTTGCATATTTACTAAATGTATTGGTGCCATCACTGCTGCTGCTGACTCCACCACGGCCTGTTGACTGCATGAAATATTCCTCTATTTGCAGTAAACATCTGGGTAATTATTACTACCATAATCAGATAAATAATATACTCCCCTTGAATAGAATGAGCATGGAGGTTTTTAGCGTGTGCTCTGGTCAGTCTATGATTTTTGACGTGGTGGTGAGTGATTTCCTCATTTGAATCTGTATATTCTTGTTGTTCGTATTTGTAGTGAGTCTGTCTCAAGGGCATTCATAAGAGGAGAGCTGCTTTGGTGTGAGGCGGCCTACACGCTTGGTCCATCGCGCTGCACACTTCTATATGCATCGCTCTTTTGCCTCTCTTTTCTTTTGATCTACTTCATCTGTATGGAGCCCCACAGTCGAAGGCACAGAGCTTTTGGAAGTAAATTTCTCATTCATTTTTCCTATAGGCATTTCGAAAAGATTTTAAAGACACAACACAAGGCAAAATAACTATGTGCCAACTATTGTCCATATTGCTGTTTTCAGTCCAAACATTTCAAACTGCAAAAAATTGTAATAACTGTGAATATAAAGTTTCAGACATAGATTTCACATAAAATGATCGGCCTACTAGCCCTAAGCAAGTTTTGAAGCTGTATTCATTCATTTATATTCAAAAGTCTATTGGAAAAATTAACTGAAAATTTACTTCCAGCCTTGCAAAGTCGCTGTTGAACTCCAGACTAGTAGATTTTCTTATTGCTGTTGAATGCATAGATTGAGTACAACCAAAAGACCAACAGCCAACAAACTTTTGATAGCAGCTGGTAACATTTTTAATCCTCTACAAAAGAAAAGCATCCTACCTTTTGTTTAATTATAATTGTCTGGTCGGTCTTAAAACTGTCTTACTGACTCACAGAAACCTCTGCATTGCATAACTCACCCATATTGATTAGCTTATTCGTTTCCTGATCTATTGAATGATTTAACTTGAGCAATTAAAAGAGCCAATCAGGTCAAGCTGTCATTAAATATTTAAGTCTTGGCCAATTAGGTGCTCCACAGCTGTCCCGATGACCGCCTGCTGTCCTACAATGCCCCTTCTTCTATTATTCCTTGACTTCTTCTGAACCCAAAATGTAAATTATTTAAAAAAGAAAGAAGAAATTTTCGTTAGACCATAGAAAACATAAATAAGTTAAGAGGCAGAGGTGAAAATGTCACTCCGTTGTTTTAAATATGTTGTTAATACTTGACTAACCTTAACTCGGCTTTCATTAGAGTGTCACTTCAGAACAACTGATAAAACAGATTCATATATATTTGATTACATTATGCTAACAGGACCATGTGTATTGTTTAATCTGTATTATTTTTTGCTCCTTCTCTCCAGTCACTTAGCCACAGTGCCTTCTCAGTGCAGCATGGCGTACAGCGGTGCTAATGAGGGTTGTATGTTGTGGCGGCTGGTTGGGTCGACACAGATCGAGGTGCCTTCAGCCGTTACAAATCTGTTTGGCTTTTGTCCACTACACAGCAATTAATAACACTGGGGCTGGGGGCAGAGAAGCAAAGGTCACCCATTCAGCTTGACATGCGCACACACACCCAGCCAAACATGGACCCACTCACACAGCTCCACACACACGCACCATACACACTTAAAGACATAGACATTATTTTCAGAGATATTAAAACTGTTATTGTGTTATTTTTTGCAAATACCAAAAATACTTGATTTAATTTCTTTTTTTTATCTTCAGCGAATCTCAAATTAATCTAAATTCTTTCTTTTTATGTCGGTCTAATGCAATAACAAAGTAATATGCAGACACTAATCCTGTATATATTTTAATATAGTTATACCACATTACTGTTGTACAGTTCTGAATGATAAATATGCCCATTTTAATACTTTCAGTGCCAGTCTAGTAGTGAAGCAATTTACTACTGCTGCGTCTCACAACAAGGCTTTATATTTTGCATTAAGAACTAATATTACTTGAACGACAAAGGAAATAGAGGCCATGCAACCCCTATTTTTAACCTTCACTTTGCATATAATATATATGGATCTCATCTTTGTAGTTTAAATGTGCTTAAATAGCATGAAAACACACATACTGTACCTTTATATGACTATCCAGCGCACGTGACCCTCTGCATATTTTTAATTTATTTTGTAATTTCATCTGGAGTGGAGGACGAAATGAGAATGCAAAAGCAGAATCAGGGTTGTGATTCCTTTCCCTTAAATGTCAGCAGCCCCAGAATGTGTTAACCTTACATTACAGACACATTATTAATATTCAGATACTTCCACTAAGGTTTGTAATTGAAAATAAAAGTTGAGAAGACGTATGAAGATGTAGTAGCAGCCAGGGATGATGGAGGGAGACAAGACAAAGGACTGTTGATAATCCATGGCTTCTTGGTATTGCTCTTGGTTGAAAGTGGAATAAGATTAATTTCCACAGTGTGTACGTGCAATGTGTGGTCTTTGGTGTGAGTGTCCGCATTACCATGGCGTGTGTGTTTTAGTAATTGTTTCCAATTCGCTCTTTAAGTTATTACCTCCTTGTAACAATGAGGCTGTGTGATTGCAGAATGAAATTGCTGTGTATGGGCTTTTAATGCATCCCATTTAGCCCGCTACGCTTAACAGATGTCACAGAAAGACCTGTCCTGGCTGCGCTGATGAAATATATCCATCATCCTCCTACTTATAGAGCCGCTGCCTCCACTTCGCCCCTTGTTTGTGCACTCTCTCTTTCTTTTGCATTTTTCTCTCTGTCTCTCTTAGAAGGTATTTCATCCATCTGCAAGGCTCTTTGCTAAACCATCAGTGTTATCACAAAATGATGTCCAAAACAGATTTAAATATTCAAATTCTAGTTTAATAATATATAAGGGTTGATAGAGGCCTTTTCATTTCAAATATTGTGTATCATATATTTATCCACTGTCTAAACTTACTTAAGACAAGTTGTTTCTCTTACAGGAGAGATTTGGATGAACTTGAGGAGCTGCAGAGGAGAGAGAGGAAATGCCTGGAGATGGTTAACGAGCAAACAGCCAAAGTCTACCAAGCTCATCGTTTACATCATCTCGTCAGTACAAAGCAGGTTGGTCAGTACTGGAAAATGACTGATATTGTTTATTACAATATAATTGACAATATTTACTTTGCATCCTTATGGAAGTCTAAGCATGCTAACAGTTAAACATTTAGTTATTTAATTCAGAAGGAAAAAAAAGTAATCCATCTGGGCGTGCGCCTGTACTGGTCTTCATGGCTCTTGGGATGTGCTGAGTGGAGTATTTGAGTGTTTCCCCTGGCACAGGTGTGCTGTGGTGTGCATGTGCCATGTTTGTGTGCGTGTGTGGCATCCATGCGTCTGGGACTCCCCACTGGGATCATAATGAAGACAAAGCACACTGGTCACTGTTGATTCAGCACCACCTAGCTCTCTCTGAGCCTACTTTTCCTGTCTGTCCCCTCATGGTTTTACCACTACCTCTGTCATCGTCATCAAGTTTACTACTTTCACAAAATGTTTGTGAAACAAAGATAGTAAGTTGTACTTTCTGCAACTAAAACTCTTCTGAATAATTGATGGCACATAGATTAGAACAAAAGTCTAAAAAGTTTCCCGTCTGCCTGGTGTCGATCTCCTCCCCACTATCTCCGTCTCTCTTCTATCTCTGCATATGGCAGGGGACTCTCTCCCTTCGTAGCTTTGACCTTGTCAGCCGTGAATAGATGGCTCTCCCACACAGTTCATCCTTCCTCACTCTTCGGACCCCAGCCCACACACACACTCCCACACACTCTCATACTCACACACTCACTCACACACACTCTCACACTCACACACACACACTCATGCACACACACACACACACACACACACACACTCACACTCACACAAGGCTTACCAAAAGGCCCCAAGTCCCTATGACAGAGACAGAGATGGTGTGTTCCTGGGGTCAACATCATTGCTCTTCCCGTAGCTAGGTTGGTACTTTTTGGCTTGCTTCTCTGTGTGTGTTAAGATGTGTGGAGCACAGTTACCTTTAGAGTTTTAAGTGAGTGTATGTCTGATGTTCTTTTTTAAAACTTTGACAAACATGACATGTTTTATGTATTTCTTATTTCTCTTATTTCTCTTAGTATTGACGCAGTTAAAGTTAAAGTAAACCCAGGCCACATTTATTATATATATATATATATATAATATATATATATATATATATATATATATATATATATATATATATATATATATATATATATATATATATATATATATATATATATATATATATATATATATATCGTAAGTGGATCAAAGTGCATATACTGTATAAACCGTTACTTAAATGAATGCCCTGAAGTCAAATTCTAGTTAAAAAATAACCTTGTGATATTGCACAGTGTGATATTCAGAACCAGTAGCCCCCACACGTTTCAGTTTTTTAAAGTAAGGCATCATTTTACAGTCATTACCCAGTGGCACAGTCCATAAACCTGAATATTAACCTCTATTTTATTACCTTTGTCTATTTTTGTCAAAAACTCGAGTATGCTGCTAAACATCCCATTGTGAATATGTCATTCTCAATGTTTCACCTCGTCCATAATAGAATTGTTTCTTTTTTCTCTTTCATCAGTGCCCAGGGGTCTTTAACTCTCCATTCAGACGGGCCCCCCATGAGATGGAGCTGCTGCTGAGGCAGGTCAAGTACCAGGCCCCCACCAGGCTCAACCCCAGGGACAGGGCTTTTCAGTTGGGCACGCCTGGCCCAGCAGCCCCCAATTTTCCTGAGACCCTTGGATCCCCATGGATTAAAAGCACACATTCTGAGAGCTCCTCAAGGCCTGTACTGCCCCCCATTGTCAGCAGGAAACCACAGGTGAGCTCAGCGCTGAGGTTACCACAAACAGTCCCAAACACATCAGACATAACACGTTCACAGCTGGAGACAGTGTTGTGAAACATGCACTGGCTTTGCACTGTCATTGTAATTATTAGAAGCCCCTAGCAGTGATCTTGATACAATGGATTTTTGAAACTCTTCTTTAGAATAATGACATCATTAAAAAATACTTCATAATCACGTTATGTATGTAGTGTGAACATGTATTTATCTGAAGAGAGATGTGACCTGAGCATAGACCTAAATGGTTTTATTAACACCTCAAACATCTAGTTCACACTCGTTACTTTACAGGCCCTGGTTTCTAGCGTGCTTGTATCCTGCTGAGTTGATGAGGAGTCATTTTACCATTGTGTTATTTACGCTCTGGAGGTCTTTATTGCAAAGTACTTTCCTTGTTATTAGTTTTTAGCTATGTAAAACATAAGTGAGCAGAAATGAGGCATGGATTTGTCTCATTTTATTAGCTGTTCTCTCAACACTCAGCCTCATGAATGTGTCTCCAGCTGGAGTGCTTAGGCCGAGTTCATTACTGTCTCTTGATGGTAACATGGGGAAGAATATCCTTTGATTAATGTGCGTCTTATTTTCCAGTATTTCCCTGTTTGTAATTATTGTAGATTTCCTCCCCCCTCAGCCCCATCAGCCTAACCCTGCCCGCTGTGATAACTATCTCCTGGTGATGGATAAGGTGGAGGCTCTGACTGTGGAAGTACTCAGGCCAGGCCGATGATCCCATAGTGATAGGAGCAAGAACAGAGTCCCCCGTCCCTTTCTGTCGCTCTGCACACATCACCCCCTCTTTAAAACAGCAACCAAAAAACTCAAGGTCACCTTAAAACAACATGTCTGTAGTTACCAAAAAAACGCAATACCAATAATGGTAAAAACAGTAATAATAATAAAAAAAAATCACATAATCATTAATGTTGCCAGTTAAGTTGTCAGTACCTCACCTACGTCACACAATGTTTGATTTCTTGAATTGGTTGCTTCTGTGAGATCCTCTCCCTTTTGGCCTGGCTCTGTCACACTGGACAGACTCATAGTATTGGCCTGTTATTGTGGCACTGTGGCTCCATGACCTGTGGGACAAGGATGAGAAAACACATGTGGAAGGTTCAGAGAGACAAATCTACTGCGCTCTTTGTCTGACTCTGGTCATATGTGTGTGTTTGGTGTTGTGGTTTGACTAGAGTTCACCCAGAGAGCCAGGGGAAGTGTGGGAGCAGCGTATCCATTGCCCTAAACTGTCTTTGCACCTACAGACCTCCTATACCCTGCTGGAGGATGTGCAGAACGACCTACGTCAACACAAGTGGGTATTTATATCTCATTCTCTGCAATGTTTGTGATGTAATGCCGCACTCACAGTATTTCTTATTCTTTATTATGTTTTACTGGTGATGACTACAGCCTCAGTGCCTTTACACAGCCCGTCTATGCCAACAAGACCCTTAAGTACAACAACTGATCTTAACTGATCTCTCAAGAAAAGGTAAGCAGAAGCATTACATCAGATTAGACCACTTAAATGTTGTATTCAGATTGTAATTTGTCTTTTAAAAAAGTATATCAATCAGCAGTACTTACTTTTAAGTGCCAAATCTGTATTTGCTTTTGCAGAATTTAGATACATTTAGAACAGCTGATCTCCATTTTTTTTTTTTTAGATATTTATGTCATTGTACAGTTTTTCCACCATCTGTTCAGCAAAATGAATATGATATTTTCAACAGTAGGCACAGGCAGACTCTGGCTCTGACTATTTTGGTCTGTGAGATATGTCTTTAGAAGAATAGAGGAAATGAAGAGAATCAGTGCAGCCTAACCCTTTCAACTTGAGTTGCACAAATTTGTCAAAAGTGACAGCAATTTAATAAATCGCCGCTCTCCATCAAACGCATATGTGCACCCTCCCACACATATACACACAATTCCCAGTTCTGCCCTCCACTGCCCCCTTCCCATGTATACGTAAATGAGGTGTACGGAGCGGCCGTGCACGTGCGCGTGAGCGTGGGCCCTACGGTCTGGTCCAGGCATTAGGTAATTGACTGTGTCTTTGCTCAAGGCCTTTCATGGATCACCGTCCTTTATTAGCTCACTTCCCAGCACACACACACACACATACACATGCATGCACAGAAACACACACACATGCAAAGTTCCCAGCAGCTCCACCCTGGCCTCCTTACCCCCCCACCAGCAGCACCCAAACCCAATTGCCCGGAAAAGAAGAGTGAAACAAGAGAGAGCCAGCGAGGAGCGAGTGAAGTCTGAGAGCACGACAGGGGAGTGCACTAACACGGCCTGGGGAAGTGCAGATAAATAAGGATGCAGAGTGAGTAGGCGGTCACAAAGGGTCTCCTACGGCTCACTACAATGCACGGCCAGTTGGAACAACGCTCCCAGGCTATATTTTAAAACAAAAGACATGGCTTTAGGGAAATAAAAATGAAAGAACCCTTCACCAGCTTTTTAAAGTGATCCTGTCTGGAACTGTTCCATATGTGACATTATATTGTAATTATAAAACAACTACACAGACAGTAGAGTCATGAAAATCCACAGAACATGATATTTCATACTTCTTGGCACTGATTGATTTTTAAGTAATATCAACCATCTGCATATATTTTGCTCTCTTAGTGATGTTTCAGTTAGAAAATATAAAGCGTTTGAAGTAGGGCTGCACAGTATAATACAATCATATTCAATTTGCAAAGACTACAGTTACTTAGGTAATACATTTTTCACTGTAAACAACAAACTGTGCTGTTATATTGGGTAAAATGCAAACCTTTCATCACTTTTAGACCCCTAGAAACAGTTTTAAATTAATTTATGAGTTCATATTCCTGCCTTTAATATTAATAATGCTCCTAGATGTGTTTGAAATGAGCACAGAATCCTCCTTTTTATCACAATTGTAATACTTGTCAGAAAAAAATCACTATTCAATTTTTTCCTAAACTCATGCAGCCCTATTTTGAAGCAACTTGTAGCTTTCCAAACGTACCCATAAATTGTGGCACTCTTAATACAAGCTGCTTTCAGATTAACTATGTATGTCGGGCCCTCTGCTGCTGTCGCCCTGTTTATGATTCTATCTAATCCACAGCCCTCCTATTTACAGCCCCTCTCTCTCCTCACCCGCTCCGTGGTAATTAGTGCATTAGTCCTATCATTGGCATCACCCGCAGCTATGACAGCAGCCAGCACAAGTCTATGTCAGTGCTCAGAGGGGCCAGCGGAGTGGACAGCTCAGCCATGGTACTCATCACTGCTGCCCCCCAGCCACATTATGTAGCATTGTTATCCCGCCATGCTCCTAATTATTTTCAAATCCTTGCCACAGCCCTCTCACCCAGGCACTGCCACTTTACCTCGACCTGCTCGTAATCATCAGTCGAAGCCTTGCTTGGGCCCTCAACACAGCCCAGAGCGTTATCATTAGCATAGTTCTGTTTTCACCATTTTTTTTTTTTTTTTTCATTCACAACACAAAACATGGGGCTTTTTGGCAATGTGCACAAATTCACAACTATCATGATTCTACACCACTGTCCAGCGTACCTTTGTTTTCTTCAATCCTCTGCATCCTAACTCAGTATCTCTGAACTGACTGCCATTTATTAACTGATAATATAATGGCAATATTACAGCAAATGCCAGATGAGATATAAGAAATACAAGTCTTGGCTCAAAGCTTTATCCAAATGCACAATGGGAAAACCCTGTCTGTCTATTGTTGCTAATTTTATTTTTTGTTGTTTTTAGTAATGGCACCAGGGGTTGTGCCTGGAACCAGAACCTAGCTAATTAGAGGCTATATGTACTAATCAAGTAGACTGCATTGAGTGGTCACGTCTGTGTGTGCCGCTGCTCCGAGCTTTTCTTTCTGCTCACATTAGATCAGACGCCATCACCAATGAGCAAAACCAATATCTCAAACAGCAGACACTGGACAAACATTTTTACTGATCATGTTGTGATAAAATAATATACAAGACATTTAAAACACACTGACAATTCCTGGGACTATTGTCAACCATAGAATTCTGCAGTAGAACTTTTGAAGTAACTACTCCATAATCGGTCATTGTGGCTGGAGCATACCACACAGTACAGTACAAAACATAACAATAGCAAGGAACATTAGACGTCATATTGTTATTCTTCACAGTTCAGTTAGACCTTTCCATTACTCAGCTGATTGATTATTATCTCCTTTAGCTCACTAATGTCTTAAACCTATGCCCCGGCTTCATATGACTTCCACTGTATCATGTCCATCCATCCACTTCTGCATTAGTGTCTCGATTACTGTGATGAAAAAGAAGAATGCTAATTTTCCATAACATTTTATGGCTTGTGTAAAACTCTGCAGCCCCTTCATTTGCACAGCCATAAAACATTCCTTGTGCCACACTTCAGCTGGGGACCTCAGGTTTATCAATTAACCCAACACTTTCCTTCCATTATGGATGCATTTAAGCCATAAGGCTTGAATATAGAGCAGTGGCAAAGGCCAAATGCACACAGGCCAATTACATGGTGATGGTATCAGTTCAATGATCAGCGATCAATATTCTGTCCAGTAAAAACAACCTTTTTTTGCTGAACACTTGAGGACCTCTTTGGTCATGCTGACATCCATCACTTTTTTTATCTTTTTTTTTTCCTCAAATAAATGACTTTTTTGTTTGTTTTTCAGCTTCAAAAAAAGAACACTGTTTTAGATGCTAACAGTTATTATAATAGTTTATATATGAATATTTTCTGTGTTTAATGTGCACCATATGTTTTATAACTTCTAAATGTTGTCTTTGTCAGTGTGAATGAGAGAGACACACAGGACAGCAGCATTAGTCTGTGCTTTAATGAAGCTCCAGTCCAGAGCACGCTTCACTGAACTATACCATGTGTACTGTGCTGTAATCGCTGCCCGTCTCAATCTCCTGCCATCACTCCTCTTCCTCGCTGTCGTGTTTTCTTCTTAGCTCTTGTCTTCTCTGTTTTCTTTATCTGCTATAGCTGCAACTTCCTCCCTACCCCCTGCCTCCATCTCTTTCGAACATTTGTGTGTGTACTATCAATACACGCAAAGCTGGAGAACAAGACAAGAGCATGACAAGGCTCACAGATTGTGTGTTTGTGATAGAAGTCTGAACTGGCTGTGATATGTAAATGGTTTGGTGATGAAACTACAGTGGAGATAGGCGTGGATGTTTCTCAAGACAGAATACATGCATTAAAAGTGCTGTGCGGTCAGAGGAGAATAAATTAAATAGATTTTTTGTTACTTCCATGTCATAGTAAGATGAGAAAAAAAGTGTCCTAAAGTTATTTTATTTTTGTAATTTTCAAAAGCTAAAGATTACGAATTGTATAGAGGAGACAGATTGAGACGGGGCAGTAGAAAACAGAGCAAAAAGCCGAACTGGGCCTTTGTCAGAGCAAACATGACCCGCTCACGTGACCTGATCATTGTAGAGGACTGTTTCTGTTTAGATTCACTTCTGTTTTGAGCTACATAACAGAACAAATTATTCTTTAGTCCTTTCAGATTTTAGTTTGTGGCTCAAATTCATTGCACTTACTAGTTTTACCAAAGCAAGATAAGATCATGGTATTGGCATGTTTTGTTTTTGTTTGGTTGTTTTTGGCAGCTAGTTACTGGATTATCTGGATTTGAAAATTCCTTCTTTTTTTTCAAACAAAGTTGCTTCTATCTGCACGCTTACGTATTAGAGGCTCATATTCTCAGTATCCTGTGAGGGGAAACAGGTGGGGGTTGTACATTTCTGGAAGAGGAAAAGCAATCACAAACACTTAAAGCTGCAAATGGCCTGGATGTCCCGTGCTAAGCAGCCTGTGTTGACTGATGAGCCTGTTAACCCTGGCTGAAACAACTGCAGCACGGGGGATTAGACAGGAGCGTTGGGCTGCGCTGTTCCCGGCTCGTTTTGCATAGGAATTGTGCATATTTAATCTAAGGTGTGCCAAGGTGCTCAGACGAGGGCCCCCACTCCTGTGTTTCTCATTATAGATGTGTAATAGTAGCCCGAGGCGAAGGGGGGGCTTAATTCGCCCGCCTCGGCCCCTGGCTTAATCTTAGCCGGAGTCTCGGCCCCGTTCCCTCCCTGCGCCTCTCAACCCAAATCACAGTCCAACTCCCAGTCCTCCTTTTTATGCAATGTCTCTTTTAGATCTCCCCGCATTAAAGCAGCCTTGCTCCTTGATAGAGTCATTTTCTTGGTCTTGAACACAATCCCGCCCCCTCAAAAAAGTATTGTTTTTCTCTTATTTAAAATGGGAGCCTTGTTTTGCCCTTCCAGCTGCCACTGTCACAACATCACACGTACAAATGCAGTAATATACAAATAAATACTGCATTTTTTTATCACTGTTGTTTTATTTTTCCTTATTTTTTGGGACATGATCAAGCTCTAAATGAGTTGTAATGTTCTATTCTAGTCTGCGGTGATTGTCCCATTTACTTTTTGGGGCCATCATAAAGAAAAGAATAGACTCCTTAGGTTAAAAAATGCAAAACAACAATAAATATGTTCCTCTTTGTGCTGTTAGACTTGGGAATATCTATCAAATGCTCTTTTAAACACATATCCAATGTCCAATAATAATGTTTATATGTTCTGCCTGTGATGTCTGTGTTTTTTATTTCTAAGTCTTGTTTTTGGGAGCACCTCATATTCACTGGAGGACTTCTGAGTATCTGTGTGAGCAAAGTTTCAATCCAGACCACATACTGTTTGTGTAATTTCTCATTTGTACTGGGCCACTACAGAGGAGGGTGGAAATATGCTGAGCGACAGTGTGATAGGGGAGAGCAAAACAAGATGATAACAAAAGCGTCTTGGATTTCACAGACACATATTTCATCGATCATGTGAATAAGTGCTGGTGATTATGCATGGCACTGGCAGGCCGAAGGGAGCTGATTAACATACACCATAAAGACTTCGTTCTTATCTCACACTCTGATTAGTTTCTGTCTGCAGATAGCCTTTTGCTCTGCGCTAGCTCTCGTGGACATGTGCAACTTCATGTAAATGATAACACAAACCAAACGCCAGGATACACCGGGGGTTAACTTTAGTGATAAGAAAGTATAGAAAGTATAAAGTTCTTTACAGCTACCAAGAACATGTTGTATTGGTCTTATATTTATTTTTTATGGATAAAGTAGTAGAGAAAACAAGAAATCTTTGAAAGAGTTTAAGAGTTTTTTTTGTACCATATATTAAAATCAACCAAACTCAGGCCATTTCCTCAAACGAACCACCAAAGACAAGTTGGAAAAAGTCTTCTGCAAATGGAATTATTTCTGCAAATATAAATTATAAAGATAAAAGTTATTTTTACCATTGTTCACTGTTCAATATTTTCACAGAAATGTATTTTTCTTAAATAGTTAGTTATGGCCAGCATTCCTTTAACTGGGTCAAAGTTAGTTACGTCTGAAGGGTCTATCTGTGCCTCATCCAGACAATTAGAGATTACTCTTTTCTCATACTCTCCTCTCTCTGATATCTAATGTAAACTCATTTGGTAAGCGGCTGGGGCAGCGTGGACTGTCTGACTGGCTGCATGTGAGCAGCGTGGCTGGGACACATTAGGGCCTCCTGACAGGGGCCTGGGTGAAATAAGTGAAATTAATGGAGCTCCTTTCATGTCGGACAAGGCCGCGGCACCCCTTTCACGCTGCGTACAGTCACAGAAAAGTCAATACTTTTTTATTACTCCCCGCTTGCCCTACATTCCCCGCTACAAGTGCTCTGCTCACTAATTGGTTTCAGTTTGCACAGAAAGGGAGAGAGAGGGGAAAAGGAGAAAGCGAGGGAGAGGACTCCATCCCAAAGAACACTGAAGCAAATAAATCAATCTCATATTTTTTCTGGGTGCTGTCTTTTTTCATTGAGTAACATCATGGCACAGGCAGAGATGAGAGAGAGGGGGTAAATGGTTGGTTAGAGCATGCCTGCTCCCCAGAGAGTATAATGATATCAGGGAGCCTGTTAATGGAGACAAGTGGTTAAAGTGGTCTGGGGCTTGGCCAGGTCACCCCTGGGGGCTTTTAACCAGCAACTTCTCCTCACTTGGCTGCGTGGGCACGAGGCTCATAGGCACAATGGGGAGTGCCACCAAAATACAATTTGTGCTGAAAGCTTTTTGATGGATATACACCAAAAAGTGACATCTAGTGTTGTCTGATACAGTAACAAATAGGACGAACATGTGGACATCACACAGGCTCAGTTTAAACACTTTAAATAATAGTAAAGTCAGCATTTATAAACTTTTACTTGCTATTTTTTTTTTTATTTATCACATAAAACAGTTTGAGTGTAAACTTGAATGTAAACGTGCATGGAATCACTAAACTAAGCATGCATTTTGTGTGCATGAAACATTGTCAGACTAATTAGAATACCATGCAAATGTGTTAGTGTCCTGAAACCACTGTGCGTATATGCGGTGTCCTGTCTAGCAGTATGCTGTGCACTGCGGGGCTAAGCCTAAGTGGCAGTGAGGTTAGCCTCTTTCAGAAACAGCGCAGCCACAAATTGATGTGACACTTTGAACCCCCACCCGCCCTTCCCCGCCAGCCCACCACCTCAAAACAAACGCACCCCACGCACCAATCAGCCTGCAGTTACAGAGAGCTCCCTTCAGTCTGGTCTCTCTGTGTCCTGGCTTTCACAGCTCGAGCGCGGGCTGAGCGGCTGAGGGGAGGTTCGAGGCTCTGCTGAGTGCTCCTGTGTGTGTGAACAGTGAAGGAGCTGTCACGCAGCCCTGGCATCACAATCCAGTTTGCCATGTGTGCGTCAGCCTGACAAGTGCCTGCTCCCTGCCCTGTGGCCAAACCTAACACACACACAGACGTCACTGTCTCAAACTTAGATCATGTCTCAATGCACTGCTTGCATATGTGTCTATAGTATCAGTGCATACATTAAGAAGCAGGGACACTGACCATCAACAACAGTTAAATATCATTAAATGGGCCCTGTTATAAAGAGAGACACGTTCTGCATTGGAAACAGCACAGCCACCATAGTTACTAAAAAGCTCAGCTTCATTTCCCTGTTCTCTTTATACAAGTGTTGGTGTGGAGGGGGGGCTCTCACACAGCAGTGGTTGGCGTCAGATTGCACAGGGCTTCTGTTTATTACAAGGACAGGCTTGTCCCCGCCCCCAGGCGCCTGCCTTACGATGATTGTCATGGCGATGGAGTGTGAGTGACAGCCGGGATCACATGTGGTAGCCGCGGAGCAGGAAGCCTGCACCGCCTCAGTCCCTGACATTAGTTTGTCCTTCATCAAAACTTTACACTCGTTTAGAACTAGTCACTCACTCACTGTTGCACAAAATCCCTCTGTTAGGATGGAATTTTATACAACCTCTTTTATTTTTGCTTGCTTGTTTTGTTGTTGGTTGTTTTCAGGTCCCTTTCTATTTTTTGTCACTATTTCTGAACTTTTTACATTTCATATGACGTTTTCCTTTCGGCCTCTTTAGTTACTCTCAATGATTTATTCATGTGATTTCTGCTTTTAACACCACAAGATAAATTTAGTTTATTTTTTTACACAAGTTTGATAGGACTTTAGTTATAGATTTCAAGTGGCCTTTGATTTGCATGCTGATATGTTTGTGTTGTTACCCCAGATGCCCTCCCCCAGTTAAGTGTAGAAAACAGGTTTTCGATGCCCCCTTTACATCTAGGTTGGTCATTAATGTGGTCCCAGGGCGACCTATGGAACGGATAGCTGTTTGTGTGTGCCGCCCTTGTGAGAATTACAAATAGATGTGTGTTTTGGCGGGAGCGAGAGAGAGCTGGAGCTTTTTTGTGCATCGCAGCAGAAAAGGAGGTCAGGTTTTGCACAGAGGCTGGTGCATTCATCATTAGCCCGCTGTAATAGTGGCCGTTACAGGCATGATTAAGAGCCCCGCTTAGTTCCAGCAGCCCATACACATGCACAAACACACACAAGCCGAGAGCCAGGTAACGCTCCAGTGCTGAAGTATGGGAGAAAAACCCTTTAAACTCTATTAGAGCATCCCCAAGTTCATAGCAGTTACATGTGTGTGGCTGGTAAATGGTGTCTACATGCGAGGTGGCTGCAGGGCCTGTGACAGAAGTACTCATTAAAAAGCAATTTACCATTTTACATAGAGGACAATAAACATGCATTCCCACATTTTCAGACAGGTCTTAAATAGCCGCATAAATACACCGGAATCTTTAAATCTCTGCTCTGCCCCAGTGTGACCTCATCCACCTAAGATCCAAGGCCACGTACAACCTCTAATAAGAAGATGAAGGAGATTAATAAATGCACAATATAAATATGGCATCAGTTTTTAGGTGGAGGGTTTCAAACCTTCTTTTCTCTGTGGAGATGTTTGGCCTGGAACCTTCCACAACATGGCATTACATAAGAATCGCCCGGGAGATAAGCAAATGGCTCAAAAAAAACAAGGATTTTTTTTGGCAATGAAAGAGAATAAGTGAATACCATTTTAAGACCTGTTCACTTTTTCTTTTTCTCTACAGATGCTCACTGCAGAGTCTGCCAGCTGTGACATTTCTGAAAAGTTTCTGTTTCTACATTTATAACAGGAAAACACAAAAGCAAATAAACCAATTCATGCCAAAATGTCTAAAGTGTGTTCTTTTAAAAATATCTTAGATGTGTGTGCTAATTTCAGTAGCCCTCAAGCTAAACGTGAAAGTGAACTCAGCACAAGGAGGAGAGAGCAGCCATGCCCATTATGCCTCTTGAGCAAATAACAACAGTAAATCTGCATGTAAATCCTTTGACAACAAATATCTCCATTTTCACACCACCTGTTTTTCTGAGATTCCCTGCGTCTGTCTCGTCTCTGTGTTGCCGTCATTCCCATGGGCCCGTGCTATAAGGCGTGGAATAGGCTCAGAGACAGAGCATTTAGTAATGGCTTCTTAATGGGCTTGTAGACAGCCACATTAGAGAGCGCAGGCAGCAGGCGAGGCCGGGCAGCGATATGCCAAGCCAGATGCCATGCCAGCTGTGGCAGCGCGCTCGCTCACTCACACTCTCATTTGTAACCACATTTCTCAGACGCACGGACGCCACTGTGTGCGTACAGGAGTGGAAGATGACAGGCAGGCATTTATACTGGAGGATCATCAGCACATTTGCCTCCAGCCTCAGTCTGGGGGCTTGCTCTTTTTGGTGCATCTGTTGTTACATGATTCAAGAGGATTTCTGCACTTGGGATGATCAATACTGTAAAATCAAAACACGGACTAAAGACCAATAACATATATTTGGGATGTAAACTATATAAACATATTCATACATGTCTGAATAACCCTGTATTTGTCCTGCATCTGAGGTCAGAGAATTTCTATTTTCACCTACCCCCTATCCCTACCCACACCCATGTACTTGCAATTGTTCAAAAAACCTAGACTCCTGGCCATTCATGTGTGATTCAAAAATGTTGCCACTATGAGCGGGCAGGACCTGTTATTAAAAAGAGGGATATACTCCCATTTATATTAATGTATGGAAATATTAAGATATAAGAAGCAGTTTTAGATCAGTACTGCAGTTTTATAACCAATAAAATGTAAAATAAATTATATCTTATGTGTATTATTTATTCCTAAATACCAGAAATAGCACGTCTTCTTTAAGTGGCAATGTGTTCAAAAACAGCGAGGTGTCAGAGAGTGAACTGTCCCTCTTTTTTGGGAAACTGTCACCCCCTCCCAAAATAATCAAACAGTGTATTATTGCTTGTCTTGTTACACTACAGCTAAATAAAGTATTCAAAGAGAACGTCGTGAGCCTCTAGATTACAGTATTATGCATCTGATTATTGATCTATGGAGTCCAATGTCATATGAGGGACAGTTTGTAAAGAAAACTGCCTTAAAGACAGAGCAGATTAAGTTAGAAGTTATGTGTAAAAGAGGGTGGGGTGATTACATGAACTGATGATTGAATTTCATGCATCTTTAATGTGTGTGCAACTTGGGACTTGAATGTCATTGCCAAAGGTCTTGTAGGTCTCCAGTAGAGGGCAGCAGTGTCAGTGACTTCCTTCTGACTTAAAGACCTTGATGGGTACAATAGCCTGGGTGAGTGAGGGAGCGCACAACCAAATATTGAATAGTTAGAAGGTGGGCCTTTGTTTCCTCATCTGATCCAATCTTGTTCACACCAAAGCAAATTTCCCTGCGTCAGCGATGATAACGGGTGATGAGGATGAAAAGACTTTACCTCCATGTCTGGGAGAGCGGTGTGTGTGAGTGTGTGTTTATGTATTGGCAGCTGATGGTATTAAAGGCGCCTATAAACAAACTGGCACACCTTTACATTGTATTGACAGGTGCCAATTGTGACACGGATGACTGACAGGTGCATATTGATGGACGGGACGTGCTGACAGAACGACACAGAGGAAACAATGGGAAAAGTGTGTGCCAATACCCCTAACAGAAAAGAGGACAGAGGGGAGAAGAAGAAAAAAGGTCACAAGACTGTAGTGATCAAGACCTTTCAAACTTTGGAGGTCACAGCGAGCGGCAAAATGAACGAGTTTCAAAATGGCCGCTGCAAATGTCTGTTCAAAAATGTAACACGGCAAAACAGAAAACAGGAACAAATGAATAACTGTAAGCCGACTTTAAGTGTCCCAAACCTTAAATAAAGATTTTGGTGAGGGATTTGCCACCTGCCTGTCTCCATGGAGATCTTTTTACATTAAACATTCAATTAAATGTGTTTTTGTGGATCAAGTAATATCACCCCACTTAGAACAGACCTTTTGTGATTTCTCCATTTCGGGTGAAGAATAATTTTATGTAGTTTTGTTTTTCCCTTTTACTTTTCTAATACACTAAAATGGGATGAGACTAAAAAAACATGGTATAGTTATGAAAAGTACCTTTAAGTATACGTAAGTAGTACTTTGAATAATAGTGCTGTTTCGTATAATATCTGAACTGGAAGGAATGTGTTTGTACTATGTGTGTTCTTCCTGGAAAAAATAAATAAATTAATTAAAAAAAAAAAGGAAAGTAGGATAAATCAAATAAAAACAGTACAAAGAATTGGAAAACTATTAAATAAACAAATAAAATAAATACATAAAAATAAAAATAATTAAAATATATAAAATAAATAAATAAAATTAAATAATAAAAAAAATAATAAAATAAAATAAATGGATTTTTATTTTTGTAACTAAAATCATACATACTTTCTGTGAGGATGTCTCTTCTCCACAGATCAGACTTGTAACTCAGTCTAGTGCTGTGACTTGCTGTCTCCATGGAGATAGATATGTTTAAAGCCATACTGTGGTAAATTTCTGCCTGTCTATGTGCTGTCTAATACAAAAAATCTCTGCGTTTTACCATGGCATGTTTGTAAATATAATTGTAGTGGTAATTATAAATGTCATAGTCTGTACATTTCTGGTCACTGGTGCTGTCGACACACACGTGCGTTCAGGTGTTGAGGCCTTAATCCTATTGCATCTCGGCGGTGACCACAGTCCGGGGCACTCTCATCACTGTCACCACCACAAACAATATAATCCTATCAGGAGCTGTGATGGAACTTGGGTGAGGTTTATTTGTCACATAGCACTTTACAATATGTTGTTATCTTCCTGTTATGACTCTGTCTGTGGCTTATGCTTCGGCCGTTGTGGGATGTTAAGAAGGGAGAAGGCAGTGAAGAAACAAACTTCTGACATCTTTTTGTATCTATAACTATTTCTAACGTTAGATTGGTTAAATTTAAGTCAATTTTTAAGTATTTATCTTCAGTCTTCAGTCTATTCTCCTGCTGTTAATGAAATTTGCATTGTCGCCATTGTGTGAAAAGTAAAGGTTCTTATCTTTTCTTATGTGCAGTGGATCTGGATCATGGTCTGGATCAAGATAAGGTAAAGTTGAACGTCTATACCCAAGCAATCTGGCACTGCACGATACATTACATTACAAACGTTCTGCTATCTATTTCCCAATGAAAAACCTGTTCTTTTATGTAATTCTGCCTCAATTCGCTTCCCTTTGTGAACCAGTTTTACCCGTTGTGCCTATGAGCATTGAAAAATCCTAATATAGATAGCGATCCCTTTGACATCTATTTCTACCAAAATCTGCATATATTTGCCCACTTTCCAGAAGCCTAAAAGAGCTACTAGCTACTTGAAAAATGTCTCCCCTTTCCCCCAAGTATTCCTAATGTGTATTCTTCCTGCAGGGCACCCGTCTTGCATAATAATAAAAGCACTAGATTAAAGCGAGAGTTACCTGGTGCTGGAAAAATGGCTGCCGGGGAAACACGAGCTGCACTGGGGAGCGCTGAGGGTCAAGGCTACCAAATTGCCAAGAAATGTTCACTGTCGTACATTAAAGTATCCTAAAGCGTAGCATGTTAAAACTGTAATTGAGTGCTATTCCCTCTCCAAAGTGCAGTATTGTTGGTTGAATGGCGTCTAAGAAGTTGATTGGCAGGTAATGAAAGAGGCTGAAGGCGGTCTGTCATATTGTTAATGTGATAGGTAATGCCTAGAGGATACAGCGTCACAAAATGGAAGGGGCTTTCTCTTCAATACCAATGTTCATCTCAATCTTTCCTCTACATAGTGACTGTCCGTGTTTGGTTTTGCAGCATTTTACTGTGGGTTAATAATGAGAGGAGAGGTGAGCGACCCTGTCAGAAGTCTGAGAAACTGACCCAAAGCGAGCAGACAGGGGCCGGGACCCCCCCAACCCCGAGGGCAGCGCCAGAGAGTGAGTGGGCGTCTGTAATAGGGAGCCATAGAAATATGTATGTGCGTCTAGACTATTCTAATAGATGACATGTGTGTAGGGGACATTTACATAGCATTACCTTTCTACAGATAGGTGGCACCCCGGCTGGCCTGGTGTGATGGCCCTGTCAGATGTCAGGATGGAGATGGGACGGTGGGTTATAAGGGGGGTAGGTCACACCCGTCTGGCACCCTAAAGTGTCCAGTTACTAAGAGAGTTGTCAGCACATCTGTGTGTGGGGCTTCAACTGTTTGACATGTGCCAGAGAATATCCCCCCTCCCCATGATACGGTTATTTACCCTATCAACTCATATCACCGCACTGCATCTCCCGCATTAACATTTAGACACAGTCATCATTTCACAGATAACAGCTGCCAACCAAGAAATCACAAACACTCTGGTCCGTGTGGGGTTAACTTTGTCAACAGATTTAGTGAATTAAGAAAACTAAAAGAGGTGAAGAGTCGTTCTGCCAAAAAGGTTTGAGTTCATTACAAACTAGTAAACAGAAATCGGCCTTTGCTCAATCGGCTTTTTCTTTTCAAACCATGAGGCAGTGGAATCAGCTTCCAGACAGTCTGAAATTGTCTGTGGATTTCAATAGTTTTACTAGAAATTTGAAAAAGTACATTTTAAATAATCACATGTGTCCACATCAGTCGAGTTGATTGGTGCTGCTCTGTCCTCACTGTATAAACCTGCACAGAATGATTTTTATATTAGTCTGGACTGGGGGGGACATACTGTATTGGACATGGGGTCATTTTTTATTGTATTTAATTGTTATAGTTTATGACAAACTGGTAGTTGTATATTGTAATTGTCAAGTGAAATGTGTTTTTTAATGTGTGTTCACCTGCCCAGGGGCTGCAGATGGAAAGTAGCAGTAGCTAAATCTGGTACAAATCATCTTTTCTTTGTAAGATTCATGAATTTGTACATGGTCCCTGTCAAATAAAGAATAAAGAAAGAAAGAAAGAAATAGAAACTAGAAAAAATAAGCTTCCCCAGGACATAACTGTTCACATAAACCACAGATAATTTACAATATTAGTAAAGAAAAGAATAGAAATTGTAACTTCGCTGCTTTTTGTGGAATCATCCAACAGAAACAGAGCAAAACCACTGTCCACTTAGGTCAGGGGTGTTCACACTTTTTTTACTGAGGCCTGCATCTTGAAACATATTCGAATACTATATTATACTTTTGTCGCCACCACCTTACCTTTTAATAAAGCTTGGAACGTTAATTTTAGGTCTGTTTCACAACGAAATGTGATATTATTGAGGGTATAGAAGTAGAAATACTTAAATTGCTAAAAAACGTCTGTATGATCAATTGGGCCAGTTCAGCAGAAGGTCTGAGGGCCATTAAAAGTGGTCTGAGGGCCGCATTTGGCCCACGGACCGTAGTTTGGACACCCCTGACTTAGGGCCTGTGGTGGGATGTATCTTAACTGTGTGCACCGGAGAGCTGGTTTTGATCAATATCAAGCAAAATAAGGACACTGTTTTAGATTGAAGAAACTAGAGGCTTATTGTGTAAATCCCTTATTGACTGTGCATTATGTTTTGTTAGACTAACCCAAAACTCATAGATATATTTCCTATTTTCATATGTGAGAGACCTTATACCACACTGGTAGCAGCTGCTGTCAGATGGCCCTGTCCTCATTTTAAAAAGCTTTAATGATTTTGTATAAAACAGGGACAGCGCAACAAGGAATACATAAAGTCAAGCCACTGACACCAGCGCCACACAATCTGACCCTCTGTCAAAGATAAAAGTCATGAAAACAAATAGGGCTTGTTTTGTTTTTGTGTGTGCATGACATTTTTGTATTTGATAGCTTGTGTGATGCAGACAATAGCCTCCATTTGTCCCACTTTTTACCAGGTAATGAAGCTGTCATTCGCTGACACTGAGACAACTCCATTGGATTGGTTCAGACTGCTGCTCGGGGACGCACACACACACACACACACACACACACACACACACACACACACACACACACACACACACACACACACACACAGACTCACACACAGAGGCCTGAGAGCGCTCCCCCCGGCCCTGGTTAAGCATATGTCAAATATAACCACGTATGGAAAGTGAGGTTGTGTGACATATGTACAGCTGTGTCATTGGTGAAGATACAATATGTTCACACACACACTTCTGATGTGATGTTCAACATGCAAACAGACAGACGCCGCAGTCAGAGCACGAGACTGAACTCACCGCTGAATGGACTGAGCCCTCTGTGAATACTTGTCTTCTCTTTACAACTCAATTCCAAGTGCTGCAGCCCAAGACAAACCTTAAGAGATTTGGACAGAGACAGAAGCAGAATGAGGAGAAATAAAGGAGGGTTAGAAAGATCTGAGCAGGCAGGACTCACTTTGGAGAAGATGTTTCAGCAAAAAAAACAAAAAACGAATCATTATTACACAACGACAGGCCTTTAGTCTGAGCTGAAAACTTTTATTTTCAGAGAAATTAATCAGAATGTTGCAAAACTATATATTTTGAGACTACTCATTCAAACTCATGCAAAACTTCACCTTATATCTAGTGAATTGAAGATTTAAAGAAATATAAATGATGTTGTGCTTATGTGGCAGTATTTTTTTCATTACTGTTCAAACCAGGTTCAATCCAAAGTGTTTATTTTAAGTTTATTTGTACAGCACAATTCATACACAAAGTAATTCAAAGAGCTTTACAGAATAAAAAAGGCATTAAAATCACACCAATCAAAACATAAATAATCACAAATATTCATCATAAAATTAACATTAAACAGGTGCAGTAGGTGACTTTCTGGAGGCATGTCACCTGTATGATCCTGTGGAAATAGAAAGTTAAAACCAGTCTTCAGAACATACTCCATGGAGATAGATAAGTTTAATGGGGCGACAGTAGCTCAGTAGATTGAGTGTTTGTCCACTGACTCGAAGGTTGGCGGTGCAATTCCAGCCCTCACAGATGAATGCTGTCGTTGTGTCCTTGGGCAAGACACTTAACCCACCTCGCCCCCAGTGTCTGCGTACACTGGTGTATGAATGTGTGTGTGGATGGGTGACTGGTTCCTTGTTGTAAAGCGCTTTGAGTGCCTTGAAGGTGGAAAAGCGATATATAAAGATGTGACCATTTACCATTTATGTGACCATGCTGTACTATGGAACATTATAGCCATAGGAACAACATTTCCATGTAGGTCAAATAAGAGTCGGGTTTGGGAGATGCAAACCCGCTCAGAGTAAGCAGTGAAAAAAAAAAAAAACCAACAAAATGAAATGTTTTAGTCTAGTTTTTGGTTAAAAAGTAACATACTGTGGCTTTAAATTATATGTTTGTTTATTTTTAATGCATTTTACAGTTTCAAATATATGTATTTCACTATAGCTGCAGCTCACGATAATCTTTTTATTTTAATATCATCAAATTAGACCATTGTCAAATCAAGCCACAAACCAATCCCAGCCAAACATAATCTCACATAATCTCACTGCACAAATAATGAAACTTCTGCTTTCAAACAAACCTCCTCTGAATTGATTTGTCTTTTCTGTGGTGGAACAGGTCAGAGTTCATGTAAACGGGACGTGTGATAGAGAAAGAGGGGCATCCACTCCTCTTCACAGCCACTCATCACTGCCTTTTCAAAGAGAGACATAATTACAGCTTTGAGTATTTAGCCCCATAATTTACTGCTTCTGTCACATTATTTACAAGTCCCTCTCTTTCTCTCATTGTCTCTCGGCAGGGGTCCGCCACTATAATCTTGTCTCTTAGCTCCAATCCATATTCCTAGTTATTATCACTCTCATTTGCTTATTAAGTGCTCCCTTGTTTTCTTCAAATAAAGTTATAATTAAAGATTTAGTGGGGGCCGCTTGAAATGCTATCTGGTCTTTGTAGAATCTTGGGTGGGATGAGAGCGAACTGTGTTTTATCTTTCTGGAGGAGTTAATGAGGAAGTGCTCAGCGTGAGACCCTGTTTGTACTTGTGTGCGTTTGTGTGCAGATTTTCTAATTATGTCTCAGTGACAGCTTCCTGGCCTCCAAATTATCCCATATACTGTATGCTCTATGTTGTTTTGTCTTCCCACGGATTTATGCTAATGAGCTGAAGCGCACTTGTGTATTCTATAAGTTTGAGTCAACAGATTAGCAAAACTCTTTCCAGTGCGATATAAAGTTTGTTTTGACGTCTGCTGGTATGTTCTAGTTAAGCATTTTCAGTCACATTAGGACATTATCAAGTTAAAATTTATGTATTTATTATCATTCAACTGTATCGCAAAAGAAAAATTGTGGACAAAATGATTTAATTTTTCTTTTACTGTGGGTAATACCGGGACGACTGAGGATTAGACTTTTAAATGTATAATAAAGGTGTGAGTTGGTGGAAAGTGGTTTTCAGACTCTAAAATGTGAGGTTTTCCTAATAATTCTTTATATTTTGAACAGAGTGGCCCAAAAGTCACTGACACTTTTAAATCTTCAGTAGCTCCTATAATTCTTAAGTTATACTCACAAAATTTTAGCAGTAGATAAACTGAACCTTGTAAGATTTTGGGCAATATATGCTGTTATAATTGTTCACTTACACTTGAACGTATCACTACTTAAACTATGGGAAGTAAAAATGTTTTATAAGTAAGTAAGTATAAGTAATAATGTTTTTTAAGTGTTCACCATTTTGGGTTTGACACTGAATAGCCTGATCCAACACACTTTACAGAACATTTAAAATTTCCGGACTTATGGCTCTTATTTGATCCTGGATATTACGTCTTAAGTCGTTTATTGTCTGAGGTTTATTCACAAACACCTTTTCTTTAAGACAGCCCCACAGGAAGAAATCGGGACTAGTCAGGTCTGTGGAGATCACATACTGCCCCCTGTCTTTGAAAAACACTTATTATTCCTTTAATGGCATTTACGCTCAGGGCATCTCTGGTATTAAAATGTCGACGGTAACACCTCTGGGTTTGTTAATTTGACCCATGTGACTCATAGTGCCGCTGTACAATGAGGGTTCGTTCCTCGGTGCTGGATTTGCTCGTTAGTGTCAGAAGGGTCGTTCAAAATGCTCTGAAAAAATAAAATAAAAATATTTAGAAACAAAAGAGTAATGCATTTTTTTCAACTGTGAGTGACTTTTGTGACTTTCATTTTGAACATTATGAACATTTTTAATATGAAATGTGCAAAAGGAACATCCATACTGCACATTTTGATCCTGATATGTCCTGTTTTGTCATTAAAAGGCCTTAAAACTTGCAATATTACCACACAAATCTGCATATTACAGTAGCACTACCATTTTTACCTGACCCTGAACCTCTTTTTCCCTTCATTATTATAGTCCTATGTGTCGTCATCTGAAACTCAATCATGTATAACACTTTTTTAAACAGCTTTTTTTTAATTATGAAACAAACATCATATTGGCATAAGACTCAAGACAAAAATATAACGATACAACATTTTGCATCCCCTGCACATATACATCAGATATGGGCCTATACATCTAGTTTTATTATGACTTAAGTAGTAAGCTAAAAGCTAAAAGTGAGTTGGTTAGGTGCATATCTTTATCTTATTGACTTGTTGTCTACTTCCTGAGTCTTTTTTATGTTTTTGATGATTTAAGGCACAGCGATGGAGCTATGAAGTTTTCTGAATGTGAATATAATGACATTACCAACCAAAAAAATCCACACCATAATCTAAACTTTTGCAGCTTTCTTTTAAACTTGCAGAACTGAGAGACAAAGAATTTTCTCCGTCTTGGCTTCTATACGCTGGCAAGAGCCATTTCCCTCAGTGAATACCAATGAGCCTTGTTTCCCAGGGTATGGCCGCTCATCTTTCCTTACCTTCTCATGACCCACCCTCTGGCCCCGGCCCTGTCTTTGTCAAACCAAAGAGTGGAGTACATTAAGACACGCCCCAGCAACACACTGATTACATATGCTCCTGCAGTAATGAGCGGAGCCGGACAGTGGAAGACTGCTGCTGTTTATGGCAACTCATTATCTGGCCCATTGACCAGAACTGTTCTACACATCAGAGAGCCCTGTGTCCTCTACATATACTCAACTGTCACTTTGTCTGCCTGCACATCAGTGTGTGTGTGAGAAAAGTGTGTGAAGACAAGACTGTGTTAGCATAATGTAAAGTTAAATAAGTCTTAATGATGTTTTACTTGCACATGCAGCAATGAAAGTTAAGTACTTTTCAAATCTGAGTCCTCATGGTAGCGCCTGTTTATGTGTGTATCCAGTGGTGAGAGCGCGCACACGAACAAGCACACAGCTATGATCGTCTGCCAAAGTAAAGTGTTTGCAGCCAATAGAGACAGGGGCGCGAAGCTCAAGGGCACATTTGTTTCAAGCTAATGATAGAATGTAAATGGGGCAAATTTCCTGTGCAAGAACAGAAGCGATCGCACTCAAACACACACTTTGTGCACAGACACACACACAGCGGCGGCGGCGGCAGTGGCATCGTGTTGATGGAGTGCAGAATCTCATTACACATCTAATAGAATAAGTGTAGTGTGCGTATGGGGAGAGGAGAGGAGCAGCCAACCTGATTAGCCTTATCACTTTATTATGCCGCTCCGCACGCAGCACACAGGACAATTGCATTAGAGAGGAGCAGATGAGCTGAAGGCAAGGAGAACTCAGCAAACACTGCCTTAATTGATTCTTCACCAAATTAGCAGGGACAGGTGGGGGGCTCTCGAGCTGGGTGGCTGTTGCTTGACTGGGGAGGCTCGGATGGCTGGCTTGTGGTTGACTTGTTGACTCGTTTACCGATCACTGAATTACAACTAACGAAGAAGTAGAATGACTTTTGGAATTAGCAGCCAGCAGGGTCCATTAAGGCCTTCAGCTGAGGTCCATGAAATGCAGGTAATGAGAACTCTAATGGCCCCGTCTAAATACGAAAATGCTCAGCCTCTCTTCAGACTCCAACTAACAATCAATGATATGATGAAAATACAACCTTCTGTCCAAGTTTCTGATGGAGCCAAATCTACTGCTTCAACAGGCAAAAACTTATGTAGGAACTATACACAACTACAACAACAATGGACACATTTATAAATGACACATGGACATGAGTACACGAGAGTACACGAGTATGTAACAGTACACGAGTATGGAACAGTACATAAGTATAGGAAAGTACATGAGTACAGGACAGTACGTGAGTGTAGGACAGTACATGAGTGTAGGACAGTACATGAGTACAGGACAGTACATGAGTGCAGGACAGTACATGAGTGTAGGACAGTACACGAGTACAGGACAGTACATGAGTACATGAGTGCAGCACAGTACACGAGTACAGGACAGTACATGAGTACAGGACAGTACATGAGTACAGGACAGTACATGAGTGTAGGACAGTACATGAGTACAGGACAGTACATGAGTACAGGACAGTACATGAGTGTAGGACAGTACATGAATGTAGGACAGTACATGAGTGCAGGACAGTACATGAGTACAGGACAGTACATGAGTGCAGGACAGTACATGAGTACAGGACAGTACATGAGTACAGGACAGTACATGAGTACAGGACAGTACATGAGTGCAGGACAGTACATAAGTACAGTGGAGTTTTCTGCACACGTCGCAGGCCGCACACTCACTACTCCACACAGTAGGCCTGTTTGTGCCTGTTTGTGCAGGTGTTTGTTGTACATACAGTCTATAAAAGTCACTTTAATGAATGAGCCCCACATTAGAGCGGGCTGAGCCTGTCCCGACAGTTTGGGCGTTATGGGGCGTTGGTAGAGGAGAAGGGGAACAGGGGCTGATGCAGGACACAAGGCGAAGAGTTTGTCTTTGTCTCTGTATGTGCCCCAGGGGATTGTGGGATAGTGGAGGTTAATGAATCTGATTGGTTGGTGGAGTTTTTCTGCTGCTACTGCGGTTTGCACACTCACAGAGTTGTACTTTTTTATTTTGCCAAGTTTGGCACAGCACAGCATGAAGGACAGTGGAGCAGACAAAAGTCTGCTTTGTTATATGTAACGCACTGAATACAAGACATTTAAATACACAAGGTCCAAAATCTTCCATGTGATCAGAGTCTGTTCTGAGTCTGTCAGACAGTTATTGATTTGATCCCACTCCCCATAGTTCCAGCTGCCATTGTGTCTTTGAGCAGAGCATTTTGTCCACCTGGCTTCAGACATCTAAGGCCCTGGTGCATAAATATGTGGTTGTGTATCTGGTTTAAAACTCTCTTTTATGACAAACAGAGCTCAAGTACCTGCTCTTGCAGTTATTGCTGGTTGATAATACCACATTATATTATGTTGTTGTGTAACAAACATAACTTTTATCCCCTCCTCTCGCCGCATGTGCCTGTGAAGTTCCGGCCCTGTGCGTGGACACATTAGTCCTGTTCATGAGTGTGTGTGGTAATGAGTGAGTGTACCGGGCTGAGGGGGAGCGAGGGGCGTCGCAGCAGTACGTCCTCTGCTCTCCCGGCAGGTCACTAGCGACAGATGTTCTCAGCATATGTGGCGAATTAATTAGCCGCTAGTAAACAGAGGGGGCCGGCGCCGTGAGCTGCCGGTCTGCAGCACCGCAGCGCCGTGATGGGACACCTTTTGTCCAAATTCCTCTCTTCTCTCCATCCTCCTCTGATGCATAGTTAGGGAGAGCATCATTCTTTTTGATCAGTGGGTAAGGGGGGCCAGCGTGTGTTTTTTCCCAGGGTAGCTGTGCAAATGAGTGTGTGGGCATCTCGAGTGAGCCAGGCGAGGAGAGCCGAGCGCTTTGTGTGTCGGCTGCACATCATTTGGACATGGCAGTGAGCCTGTTGTTGTGATGAGAGATCCCCTTGATGACCTAATTGGTTGATTGAGGTGTGTTTCTTCATGTATGTGTGTGTTGAAGGGCCTCAGATTCCCTGAAGTGGGAATGTTTTCACAGCCACACAACAACTTGGCAGAGACCGGAGACCTTCAGAGAGCTGTTTGGATAAACACAGAGACACAAAGGGATCCTGGGCTGCAGGCTCTGCTGTACGAGTATTGTGTTGGATCTTTAAGAAAATAACTATGTACAACATTGAGACATAAAGAAGATTGTGTTCAGTGTGACAAAATCATACTTTCAACATGAGTGACATAAGGTGTACTTCATTTGACCCATTTGTCAAAGCCACTGGGGTAACTTGTCAGGAGCAGTGGAGCTGATGTTCTGTGTCCCGGGATCCTTCTCCAGATCTGGTGCTTTTACCTATTGCATTGGTTTAGGGTTTGGATCTTTTTTGGTCACTAGTGTTGAGACTTATTCTGAACATTTTGTAAAACACTGGTGTAAAGTGGAGAAATGCTTTGACGGAGCTAAAGCTGTTGAGGTTATTTTTGTGACAGGGACAGGATTAGGAACGACATCTGAGCACAACACACATTTTGATGTTTTAAAGATTGTCCGAAATACCAGATTAAGGTTGTTTGGACATGTGAAAAAAGAAGAAATACATTTAAAAAAAAACACATTATCTATTACCTCAAATTGTTAGAGCTACAGGGTATAAGATGTTAGTTAGAGTAGGGGATGTTGGGAGTAAGGATATAATTTGCCTTTATTATCATTGTGTAAAAAGAATATATGGTAAGATCATAATATGGTTCAGTATCATGACTTATTAAATGAGTCTGTTTTAATGAAAAGTGAAGCTGTTTTGTTTTGCCACGTGGTTAAATAGTTCAATCAGACTGTTTTCCCTTATCTGAAAGTAAAGTGTCTTCAAAGTGAATGAAAAATGGGCTGGAGCAGAGTTAACTTTCCGCTTGAATAAGACGTGTCAAAGTAATAAGTGGAGTGTGGGATCAACAGTGTTTGTGTTAGGCTGCGATTCGCTCTCTGTATTTGTGTGTATGTGGGTCTGGACTGGAGTAATGAAGTTGTTAGTTAAAGTGGCCCCCACCCCAGGGACTGGCTTAAGCTGTGTGTGATTGCTTAGGGATCGGTCAGATACACACACACATACGCTTCGAGTCATTACTCTATTACGCACATGGACTATTGATTTTCTGCCATCTTTCCATCAGGTGAGAGCTTGCCGGGGAATATGGGAATGAACGGCCACGCAAGGAAAATCAAACTGTCACTCCTCTTTTCCGGGCTTCCTCGGCCCCTTCTCTCCGTCTTTCACAGACACATGACAGGTCAAAGCTGTTCACTCTCTTGTTTTTCCAACATCTGTCATTGCTCAATCACTCCATGTTCTCGCACGTTTTCGGCCAACAAATCGCTCTGGTCTGGTCAATTTAACGCAACCCCTGTCCACTGAGCACCATCATTTGTGCTTTAGTCGACTCCAGTGGACTATCAGACTTTTATACAGTCTTTTTCCTTCCTGGATGGGACGATGTTGTAACAGTGATGGATCTCTTTCTTGTACTCCCCTCTCGCTTGTCTCTGTGCCTCTTTGCCCAAATGTCCAACAGTCTGTACGATCAATCAGAGGACCACTCCTCCCTCCACATCCATCCTCAGTCTCCTCCGTCATGGCTCTCTCAGCACATTTTCACACACATTTGTTTCCTGGTCTTTATCATTACGTTAGCTCTGTTATTTTGTTATAGTTTTTTTATTTTAATATAAAAGCAATAATGAATATAAACACAAAAGAGGCGACTTGGCGACTTGGCTTTCCCAGTCAAAGCTTAGTGTTTTGTAAAATATCATGTAATATTACAAACAGTCTTTTTAGGCCATCTGGTTTTAGTTTCTTAAATTTTAAGCATAAAGTTGTGAAATACATTGTGTAAAGTCTTTGAACTCACAACAATGCAGATATCAGTGAGTTTCCTCCTCGTGTGGATGGATTTATCAACACAAACTCAATGCACAACAAGTCCAGAGCAAAATTTTATGCAGATTTATATGACTACACAATTTTATTTCTATTCCAGTTTCCTGTTATAAGGTCGATTTTGAGGACTTTTTGACCATTAAAATTTTTTAATTTAGTTGTGTTAGTTGCAGTAGTTGCAGTCCCAACTTTTCATCATTCTGAAAGTCAGGGATATAATAATAATAACAAAAAAACTAAACATTTTAGAGGTTTTCAGATGCAGTGGGCCGCCCAGACCACTGGCCCTCTGTTTGGTTCTGGGTCTTCTTACCTTCTCTCCTGCTCTTCCTCATTTGTACCTTTCCTCTTGTCTCTTCTCTCTCTTCTTCACCTCCACTGTCTCCCTCCGCCTCACCTCTCGTTCCTAAGAGGAGCATATGGGATCACACAATGTAATTCACTGACAAGGGTATCTATATTTAATATTAATGGGCGCCTTGGACCCTTCAGTTTCTCTCTCTCACACACACACACATATGGACACACACATGTTCGGTGCCAAATAAAGAGTGATCAGAGCAGGGTGCAAGGTGCTGCGTGGAGCCCCCCCGGTGGACACACACACACACATGTACACACACATACACACACGAGTACACACACATGTACACACACATACACACACATGAGTACACACACAGGGGCTGCAGGATGGATGTGCTATCATTAGGCAGAGGAGCGGCCCGTTCTCAGCAGAAACGGCCACTCTGGTGGTTCGCATCAATCTACACCAGCCCCCCCCCCTCACACTGTGTCTCTCACACATGGGGGGTGGCAACGTAAAGACGGGGCCAATGATCTTTTTGGAAAAGAGAGAATAAACATTAATGTGTGCACTACAATATGGTCAGGATATATTTTTCCTTTTCCTTACGTCTTGTAATTGAAGTTACCACATTTTCTTCAAACATGTCCATGGAGGTTCTACATTTATGTCTTTGATAAATGAATCTTAATCTCGCCACTATTTATTACTGCACACATTAAAATGTTATTATAAAATGCCTTTATTTATAAAATAAATAGTTTTAATTTTCTTTCAAACCAAAGTTCCAAAATATTGTGCACATTTAAGATTCATCCATCCAGATCTATCACATGATCTGACTTTTGTACATGTGTTTTATTTTTGTATTGATTTAACAAAAAGCAAAATGAATTCAGTCCTGCTAAACATCTCAAGGGAAAAGGCAGTTTGCATTAATTATGCAGTTTTATAATAACAATAGCTACACCATACACTCTGGTAAGTGTAGTATATTTCTTAATCCTAATGATCTTTCTGCATAATTGTTTTCTTATGCTCCAGTCTGAGTGTTCTGTTCTGGGTTCTGAACATCCACACATGGCGCTTTAATATGGTGATTTCTAAAATATAAAGTTTCATCTCGGTGCATATGCTTGGGGTGCTTGGACATATTTGAATGTTTCCTTGTGCTAATGATCTCCAGAACAGAGGTAGAAAATAACAAGCATGTCTTCACTGCAGCGACCATCTGCCTCGGGCCGCTCTGCCTGTGAGTGTGTTCACTGTGTCTCCTTGGCTCCCATTGATCTACACCATCCTACTGTATCAGGTAATAGAATGCATCGGGACAGGGGCACTATTTAAATGAAAGCGGACATCTGCACACATGCACAGGCGTCATGCTCAAACCTGTGTGTCTATGTGTGCGTTTGAGAGCTTTGCCTCTGTTCTCGGGGCCGACAGAATACACGCCGGACCTATTGGGAATCAATGATAAAACTCAAGCCATTGAACAACTGTCCGCCTTTTCAATTGTGTCCCGTTTGAGAAACAATTTGACAATAACGTCTACTGGAGAAAAAAGACACGCAGTCAATAGACAAGGAGACGGCTGTGAAGGACAATTTAGAGAGCGTCCCATCATCTATACGGGACTGTGTGGACTTTGTCCCAGCGAGGGACAGTAACGACAACAGAGCATTATGTACCCTTCACTGATAAACAGCTTCCAGGGTCATTAAAAGAGAGTTAGGCAGTTCATGTGTAGGTGATCGAGAGGAGAGAACACATACAGACTCAGGAATGAAACTATGAGTGCAGATTTGAAACAGTTTTAAAGTTTAAGCCAAATATTTCAGCAATATTTTATAGAACTAGACGGTATTAGCTATTTTGCTGCTTCTTGAGAGATAGATTTTTGCATTTTTTTTATCAGTTGAGCAGAAGAAAAAAGGTGAAGTGTTGAGTTAGCCTCCTCCTTATGCAAAGTTAATCTGTGGTATTTTATTTTATACATTCAAGAACCTTTATGAACAACTGGCCTCTTTACTGCATAAGTTAAAATACATTGTTTGTCCATTACAGTGACTGGAGTGTGCAACTGGGCGAGTACATGATTAAGACAGAGGTCCCGAGAGCTCTGCCCCCCTCCCATCCATCAGTTTGATAAGTTTCTGAACAGGCGACATATTGCCTGGGACACAGAGACACATCCGGGGATATCATTCCTCTCCTTATGGTGTGTGGTGTCACCAAACGCCCTGTTAGTCTGTCTAAATCAACTTCCAGCTGTAAAGACCGGCATCCAACATTTAAACATGAGTATTTCTATCAATATTTAAAAAGAGCACACGCAGAATTACATTATCAAGAGATACTATGGGAATAAATAAACAGTATTGAGTTTCTATTTTAAAAAAACAAGAAAATTAGGCTTTGCTAAAATGCAGTTACATGCTTTTAGTTTCCTTATGCATTTCCCTTTTTTTAATTCCTAGTATCAGTTATATTCCACTGCAAAGGTATAAATGGCACTACTTATAAAAGGTGCTACAATCAACTAAATTAAGATCAATAAGTGCATTTGTGTGCCTCTTAAAACTTTAACAAATATGATGTCATTATTGCTTTACTTCGGGCCCTGCTGAAACATCTATATACCACTGTGTGAAGTGCATCATATCTTCACAAATAAAACCCTGGCGGCTGTGTCTAAAAGTGTAATAAATTCAGTCTTATATTGTTCCCGCGTGTGCTGCAGGGCCCCAGTCCAGACCAGTGCGGACTCCAGCCTGTTCTGTCTGTCTCATTATCTGCCACAGAGCTGCGTTTGAGCCAGAAGAGCGTGTTCCGATCAATATCCATTCACAAGGTGTGGATGGAGGGGGCAAGGTGAGGGTCAGGGTCAGCGCCGCACTGTTAGGGAAATAAGTGGATAAACAGATGAGAAACAGATACACACACCGCAGTAAGTTAATTACACTGGACAAAAACAGTGAAAGTGTGTTTAAATATAAGCCGTTTTTCCATAAGTTGCTGAACGGACTCTCAGATACGTGTTTGGTGCAGTGCTACTTGACACAGCTGATGAATCACAATGTTTTATTCAGTTTTATTTGACTAATTAAAGACATAGAAAGGTGTTTCTCGATGTTCAGTTCATAAATGTATTGACACGCAGCACACAAACTCAGGACTGATGGATTTTGTTCAATTTCATAGTAATTGTCATATATTTTAGTAAAGTTACATGTATATTTTATAAAGCTTAAGTGTGTTGTTCCGACTTCTCGGCTATATGTTTTTATGAGATATATTGACGTATGTTTTTATGGGGTATAGCGACTTGGAAATAGCTTTCATTTTATTTGAGTATTATGTTTTTATTTAGGTTTTAAACACGTTAGTTAACACCGCATGGGAAAAGTTCATCCCATTTTACACTTTTGCTTTTAATGTAATTGAATGAAGATGTTCAGCACCTCAAAAACAAAGCAGTCAGCAGCTCCTCTTCCTCACACTCTATTGTCCTTCCTCTTCACTGCATAAACCATATTGGTAAAGAGCATTACACGATGAGAAGCTTAAGTGATGTGATCTAACTCCTAAATGCAAACTTGGTGTTTTCTTCTTTGTGTATGGATGCCTGCCATACTACATTTATGCCATTGTCATTATACTGTGTGTTGGCGTCAGGGTCACGGGGTCAACATAAGCTTCTTAATGGACTGTGAAATAACCCTAACTGCATTAACCTCACAGATCTCACACACACATGCACGCACATGCGCCCTCATACATACTGTAGAGGCATATAAATGCAGACACACACGTACGCCTCGCTCACCTCCCACAAAAACAAAGACGCGATTGGATTGGTCTTTAATTGGTGGGGGCCATCACACCTTGAGAATGGAGAGAAGCGGCTTCAATCAGACAGAGTGATGGAGCGAGGGATGGAGAGGACACAGAGCAGGTGGACAGAAAACAAATGCCTAAAAGGAGGACGGCGCAGTGTCACACAAGGCCACTAAGCCTGGACTGAGACCTACATTAAGATAATGTGCATAGAGCATAGACTTAAGTGCATTAGAAAAGTGAATGGCGCTCGAGTAAAGCCTAACTTGGTAATAGGATGCCAACTCTGAGGCACCGCGGGCCAACACTGACCTCGCAGCACAGTCACTCTCCATAAGATGCGTGTTTTTCAGTGATGAAGCTGCACTGCATATTCACCTGTTAAAACTACCTTTACCTGACCTTTATAACTTATTTATCCATGTTTGGGATCAGCACAAATAGAAGAGTCTAAGTCAAAATAAACGAACAATCAAGGTTTTTAACGCAACAATAGAAAGAAGAAGATTGCATGTTTTTAAAAATGATGTAAGTCTCAACAATAAATGTGAAAGTGTTGCAATGATTAACACAAAATAATTATTATAAACCACTGGTTCATTTTACTCTTGTGTCAACATGAAAAGTCAAACAATTAACCAGTCCATAAGCCCCTCTGTTGTATTAAGCCCCGGAGCAGCCTCCTCTCTCCTTCTCTCATCTCGCTCCTCTTTCCTCTCTCCTTCTCTCCCTCCTCCTCTCTCCTTCTCTTCTTCTCTCTCATCTCGTCTCTCGCTCTCTCTCCTCGCTCCTCTCTCGTCTCCTCGTGTGCCAAATGAGTGCCTCCCTGAGTGGGGATCACACAGGATTTTGGGGGATTTAGCTCAGTGTCTTAAATCAGTCTTAATTTTTGCTCTCTGCCATTAAAGTGGTGCCATTAAGCCCTTCTCTTCGCGCCTCATTTCCCCTTTCCTCTTGTTTCACTTTTTCAATTTGTGCGAGAGGGGGAGTTCACTCCTCATAAAATTTCACTTTCATTTGCATCTGAGCCAATAAATAGCAATTAGCATTAACAATTAAACCAGCCAGTGGAACTGCGGGCAGCTCCCTGAGATGGCCTGATGGATGGAGAGGTGTAAAGTCAGGTTTGTGAGCGTGGTCACTCGGAGCGTCCCATCTCACCGGGAACACCAGAAGTCGGAATGTTCCTTTTCTCCCCAAAGCTCATTTATCCAGTGTCTCCACGGCCTCGTGACAACACACACATATGCAGGGTGGGCATATATGCCAAGCTGGCACGCCATTTGGTCCTCACAAAGTGCAGCAATTGTATTTGTTAATTACGCTCATTAAACAACAACTGTTTTGGCCGCTGTGTTTTATTTTATAGTTCTGCTTTTCCACCCCGCCGACTTTTCACTTTCATTCATAAAGAGCTGAAGTAATGAGGCCACCCCTGGCCTGATAATGTCTGTTAAATATACCCTTGTGTTAAAGTGTGTTCTGCCATGAACACTCCTTTATTTTTAGCGGTCTAAGAGCTGTGGAGCTGGGCCTATTGATCCCCAAAGAGAGATTTGTTGTTTTAGACAAAGTGTTCAGCTTTATTTAGTGTTGTAGCTGCTGTTTGGAGGATACTCATAGCAAAGAGTAAACAACTTGAAACTAGTCTCCCCTGTACTCATTAATTTAACTGTACAGTTTCAATCTTAAGCTTGTTTCATTTTTTAGGATGATAGTGTAGTTCATTCCCAATTGCAATTCAGCTATTTTAAACTATTTTGTTCCATTTTCAGACTCAGCTTGTCCTTTATTCACCCGCACAACTTTGTTCACTTTCATACATAGCATTTTTTCATAGTTTGTCAGAGGATGTCCAGCCCAGACGAGGTCGACAGGAGCATTATTTTATGTAACTCTACCCACCAGATGGAGCTTTTGGGAAACCAGTGCATCTTCTTGCTACTTGGGGTGTTAGGCAGGTCCACCCGGGTTGATACTGTGAATAATCTGCACAAGTGAAATATAATTAGGATGTCTCAGTGGCTCATTTGGCTAGTCTTGTCATTGTGTCTTTTTAATTTCTTTTTGAAGATGAAAACCTTAAAAAGAAATCACTAAAGACAAAATTATAACATTAACGAAAGGAAATAAATGCATGAAGCAGACACTGAGAAGTTGGACGAGTTTTGTTTGTATCTGCAGCTGTTTAGTTGAAATATAAGTGTGTTTGTGTTAATTTTTGGAGTTGCGCCTTCCTATTGAAACTTGTATACATATTTGAACTTTATTTTTTAAAAGTAAATGATTATCCACATGAATATTCCAAAATCCAGTGGCCCCTCCTCGGCTGCGGCGCCTGTGGTGAGAAAACGGCCGGTGGCTGGTGACGATCAGTCCATCTCCATACATTAATCACCACCAATAGAAAGCCCTGACACAGCAGCTACACAGCGCTACTGCCCTGCCTAACAAAGCATAGAGCAAGGACATACAGCGCCCACAGCAGCCACACTGAACACACCAGAAGAAGAAAGGAGAGAGAAAGTGTGTGTGTGTGCGTGTGTGTGCGTGTGTGTGATCCAAGACAACGCACAGGACGAGATGGGAAATATGGAAATGGAGAAAGAAAACAATCATGCTTTATATGTCCCCCTCTGTCCTAACCTCTCTAGTTCTCCTGCTTTTTATTGTTATTACCACAGCAGCGCCCATTAGAGAGCTCCACGTTCTTCTCCACTGGAGCAATAAATGAAGAGGGCCTCACTCCTCCTCATCCTCCAGACCGCGTCTCCACTGTCTCCTCGCTAACCTCCCATCAAACTACTTTGCAACTCAGTCTAGGCCTAGTCCTATTGTCATTAAGGGTCTGATTTGGTCGATTTTACTCATTTTACTTGTGTAATTTTTTTTGTGTTTCATAATTCTGGTTTCCAGGGAAAGGGGAGGTTTTGACGGCCAGTCCTACGTCTAAAGATGCAAAGAATGTACACATTATGGGGTCATTAATTATTGAAGTTTGATCAGAACGGAGAATTTAAGCAGAATCGTATCTGTAATAATGTTACTTTTTAAAAAAAATAACATACAAATAAATGCAAGGCTTACATGGATCTATGAAATATTGTTAGGTTAATATGCAAACACATGAAGCAATACTAATTACTTTATTTTGCAATGATAATTAGATTTTAAAACCTAAAATTAACTTCCATAAATAACATAATTATTTAGATTAATCTTTAAATTTTTTCATTTATCTTGAATATTTTTACACCTTTACCCTATGAAATTTCATCAATTAAAACATGAAGAATATTTAGTTTTGATTTGTTAATCGATACGATGCTACATTTTCATCCCTCTCAAACCCGTGGATAAGATAAATAAAAAAAACTGGATGCAATCTCCTGTTGAGAAGAAGTTTTAAGACGTCACCAAAAAAGTTGAACATTCTGGCAAGCTCCTGTGAAAGTTGGATGCGATGAAATAATGAAATAAAGCGGCATGTGTGAGCAGACGTATAGGCCACTTAACATCAGAAGTTAATGGGAGCCAACAGCACGCAGAGACCCATATGAAGTGTCGCTGGCTGCTCCACTGAGTGCGCCACATTGTTATGAGAGCAGACACAGCCCCAGCATGCAGACAGCCACAACATACAGCAAAGGGCAGGAGTAAGGTGAGTCAAAGAACAGGCTGCGTGGATCTGTGAGGGTTTAGAGGACACAGCAGCACCACAGCACAGGACAGACGCACCAAACATGAAGGTGCACAGACAAGGACAAGACTAAAGTGTGCAATAAAACACGGCACAGAGCTGATGAAACATTCAAACTCAACTGAGGGATTACAGGATTCATTTAGTCTTTTAAGGCGAGTCACTAAAGATCGTCATCCATTTTTTGATTTGTCTTGAAGGGGGCATTTACATTTTTGTTTATTTAATGCTTCAACAAATTAGACAATATACAAAATAAAAGTAAAATAAATTGGGGAGGTTGGGCTAATATATGTTTTGTGTGTTTGTTCGACATGTTTAAATGAAGAAAGGGCATGTTCCTTAAACGTGGAAGGTAAAGTAAAAGTAGTAAAGAAGAATTTTTAGGTATGTGTAATTTACATTCTACAGTAGATACTTTTTACTTTTACTTTCACTACATTTTTGAACACGACTGAAGAGTAAAAAGTACTTTTCATATGATTTGATTTTGGTTATTTTTTCCATGTTCGTGGAAACATCCTGACTAAAGGTTTTGAGTTCAAGCTTCGGATTTGAGAAAACAAAAATAAACACTCACAATTCATGAGAAAAATTGAGAAATGTACCAAAATCTGTATCATTTTTGAATCAATATTTGTAATTGTGAAGGAAGCGATTGCAGACCAGGTAAAGAAGTTTATCTGATCAGATGAATGTTACAGACAGCGGCACAGTTGTGTTTCAAGGGCGTTTTTCCACGACTTACAGCCTGAGAAAGGTGCTGCTATCTATAGAAAACTGGTCTTATAAGGACTGAACTCACTTAACTCATTTTACATGGCTGTTTACCGTTAGCTGTGAGGTTGAATACATCATTAAAGTTGCTTGCAGTCACTGAGAAGATGTATTAGGCCTCTTTTTAAGCTGAAAATTAAGAGCCGTATCGTAACCGCAGCAGCAGGTTCCAGTGTAGACATCTTAAAATAAGCATGTGTCACATTCGTACTGAGGAACAAGTTCACCTCAATGTTTAAGACACACAGTATTCAACACAAGGTTTAAGAGTAAAGTAATGCAACAAAAATCATGCTTTCAATATTGCTCCATTTAACACTTCAACAAATGAACAAAACCTGTGTGAAATACTACTTTTTACTCTGAAAGTGCATTTTAAAACAATACTTCAATCATTTTACTTCAGTAGTTTTTTCATGTGATACTTTAACTTTTACTTGAGTAACTTTTTACCTCCGTATGTGTACTTTTACTTGACAAAACTGAGTACTTCATCCGCCGCTGCTGTATTGTAGGTCAGCGCTTCTGCAGTAGACCAGATCCTAATAACTCTTCTAAAGTCAGATAGAAGTCATCAAACGGCGTCAGTAAAGGAGAAGCAGGAAAACCAAATGATTTTCCGAAAGTTTCGACAGTCCCTCTGGCCTCTAACAGTTCACAGAGAAGTGGGAGATTTTGCGTATGTCTTGTGCCATAATAAAAGCCGCGCCTCCAGATACTTTCTAAATAGCAGATCGTGTTGTGTGGAGGGGACAGTGTGAACAAGTCTATACCTGCTTCAGACAACGACAATGTGCAAACACTCCACTAACACATCAGGCAGACAGACTAATGGAGGAGAGGAGGGGCAGGGCGCCGAGGCTGAGTTCAAGGTCGATATGATATTTTAAATGAGAGAACGGAAAGTAAAACATATAAAACATGCACTTAATACTGCATAATTCACTTTTTGGTAAGATTCACTTTTTACTTTGTGTTAATAGTTGCTGGAGATCTACCTATTTGTTCGTAGATTAAAATGAGTCTCAGGAAATTTCAAACTCTGCTGAGCAATATGGCAAAAATATTAAATAATACCAATAGGGTACAGAGCTGTCAGATGCTCCCCTCGTGGGTTTCATCTGATAGCGACTACACTGTATTTATTCTGATATTTGTTGCATTTTTTCTATGTCTTGCACTTTAATAACTTGTAGTTTGCATTATGTATTGAACATTTTGCACACATGAACATTGTCTTTTGTATTACACTTTTTATATGTGAATTGTTTTTTAATGTTTGTGACATCAAGGACTTCAGATGGAAATTAGCATTTTGCTAAATCTGGTGCAGCCATCTTTTTAATGTATCTGCACATTGTCCTTCAAATAAATAGATAAAATAAATTGAACAATCAAGAATTTAAATTTCATTCTGTCTTCGTAAAAACACAGAAAACAGACTTTCAAAATGAATTCCCTGAACATAATCAATACAGACAGTTAATCACAGCCATTTAACGCAAACTAATTTCTTTCTAAACTCCAAAACTCCAAACCAAGCTAATGTAACCGTGTGTAATTTATTAAAAAAGCTCATTTTTGTTATGTGGGTGAATGCTTCAGTGCACAGGTTTCACTAAGCTTGAGTTTCTGCCAAGTTTCTTCTATTTGATTTGACTGATTTTGCAGTTTTGGACTAGTAAAAATCACACTGAGCATTTATTTAGTTGCTGTCTTTTACTTTTTCTGTGTTTCCATGCAGCACTTTGGAAAAACGTGCTATGTGCTATAAAAAGGAAGCGGATGTGGATTTGGAAGTGATTTAGTAAAAAGTATTTGCATAAAGTGTGAGGTCCCATTAAAGCTCTTGTTTATTGCAAACTCAGCTTTACTTTACACACTACTCCGCTCCATCGCTGCGCTGTCTGTGCCTCTCGTTCGGTTATTTCGAGTGTCACCTGTCGTCCTGGAGCCTGGGGCCGACGCCATGGCCACGCTCCCCCTGATCGTCTCATGTAACTCCATTTAGATGTGTTGTTTGGGAAGTTGCTGACAGAGAAGAAATACACTCTGCACTGCTCACTGTAATCCTCAATCCAAGTTTTGGTGTTGATTTATCGGCACAACAAGAGACGGATGTCCCTGGGATAGCAGCGGCCTGAGTGGAAGCAGACAGAGGAGAAAGGGCAAACGACGATTACAAGATTGTGGTTAAAAACACAGTGTCAACCTCTTTGTATGTGCCATTGTTTTAGGACTAAAAGTTTTTGGCTTGTTCAAAAATAATTAGAGTAACAATTGTGAAAAGTTAAGGCTTTAACTTGTTTGTCTGAGTGAGCTGTGTAACTTCTGAAGCTCACACACTTCCAGACAGAGTGCAGCAGCAGTGAGCCAGTACACTACAGACTTGTTCATGTTTTTATTGTGGCCCTATTGTGTTTGATTCACTTGATATTGAAGCTTTCTCCTCGCTAATCCCTCCTCTCTAACCTCTGTGTGCTCCTCTGAATGTCTTTTTTATTTCTTCTCCCTCTCTCTCCCTCCCGCTCAGTCTCTGGCGTCTCCCTCCGTGCCCCCAGTGCGAGCAGCTAAAATTAAGTGGTGCCACTTCTCAATGACACTTTAATGATAGCAGCACTGCTCCAACAGAGAGAAGGGAGAGGTATGAGCATCTGCTAAAGATAGGCCCTTCAGACACAAGCGCACGTCCAAACCAGTGCGTTGTCTCCCTTTGTCTGGGCTGCCAGGGGGATTGTGGGGGACGGGTGCACTCTAATTAAGAGCGTCTGTAGGGAGAGCTCTGCGTATGGATGTGTGTCATTCCGGCTTGGCATCAGCGTCACCTGCCTGGCACGGTCATTACGGCTGGCATCTGAAAAGAGCAGGGGGCATGTAGCAAGGTGTGGCATTAAACTCACTCATACAGACCTGTTTAAATACAGCGTTTTTGACAAAGTTTTTAAGAAGTGACATGAAAGTATTTAACCTCCTGAGACCCGAGCTCTTTCATGGCTTTATTCATTTCTCTTTGTTATTTGGGCTGAATTATCTTTTTAGTTTATGTTGTTATTATGTCCACATATGAAGACATTTGTTTGTTTGATAGAACACTTGAATAATGATTTGCAAAAACTATTTATTAAGTGCCTGAAACAGCAACATTTGTCCTGAGTCTAAAAACAATTGTCTCTTGGAACAATGTGGCTCGTTTGAAAAGCTGCAAAGAGGTGCAGGAAGACATGTGCCTTTACAAAAATTAAAAATATTCTGAACATTCTAAACTCATCAGAATATTCAAAACAGAACATTTTTGCATTGTAGCTGTTCTTCTAAAAATTTGCATTGTGGCCCAGACAACCCAAAATGTGTTGTCCACATGATGACGCCAAGTTTCAGGAGGTTAAGGCCTGACAAATACATACAAAAAACATCCAAACACAACACATACATTTCCAGAACACGGTGAAACTAAACTATCAAGACAGTCACGTAGAACAGAGATTAACTGCACTCATTCGTATTACAACATATGTCTCCTCCAACAGCTCTGATTATTTTATATTTGTCTATTTGAACACTTGAGAGCATCATGATGATAAACTGCTGAGCTTCAGTCCACAAAAGGAGTCGGCAGAAGCAAAAACCTGCCAACAAAATCATGTACAACAGTGTGTTTTGTTTGAAAAGTGCTGTTCTTGTTTTAAAACCGTGAAAGCATGAAGAAGAAATGTAAAACCAATATTGTAACTTTTATAAAATACAGCTGACAGATGATAACAAGGATTTATTGTTTCAAGACACGAGAGCAGGAAAACAACGACAGATGCTAATAGTTATTATTTATTTATAATTCATGAGACAAATGGAGTTTGGGGTATGGACAATGCCAAGCGAATTAGTAACAAACTTTAATAGTAACTTTGTCCTGGATTTAGTGAAGTAAAAGGCACAAAATAAAGATGAAATGAGAATAGGATGTTATCTGCTCGACTTGTTCACTCGTACATGTGTGTGTTCTGTCTCACTCATCACCAGGTAATGAAGTTCCAACATGTTCTTAATGTCGTCAGCATTAAGCAAGTGGTTGATCAATCGTCCCACTACTACCCTTACACCATCGATACTGTGTCAATATTGTAACATTAACTGCCAAAACACTGGTCATTACTTAACACTACAATGAGCGCAATAATATGTCACTTTTTCACATTTGCAGTGGATTGATCTTTGTGAAAACTGGTTCGTTACAACATTTGTGCATGTGCTTTAAGGTTACGCTGAGGTCAGAGCTGCAGGGAAGACTGCCAAGTGACATTTTAAGACGCCATCACCCAACTCTATAGCGCACACAGCCAGTGGGGCCTGAGAGGAGCAGACAGCCCCTCAGTGGTGCCCCCTCCCTCCCGCCTGGCACTGCACAAGGACCAGCACATGTCACGGCTGTGGAGAGACATCAGAGCTGTTCTCTTCTCATGTCACATCTAACTATGTCCACGACCATTCAACAAACCATCAGCAACTACTCCAGTGCATGTACAAGACAGGCCCGAGTCTGATTGTCCACTTCAGCTCCTCTCTATGTACAACTGCTCATTTTTTAAGATGTTTTGAAGTTTGGACTAAATATAGATGATAAATTATAATATTACTCATTTTTGCCACTGTCACATTAAGCCATAAGCAGATTTAAACCACAAAAACTATTCTAAATCTGCAATATTGTTAAAAGATCTTGAGCTGCAATAAATAAACAGAGAATGAAACACTTTTCTGTACTTTGCATGTGTAATGAGTCAAGTTATTAATTCAACCTTTTACAGCCTAAATCTTATCATACAGCCAAACAAAAAGAAAAATAAAAATGTCCAAGTGGTGCAAAGTAAATGTACACATGATAAATATTGATACCAAAGAAAATTGCTCAAACTTTCATATATTGAGTTGATATAGTAAGTATTATAGCAGGCTAAGATACTGGTACACTGGTCCATTTTAATGACTTTCTGGACTTTTCCCTGGATTAAGTTACACCACAGGGACGCAGTGGTTATCAGATTCTTCCCTGGGTTCAAAGACTTATTTTTCTGTGGTGAAAATTAAATTATTATAAAAAAAAAAAAAAAAAAATACAGTGATAGTAAAGGAAACAGGAGCCTCACAAGCATCGGACCAGTCTCTCAACACATCTGAGTGTAAAATGAGGCTATTTTCTTTGCATGAAAACTTGAAATAACTTGAAATAACTTAATTTAACAGTGAATATTAGTGAACATTTGTCTGTCCACATCAAATTAGGATCAACTCACAATAAGAGTGAGTAACAGAGCAACAATGAGAGAAGAATCTGCACTTTTACCAAGCGACACAAAGGAATAATTAAACAAGAGAGAGACATTTTGGCAGCTTGCTCCAGAGATAGACAGTTGATTTTAACAGGATTATATCCCTTTAGGACATGGCCACACATGAGGCGCACATGCTACCCTTGGTCCATGGGGTGAACACAGTCAAACTAACAGTAATTACCCCCAGCAGCTGAAAAAAGCATCGACAATGTGCCAAAAAAACTCAACAAATGAATTTACATGCACATCTAACTCTATAGAAAACAGACTTCAGGCTGCTTCTGTACTTTCTTATCTCTTTTTTTATATATCTGTAATAATCTCCTCATCGCTCCTCACAGCTTGAATAAAACGTCAGCTCTGCAGCCTGTTGGCGTCATCGACACAGCGAGGCCTGAGAAGAGAATCAAATCATATTGGACTGTCCTGTCACATTCTCGTCAAAAAAGCCTGGTTTGTCCACAGTGTGCTCACAGACACAGAGATGATCGTTATGAAACCACTGGATGCAAATTTAAACAGCAATAAATAGCCAACTCTTGCCACAAGGGGTCAGTAAAGGAGCAAATGACAAGTTAAACTGACCTGGATAGAGTCTATTACTGCCCAGGATAATAAAGATAGTGTAGTTTTTGTAAGTGTAAGTTTATAAATGCTGAGCAATATGGCAAAAAATGTATGCCAATGTTGCTCCTTTTTAAATCAATCACGAAAAACAAACATGATTTTTTCGATGTTGATTCAGAAACATGCACATTTGACAAAAAAAAGTCCAAAGTCTGCTCCAAACCACTTCTAATGACTGTAGGCCTATATAAAAAAACAACCAATAATGATGATTTGAAACGATTGTGTCTCGATTTGATTAAAATTGGATTCATTCCACAGCCCTATCGTCCAAAACCAAACCCAGGATCATTTCTCACACAATCCAGTAACGAGGACAAACCCTCATAACCAGGAAATGCACCTGAGACAGCCAAATCATGAATGACAGTCTGAAAATACACATGTAAACTAACCACACATTTCGTTTCATTCTTCCATTTGCCTATTCTCGGAGGAGTTTTGGAGAAAACCACTCAAGGACAGGTCAAAGGCGTGCGGCGCAGGTAGCACTATACAGTATTGTGGGAAAAGACTGGAGAAAAAGAGCCCCAAATCAAAAAGAGCCTTTGAGGTTTTGTTACTCAATGGTGTCAAGTGAAATCTCCCTCTGCACCGATGCTCAGGTGTATGCAGACCCAGCTCTCGTAATACAACAGTGCTGATTCTTGTTTGAAACTTGTGCAGAGTGATTTTATTCTGATAAATCACCACATAAAGAAAGAAAAAGTGCACATATGGCACACAACTACAAGCAATTCTTGTATTCTCTTGTATTCTCTACCCACACCTGTTTTACTTGCACAATATTAGCGTGTTTACCTGTGACTGTGAATACAAATGAAATCATTGCAGGCGTTTTTTTTTTTTTTTATTCTGAGCTCGCACAAAACTAGTGGCTTTCAATGACAGCTTTGTGTCTTGGTAGTGACATTGAGAGGTCTAGAACATGTCATGCTTCAAGTTTTCTACTCTCTTTTCCCATCAACTACAATGAAATGTAGTTATAGTGTTTTTCTTTTGTACTCTGTCTGAAACGTATATACTGCTTCACTTTCAAATATGTATATATACACTGTACATGCTATTAATACATCCGAACCGTGTCTTCTGAAAACTAGCCTTTTATATCGCTCCAGGCATCTCAATGTTCACTTCACGTCTCTGGGCCCAACCAAGGCTTATTGAGAAAATGTAGGGTGACCTGGGGACACTTAAGATTTGTGGGCGAAGGAACACTTAAAAAAAAAATGCGTGTGTGATTGAAGCTGGGGAGTTAGCTCTGAAGCAAGCCGTCTGTTCGTAACGCGTAGCCGTGTCGTGCGCTCTACTTTCTGAGAGCACGGGGCGGAGGGAGCGGACCGGAGCCGGGCGTAATTAGGCCACAATTTGAACTCTCTTAGTTCCTCCCCGAGAGCGGGCGCAAGGGTCACGCCAACTATTATAAATGGAGTTGGTGTGTATATGTGTTGAGGTGGAGTAATGTGTGAATGTATGTGGGGCCTATAAGAGCAGGGAAAGGGGAGCAGCACACTCCCATTGGCTCAGAGTGTACTGTTAAATATAGCTTCAGCGGGGCGACCAGGGGTGTGGCTGGTTCAAGGTGCGTGCCATGCTTACGATGCTCTCGCCTCTGCTCCATGTTGTGTCAAGTGGCATCGATCACTCCTTTTTTTTGTAAATGTTGAACAAAGGAGCAATGTTAGAGGCCAGGAAAGTCTGAGAGGAGGAAACTTTCAACTTTCAGAACAATCAGAGAGTGAATAGACTGAGATATAACTATAGTAGTGTAGTATAGTATTGACTTTATTCCGCCCTGCTCACTTTTGCCATAAATGCTGCTAAACTGCACTTTCTTTTGTTTTCTGGTTAAGCAGGAATCCCATGCATTTCAAAGGAGAGTTTGGGAAAGGTTTGGCCACAAAAATATGATATAAAGCAGGTTGATTTGTGTAAAATGTTCAGTGTTCATGTGCACCAAGTCAATACTGCACCAATTCTTATTAAAACAGCTCCTTAGTCCATGCCCAAAACACCTTCCAGAATAAGGTGAATAGTAACAGTCCAATTAAAGCGTCATCTTAAAGGTGCGTTATGTAACTTTTAAGCAGGAGGCATCTGCAGACTTAGGACGGGTTAAAAGAGGAAGAGTGGCTTGTGACTTCACTGAAATTGTATTTAATTTTTTGTCATAAAGACTGACCGGGGGACCCAAGAGACAGGACTCGGGGAAAGTGTATTTGTAGATAAAGGAAATTGAATGAAGGTCGTCATAACAGACAGTTGGGGGCGGTGTTGTAGGCAGTAGTCCTGGAGCGGGTCGTGGGTCACAGGGTCAAAGGCTGGGGTGTTCATACTGGACATGGAGAGCAAGTCCACCGGAGCACGACATGAAGATTACAAGACGATCTGGCCCCGAGTGTCAGGTCCTCGCTCCTTTATCCTCCCAGGTGCAGCTGATTGTGGATTAGGTGCAGGTGAGCTCGGGAGGAGCCCAAATCTCCACCCAGCTCCAGGCTCAGATACAGAGAGGGAAAAATAGAGCAAAACACACAAAAAACCCAAATCCTGACACTTTACTTAGCAGGTACATAGGTGTGCATTGTGAGTTTAAAGAAGATTATCATATGATTGCACAAAAATAACACATATGTTTACTTATAATGTTGGAAAATATCTTTAAATGTTCATAAATAGGAATAATGTAATGTTCAGTGGTTCAAGAATTCAGTAAAATGCTCCATAAAGTGAGTATTACATTGTCAGGCGTAAACCACTTGGAAATGGCCTCTAAACACTTACCCGGATACTCCTCTGCTTTATAATTATTTCACCAGGAAATAAAGCACCCATAAATTAGATTTTTTTCCCACCTCAACTTGCTGATAGCCCATCTAGAGGCCACTGATCAATTAAAAAGTCCCTTTGTAACCTCCCCTGCACCATACACACCGAGAGGCTCATCGCATTAATGAGCGGACGGCTAATTAAGACAGAAAAGCATGGGAGTCACTTCTTTATGATTGATAGGACTATATTCTCATCCTGCTATTTTGCATTTTAATGTTCATTAATAAACTTTTATTGTTTTGTTAATTATAATATCCACCTCCCATACTGAGATAATAACTAACCTGGGCAATTTGTACAGACAGATTTTCAACATGACAATGACAACAGGCCACACACAATCAAACATGTTTACCACAGGCACCATTTCTCATTTCTAAGACTGACAAAAGCAACGTTTTTGTCCATGTTTGTTACTTTGATGACGCCAAAAGAAGCAGAACATAATGTGGCTCTATATGGTCAATACATTTATGTGTGTTTTAGATTTATTCAGTTTCAAACACATTCAGAGGACTGACTGGAGAGAACTGTCCCACACTGGTTTGCAGCCTCTTTTGCTTTTTGCTTACTACTCCAGTCTAAAGAGTTGCATAATAATGTAACTTAGGATCTTAAATACTTTAGCTACTGCTGTGGATTCCTATGCGTTCTCTATATGTGTGAGTGGGTCCATTTCTCATTTCTAAGACCTACAAAATCAGGATTTTTGTGCATGTCTGTTACTTTGATGACTCCCAAAGAAGCAGAACATAATTTGGCTCTATCTGATCATTACATTTACTTCTATTTTAGATTTATTCATCTTGTCAAACACATTCAGAGGACCGACTAGACAGAACAGTCGATTTGGTTTGCCGCCTCTTTTGCTTTTTGCTTACTACTCCAGTCTAAAGAGTTGCATAATAATATATGTTAGGATGTTAAGTACTTTAGCTGCTGCTGTGGATTCTGACGCGTTCTCTATATGTGTGAGTGTACAGTGTGTGCTGGTCCTGAGGTGTGGGGCCAGGGACGCGCATGATGGATGGTGGAGGCCAGTTGATAGCACCATTACTCACTGACACACACGGGCTCTCGCACACACGCAGTACAGACACAGTACACACAGTACACACTCAGTACACACCCGGTACACACCTGCCTGACACCTGTCCCCCGTGGGGTCCACCTGCCCCAGAGGCCACTGCCCTAGAGACCCGTGAAGCCCAAAATGATTCTGCATGCCAGCAAATCCACCCAAAGTTAGGGAAACAAGAGACACTTAAAAACTTTGTAGGACATTTTCAAACTTTGTGTTGTAGTTTTTGGGTTGTACAAGTTGTCTTCATAAACTGTAAATATATGTATCGTTTACAGTCTGTTTTGTTGAGCCTCAGCGTCTGTGTCTGTGCCTGTGGGTCCGGCGCCGCTTCTTCATGTTATTTTACAGTTATTGGCTGCGATGTATGCCATGATGACCTCTGAGCCTTTGGGATGATTCCTATACATAAATTAAATATAGTTTACCAATCCATTTAGTCACTGAAGAAACACATGCACCTTGGGAAATGCAAGTTAATGCACACAAACAGTTTAGATTGTCACTTATAGAATATATAATGACTCCTTATATTCATATTCACACAGCCAAAATGATCAAAAAACATATGAATAGTAAATATAATATGTGTTATAATGTGTTAATAATGTTTACATATTAACACTTATTATAAACAACATACTAAAAATACTAATTACATATTAAAACATGCATTAAAAATATAACCTTTAATAATAACATCTCCAAAATCTAACATGGGGAAAAGCTCTTCAAATGAGTGATATTGTAGCTATGTATGTGTGTAAAATGAGTAAAAACAATCTGCTAATGTGGTTCTGGCTTTTCCTGCAGTAAAAAATAAAGTGAAAATAAGTGTTCTGCAGATGTGTAAATGTTAAACTACGTCGCAGAGAACAGCAACAGCAGAAGATGTTTCCATCGTGTGCGAGGAGAGAACAGACAGTCAGCTGGACAGAAACATTAGGAAGCTAATGTTATATATAAGGACTCACAGGGACCGACTCGGGCGCACAGCGGAGCACCTGGGGACACTGCAGCCATATGTTTAAGCTTTGTCTCGTCCTACAAAACTCAGTCTGCCCTTCACGTGATTTGTCAAAGGGCCGCACTCTGTGACAAGTACAGGGTACAGGAGGGCCCGCGATACCGAGAAATACAGCGAGTGGAAGGGAGAGGTGGAGAGGGGGAGCACTATCAAGGGACGGAGGGTTAGGAGGAAATAAAGGAGAGAAAGACTGCGTTTCCTCAACATAAGATGCCAAAGAACTCAATACAACTTAAGCACAGTGTTGTTAGACAAAAAATAGACATGAACTGAACAAACCATCTAGTTCTGGTGAAGATATGGTGTCCAGATCTGCATCACTGAAAGATTAAATAGTTTGGAGAGTGTACCAAAAAAACAAATGAAAATGAACAAAGATTAAGGATCAACTCAATCTGTTCTATTGGAGTCAGAGTTAAAAAAAAAACAGAATCCCTTGATCCGTTTGTCATTGGCCTACAAAGTACACTGCATTTTGAACAATTCACTCAAACTTTGTTCAGCTGTACGTTATGGCACTTTCAGATACTTAAAAGTGGACTGCCATTCAGCAAAAGCGCCCATGCAGGAATCAAACCCAAGTTGCTCCATTTAAATAGTACACCCTGTACAAGGTGAGCCGCGGAGGCACCCCCAAGTTGTTTTATAAAGTTAGAATAAGCTGTCGTTCATGTGGCGAGAGAAAATGTATAGGTTAAGGAGCGGCATGCCTTTGGGCGTTTCTCCCTCCCTGCGCTCTCTCCTCCCTTGTCCCATCTTTGCAGCCTCCCCTCCCTCCCCCATCCCACCTCTCACTCTGTCCTTCTGCGCAGGGGGTTGAGGCGCTGAACAGATTATAGCATAATTAAGGCGCTAAAGCAGCACATTATCCACCTGGTGGCTTATCCGGGGTGGCTAGCGTCGTGGCTAGGCTAATCAGGCTTCATATGTGTGTGTGCTTGGACAGGGCGGTGTGTGTGTATTTGCATTAATTGTGCGTTTGTATGGCAGTGTCTATCTGTGTGCGTATCCTGCACCATCTCACCTGATTAAGGCCTCTTATATGGATGTGTTAAAAGCATTAGATGAGAACAGCGATGTAATTCGTCATGTTTAAAGGATGGAAATTGAATCAGGGATTAGGAGGCAGCCAAATGAGCGCACATATACATACTCAGCTAACAGTGGGGACGTCATACCTGCACTTCTAACCTTCTGCGTCCCAGAGATTATACCAGACACTGCTTTTTTTCTGTCTTCATCAACTTTTTTTCAGATCACTATTTGTAGAGATCAGCCCGTTATTCTCAGAGGTCCCTTCTAGGAATTTCCCGACTGCCCTGTAAGTGGTTAAATTGAAAATAATTATATAATAAATAATGCAAACACACTCCAGAATGCAATCATAGAGCGTGGCGCTGCACAGATACTCAGGGAAAAGGCCCTTATTATTAGGTTGGAGTGAGTACTAAGTGTAAAGTGAAATACCTCCGAGAGTCGTTTGATCCCTCAGACTTTATTAAAGCTAATAGGTTTATATATACCTCCCCGAGGCTGGTCAATTCATTAGTAGTAGGAGTTAGGAACTATTACACACACAACAAAGTCAGAGCAATGAGATGGAGCGGAAAAGTGCAAGTACGAAGATTCAGGAAAGTCCTGCGTTTCAAAACGAGCATAAAAGTATGAAATTATATTAACTTAAGTAACAGCAATATTACTTATTATTATAATAGTTTGTTTTTTTTAATAAAAAATAATTATAATTAAAAACCTCATGAAAATCAAAACATATTTTAAAATAATAACAATATAATAAGATCTACTTAATCAGATTTGATGTAAACAGATAAAAAGGCAATTTATTACAGCAGTGTCTTTGTCAAGGGCGCTCACTTCAGCGCAGAGAAACGCTCATCAGTCACTGGAAAAAACTGGACATACTTAATATTATAACAGTAAAGATGACATTAACAGGGCACTTTCAACTAAATATTACTCTTTTTTATCCAAATGGCTAATTCCAAATTGTGTTTAAGGAAATTTAAAAATAATAAAAAATATAAATTTGTTAAAAAATGTGTAAATGTAAAATGAACCAAAGGAAGACAGGTACTAGTTACTTTATAGAGAATGTATAAATAGAGATGTGGACTTATTGTAGTGCAGTGTATTGTTGAAGCGTCTGAGATCAAGAGAGCGGACACAAAATGACTCCCACGGGTGTCATATTATTTTTAACCTTTACATCTCACCTTCCTTAGGGGTAATAATAAAAAGAGTTATTTTGCAGGGAGAGCTGCTTCTATCTCTCACTGTCTTTAAAATGAGCTCGGTTTCTCTGCTCATTTCATACTTTTGCTTTGTGAATTACATTTGGTGTGTTTAAAAAAGGAAGCGCTTGATATCTTTGTAAAAGTGTCCACTTTAACTCTGTCTTTAAAGGGAAAACTTGGCATGTAAATCCTACCTGCTTTTCAAACTCTGAAACTGAGGAATAAATGTGACAGAAAGCATGAGAAAGGCTGAGTCAGTCAAGGGCACTTTTCATATTCATATCAGGGAGGACATGTGTGATCTGAACCGCTCTTAAATAATGACGCTTCTGTCCACAATACGCCAGCATATGGCCCAAAAGGAGAACGCAACTTTAAATCTGACATTTAAAAAAAAAAAAAAAGCCTAAGATTTATGCATATTTTGTTCAAATAAATATTGTTTAATCTAAAAGACAGAGATGTGTTTCTATGTTAGTGAGACATGCAGCCGTCTGATTTCAGAGGGATTCACCAGAAGGACGTGCTGTAAGTATCAGTGAAAAACATTTGGGCTCTAATATCACAAACATGCACGACTTTTGATTCACTGGCTGCACATTTTCATATATTTTCACAGTTAAACACAGAGAATATGGTCGTATCTACATGTTATAACTTTACATTAATACTTTTACAGAGCTGGCCCGAATGACAAAAGATTTACACGATTTATTTTATTCATTTTGATCAAACTACATTTTTGATTACATTTTATTTAGTCTTATTAAAAAAAAAAAAAAAAAAGGTTTAATATTAATTTAGCGAACAAAATAATATAGACTTTTTTTTTAATAAAAACGCCATAAAACACAAAAACAGTTTTATCTGAACTCTGCTCCGCTTGTCTTTACTTTTATCTTATTTTACATTACATTATTTATCTTTGGTTGTACAATCCATACACTGCATATACACTTTATAAATGATTAACGATTCAGTGGATTCAATGTTTTTACGTGGCCTATTTTTAAAAACTAAACATGACTCACATTTTTGCCACCAACTTTTTCCCCTAAACCACAATTTTACAATGTCAAACTGACACAGCTGCTCACACTGGGCGGGTTATTATTAACCTTAGATTTTTTTTTAATTTATTAATTTATTTTTATTTTGGTTTTCACAATTGACCATATTTATTTTAATATATTCTGTATTTATTTAAATTGTGACTGATGCATTAGGAAATAGGGCGCATATCAAATAGGACATGTAAAATGAATAATGCAAATTAAAGTGTACTTCTGTTTTTGATGTTTATTGCCATGAGGTAAATATGATATGAAACAATATCTTCCAAGACTCAAACAGTCAGATTGATTTGAGTAATGTTGGAGGTGAGAGCTGTGGTGAGCAGGGCGTCATGGGCCCGGCCTGTCTCCATGATCTAGTGCAGCTTTTTTTTTTTTTTTATAACTTTACTTTATGCGTGGTGGTGCTGTAGCTATTCTGGTGCTGAATGTGCTGGATGACTCTGTCTGCAGCTCAAAGACAAAGAAGGACGGTCATTAGATGATTCTGTGACATCAGGTACTGTACTCTCTCTCTCTCTCTTTCTCTCTTTTTCGCTCTTTCTCTCTCTCTGTGCCCCTGTTCTCCAACATTTACGCACTTCTTTCTTGCTCTATTTTTCTATTTCTTCCTCCTATGCTGGATACTTTGCTGCGCTGAAGGCCGTGGTCCATCCCAGTCATTTCCTGGTATGGAGCTCCATCTACAGGTCCAGAGGATAACTGTGACTCCACAAACATCTGAGTGCAAAGAGGAGAGGCAGCGACACTGGCACACACCTGCACGTTAGGACATCAGACTAGATTCAAATGAGTCGTCACAAGGCTAAAACCTGATGTCAGCACTGGCTTGATGTTCAACACTGATTTTGATATGACAATGATAATAAAAACTCAAAATTTCAACTCCAAATAATGGGAAGATATTCTAAAATGTGTCTTATTTCTGTGATTTTGTGCAGTATCGATACCTGTACAGTACAACCCGGATCCAAATCTAAAAGTCTGGATTTAATATGCTCCAACAAGCACTGACCACTGGCGACCACTGTTAACAAAGATGTGCCTCAAAATAAACACAAAACAACGGCTCTCGTCTTGAATCGTGATCTAGTCAGTTTGTGTGACGTGTATCTCCAATTCTCTCTTCAAATCCTGAAGTTAAACTTAGTAAACGACTAACAAGTGCCTCATAATTAAGTTCTTTTTAATGAATAACAGCTATAGAACATAAAACATTGTTCTCTCAGTCTGTCTGTTACCACTAAAGGCTGAACGAATCTTCCAGGGCTAACGGCGGTAGGTGTTTCCATGCATGACTTAGCCATGTGAGCTGTTATATCTGTGTAATAAGTGATGGATGAGTTAGCTCTTTCCATTCTTCATTTTGCGTTTTAGCCTCTCAAAGTCATTGTTTCCCCAGAGAGAGGTCATTGTGCTGGTCAGAGCTTTTGTCGCTGCGCTCACCTCCCACCACTGACCACACAGGGACAGCAAATTATACACTGATTATATTTAGACTGTATATAAGGAAGTATTTATGGAGTGGATGTTTATATTGTGGGTGACAGAACAATTTGTTGATTGTCAAAAGAATGTAACTGCTTAGTGCTTCGCTGATACCAATGCATTTTCACACCACCAATTTTTTTACATTTTTGTTTTTTTTTTTACATTTTTGTGAAAAGTCTAGTCATAATATTATTTTCCAAGCCTAGATAAATGGACAAATCACTGCATTTTGAATATCAGAACAGGCGTGACAACTCCAAGAAAACTTTTATGCCATTGGTATATGTATATCAGGTGTACCGTGGATATTTTAGGCCTATAGGCAGAAGTACAGACCCTTTTTGGCTCCCTCTCCCCACTGGAAGCTCGCAGACAGCCATTATTGAAAGTCAGTCCATAGGGGTCTTTCCTGCACTGTTCACTCACACTGTCCCTAGAACAATTTCAATTTTAATAGCTTTTACTATGTAACCAATCATAACAGCCACCAAAAGGAGAGCGACACACAGAACCACAGCCCCTTGTTGAAAATAGAGCCATCAAAAATGAAGGCCATCCCAGACAACAGACAGAGACAGACACATCCCGGGAGCATCTTGTAATTATCCCTGTGGACGGGCTGCCTCTAGCTGGGCTCAACCGCAGGCCCAGCCCCCCCTCCTCACTCCTAACCCCTCTGCTGCTAATTTCATCCCAGGGATTAGCCCCTACTTGCTTGTCTATCTTGTAATATTTCTTGGGGGTGAAAAGCTGGAATATCGCCTTGCCCTGCTTATAATAGGGACTTACTGAAGCGGGCCGGGCGTGCATGTAGCTCCCTCATGCCCACCGTTCGGCTCTGCTCCTGTTTCAGAGAAGGAGGGAAAGGGGGATGAGGGAAGTGGCTCTACCGGGAAGTGACCGCAGTGAAGGAGTGAAGGTGAAAGAGAAAGCATGGCGCTCTGTTACCTACCTGCAGGGCAATGCAAGCTGTTTTCTTTATGCAGAAAAGAGAGAGAAAGAAGGATGGAGAGGCAGCAGCAAACCGCATGCTTAGAGTCTTTGTTTAACTATATTTATAGGGCCCACTTGTCTGGTTCTTAAGTCTAGTGACAGTTACATACAAGTATTTCACCCAGGTGCCATGTTTTTGCTAAATTTAAATGCAAAAGTATTAACATTTTATATGGCTATTTCATCATTGTCATTCTAATATAGATATGTGCAGCTCTTCTTCTTTAAATCGGTTTGACTGGCAAATATTAAATGCAAATACAGTGTTTTTTTGAGTGTTTTAAAGCTGGGTTGCATTGAAGTACATCATCGGTCTGTTACTGTGATAATTTGATATAAAATAACAAAAAATACTTGAGAATTCGAGAGGTTTGGACAAAGTAAATCTCACCATACATTGCAGAGATGGTCTCAGCTCTCCATCTTGTGGGTCGAGCTGCGTCCGTCCATCTGCTGGTGCTGTTTGTCTCTTCCTGCTCTGGATGACCTATAGCCCCATGTTTGTGACGGGCTCCTCTCCATCACTCCTGCCTCTCATTACAGCTGTGGACGACCAGCCTGTCACATAATTAAAGGCAAAGTTATAAATGACCACCAGGCCATACCCCATATTTCACAGGTGGCTGCATATTTATTTATAATTTTTCACCTTTAAATGTGTTTCTTATGCAAATGAGAGCCAGGACACTTTTCAATTAAGTTGTGGCCAGTCCCTCTAAGACCTGTAGGTGCTTGTTATTGAGTAGTGAGTTTTGTGTTATCACTCAAAACTTATTATGTGTAAAAAATGTCAAATGCACACCCTTCCAAATTTCTTTACAGAAACTGCCCATTTTTCATCCTACAGTAAGTGCGCAGGAATGATGAAGCCTCTAACATATTTGGCCTCTCTTTGTCTCTTCCATGTACTCACTGATAGAGAGGTTTAACTGCATATTATACGAGCACTTGGCAGCTAAGCAGGTACCTATGTATGGTTCTTTTATGGTGACAGACAGAGTGTCCCCCACAGCCTCATTTTCTCCTTAATTGACCCACGGAGGAAAGCAGCCGAGCGCCTCCCGCAGTCACCTCCGGGGGAGCCGGAGAGGATGTTCTGCGCCCAGTCTGCTCCAGCGCAGGGCGTGTGGGGCGTGTGGAGAACAGAGAGAGGAGAGATGGTGTGATCTGCAGTTGTAAACCAGCAGAGGAACATGTGTTTCTGATGCTCCGAGGAGCCCATCACAGTATGGAAGAGACGCTCTGAGGTAAATGTAAGGCACAGTCTGCCTGTTACAATGTGTGTGTGCGTGTAGCTTTGCCCTCTGCCTGGTGCGTAAAAAACCTCCATTAATTGAATTCCCCCTAATTTCCCGTCAGCCTGGCCTTGCGGAGCGAGACGCTCGCCTGCCAGCCATGGAGCGCCACACTTCAGGTATGGTGGATAATGGAGGATGACATTTCTGTCTTAACATGCCTGAGGGCAGCATGTGATACATGGCTTTCTCTATGAAGGTTAAACTCAGCTAACCTGCCTTTGGCGTTTCATTACCCACTTGTTAAATACTCTTTTGGTAATAAAATGATTAAGAATTTTATTGCTTCTCTCCAATGAGACCTCTTTTCAAAGGGACGTAATGGCTCAGGAGATGGACATGTGTGTGTGTGTGTGTGTTTGTGTGTGTCCAGACTGAGCATCCACAGTCCTGCAGACCAGTGTCTATAAAGCTAATGAGAGTGATATGCCTCGCCATTATTCTCAGCCAAACGACCAGGCCGTCATTATCACTAAAGGAGCAATACCTCTCCTCTCTGCCGGGGCACATTCAAATAGACATGTTTTACATACAGCACTCTGTGTCTTGAAGCGAAGTGAAGTATTTCTACTAAAATGAATGGGCCTGACTATTTTTACACCACAAGTTAAGTGCTGTGGCTATAGCAACGGGACATAAAATATTATATTCAAGCCATTAACAGGAACCACAAGCCTTTCCTAAGCCAATATGGTTCCACGGTGGCTTAGCAAATCACACCCAGTGTCATTTTGCCTGTAAAATTAGCAATAAAGGGACCTGCAAAACTCCACATGAAAAGCTATGCATTGTTCTCTTTTCTTCACAGACACAGAAACATGGACAGGAGCCCCCTATTGTGTTTGCACTGTTGACTGATATGATTGTTGTATGCATCTACACAGTAATTAAGAGCTATGGGAAATCTTAATTGTAATAATTACATTGATAAAATAAGTTAATTCATCAGTTAAACCTTCTCAAGTTTAAATGTCCCAGCTTCCCCTGGGCCAGAGGAGTCAGCTCTGGCTGGTCCATCTAAAATATGATGGCAGCCTGCTCTGCTGTGCTCCACTGGACCCTGTCCAACACCTGTTCTCCCATCAGGGGTTGTTGTGTCGGTGTGGCGTGGCTGTGCCACTGTACAGATTGGCACTGCCCAGTTGGGGAAGCACAAATGATAAAGTATGGGACTTTCAGAGAAAAAAAATGTAACATGTAATTAGGAAGGAGGTCTGCAAAGGCCCTTTCTGTGTAGGGCCTATTTCATTTTAATTTATCAAAGCGTGGAATGGTATTAGTGACAGCAGAGAGATCCCTTTTTCCACAAGCTCTGGAATTATAATGCCCATGGGCTCAGGAGTATACCCTAGTATATAATAAAAGTAGTAACTATGTTCATTTACCCAGTAACCCTCTTGAGTCTGTTGGCCGCTGTGTATTTCCAGACTTTAGTCAGCAGAGGGAGACAGAGAGTCATATATTTTTACCTATTGTGCTGGGCAGATAGTTGATAGACCTACAGCACCTGCTTAAAACGCTTCTTTTCATACATGTATGACCTCACTGTGTCTTGTGCTGCGTCTCTAAACTTTAATTACAGGTAAAGTTCATAGCTGACTCTACAGCTGGACTCGTGTTTAATCAAAGCTCATTCCATCAAAATACTGAAAATTACTCAATTATTAGTTGGTAATTATTTTCTGTTCAGTTCAGAGTTCAACCACACTGCAGACCAGCTTACCTGCCCCTGATGTGCGCGCTCTGTGGGTCATGTGCGCGCTCTGAGGTTGATGTGCGCGCTCTGTGGCTGATGTGCGTGCTCTAGGGGTGGTGTGTGGGTGCTGTGTGCGCTCGGTGGGTCATGTGCGCTCTCTATTGGTCATGAGCGCGCTCTGGAGCTGATGTGCGCGCTCTGGGGTCATGTGCGCGCTCTGGGGATCATGTGCGCGCTCTGGGGTTGATGTGCGCGCTCTGGGGGTGATGTGCGCGCTCTGTGGGTCATGTGCGCGCTCTGGGGCTGATGTGCGCGCTCTGGGGCTGATGTGCGCGCTCTGTGGGTCATGTGCGCGCTCTGAGGGTCTTGGGGCGCTCTGGGGTTGATGTGCGCGCTCTGAGGTGATGACACACGCCGCTCTCAGTCTGATGTAACCGCTCTGGGGCATGATGCATCCGCTCACAGGCTGATGTGCGCGCTGAACTGAACTTGCTTGCTCTGGGCCGCAGTGGCTGAGGGTCTTGGGGGAGGGACTGTCCGCGCGCGGATCAGAGGTGATGACACACGCCGCTCTCAGTCTGGAGTAACCCGCTGACAGCATGCTGCATCCACTCACAGGCTTTTCTTTGAACTGAACTTACTTGCTGCTTTGCAGTGGACCACAGAGGTAAGACTGAGCTATTATTTTAATAAGGCACCAAGATATCATACTGAAATATGTACTTTTCTATTTACTTTTTGGCTGGGTACAACTTGTAGTCTTGTTCCACTGTCCACATGTTTTGTCTACTCTCTTTTCTAAACTCGTCACACAGGCCTAACATCAGACCAGGGCACTGATGGCATCTGGAGTTATTGGCTAAACACAAACATTTACTCTTATGCTGTGACGTTTCCTTCATTGTCTCCAAATATACATCATATATTTGGAGACAATGACAAACTTGTAGACAATACAAAAGTTTGAAGAGAAGTGCCTAAAGTCCCCAAGGACAGCTGCTGGCTAGCTCAACAAAACCACTGCAGAT